>CM067311.1:13044862-13096799 GCA_034231615.1 Meghimatium bilineatum | reverse complement strand
GTTACATGTAATGCTCATTGTAAGAGGTGACTAAGAAGGTTTTGGAGGTGAAGTTGAATGTCCAATTCCACAGAGGGTCAAAGTGACACATAGGCCATGCTGAAGTCGGATCTTTCAGACCAAAAGGCGCAGATAGCATCCGAGCTGTAAACCATAACCAACGTATTCCTTTCTCCTGATAACCTGCAGGACTTTCATAACGAAAGCAGAAGAAGAGGAAGAAGAAACCCCTTCAAGGTAATGTAGTCTGATGAACTGAATGAGTTATGTTCTGAGTTACAATATTGCTACGATATTTGCTTCTTTTGATCCGATTCATCCGACTTCCGCATTAAGGTTGTGGGCCATTTTGACATTCTACGTGATGCAGTAGCTAACCCATGCCAAACCCTCCTAAGTTGCCTCTTACAACATACATAAAAGTTCAAATGTTTCGAGAGTCATAAACGCTCGTGTGTTACCGGGGCCCAAAAGGGGAGCAAAGAATAGCAAAACTGTTTACCTTCCACGCATGTCGTAAAAGGCGACTAAGGAGGTTATGGGATGGAATTGGCTGTCCCATCCCATATAGGGTCAGTGACCCAAAGCCATGATGAAGTCGGATGTGTCAGGCCGAAAGGCGCATATATCGCAGCAATGCTTTAAACCAAGACACACCGCATTACGTTCTCCGGACTATATTCTGCTAATCTGCAGGAGTTTTAGAACGAACGCAGAAGAAGAAGAAGAAGAAGAGAGCCATAAAATGAACCAAAGACTAAGCAGACCTACATAAAGTTCAAATGTTTGGAGAGCCATAAAATTAACCAAAGACTAAAGCAGTCCTACAAAAGAGCGACTCAAAAGAAGTAGCTTCCTATAATTCGCAAAAGAGTTTAATATATCACAGATACAGATCTACAAAAAAAACAACAACCCCCCCCCCCCCCCAACTGAGCAGCTTAAACACAAACCCAACCTGTGACAGGAGAAACTTTTCAAGAATTATGGACAATATACCAGGCATTATTTCAAAAACAGAAACATCAATAAGAGTACTTAAAGAGACAACTAAGAATCACAGAAAAAGAAAGCATACCCAAAAGATACAAGTATGTATCAGGGAAAGAAACAGTATTGAATGGAGAAGTGGGAAAATATATAGTAACACCAGATGGAAAAAGAAATAGGAAAATCCATACCCACGGACAAACATTACAGTAATTTCAAAACAGAAATGGAAGCCATAACAGAGGCAGCCAAAATGCTCATAAATTACTTGCCAAGCCATAACAGACATGTAGTCTCACTAACAGATGCAAGGTCAATATTGAAGATAGTAAAAGATTTATAGAATACGGACATAAATGTACTTATAGCTTGCTTACTACAGCTCAGCAGTACCACCAAAGAGAGAATACTGCAGTGGACCACTGGTCACTGTGGCATACTTGGGAATGAAAAAGCTGATCTCCTGACAAGGAAAGGGGATCACTAGAACAAATAGAAAGTGATAATACGTACTAGGAAAGTAATATCAAAACCATTTCTGTACATGTCGCCGCGTCTGCTATGGCAAAGCGGCCTTTATTTCCACAGCCCATAGAAAGCATCTCTTCACTCCTTTACAGGAAAACATGCAGTAAAGTAAATGTAAGACTATGATACAAGCAGAATGTAAGAAAAAGTGGCAGAGGTTTCTAACTGCAGAACCAAATGACTCCTACCATCAAATGTCACGGAAAGAACAAACGATTATCTTGAGACTACAAACTGGCAACAGCATAATGAGAAGTCACATGTTTCGAAAGCTGCAAATTGGCGAGACAGACATGTGCAGCTGTGAGCTGAGCCCTGAGACTGCAGAACATATTTTTCGTGCCTGTCAACTCTATCAAGAAGAGAGGGAGAAAATATTGCATACTGAGACTTTCTTTCACTTCCATACCTGAGGTGTTCCACCGATGACCTTAAGCGAATTACACAGTTCATTGAAGCTATTGGCGCTGTAATCTGATAACTGAATGAAGCTATTGGTGCTGTAATCGGATAACTGAATGGAGCTATTGGCGCTGTAATCTGATAACTGAATGGAGCTATTGGCGATGTAATCTGATAACTGACTGAAGCTATTGACGCTGCAATCTGATAACTGACTGAAATTATTGGCGCTGTAATCTGATAACTGACTGAAATTATTGGCGCTGTAATCTGATAACTGAATAACGAACGATGAAGAGGCTGGCTAGCTAAAAAAGAAATCTGTTGATTCTCAGTAGAATGTATCAATTACTTGTCATCAATAAGACACGCGAATCAAAACAATTTTAGAATTACTAAGACTACTAAATTATGAACAGATCAGAGCAAGTTCCTATATGCGCTCAGAATTGGAATAATCTACTATATGACTACTAAATTATGAACAGATCAGAGCAAGTTTCAATATGCGCTCAGAATTGGAATAATCTACTATGTATCACAAAGTATACGCAGTTCAAGCAGTACGACAATGTGTGCATCTCATGCTTCATAAAATGTACCAGTAGGACACACCGGGACAAACTTAGAATAACTAGATCAGAGGTGGACAAAATACGGTCAGTTAAGCTGATCTAAAAGTACTACATGCACTGGAGCTACATGGCTCTCAAGTCAAGGCACTACATGTACTGGAGCTACATGGCTCTACAGTCAAGGCACTACATGTACTAGAGCTACATGGCTCTACAGTCAAGGCACTACATGTACTGGAGCTACATGGCTCTACAGTCAAGGCACTACATGTACTAGAGCCCCATGATGCTCTCCAGTCAAGGCACTACATGTACTGGAGCTACATGGCTCTACAGTCAAGGCACTACATGTACTAGAGCCACATGATGCTCTCCAGTCAAGGCACTACATGTACTGGAGCTACATGGCTCTACAGTCAAGGCACTACATGTACTGGAGCTACATGGCTCTACAGTCAAGGCACTACATGTACTGGAGCTACATGGCTCTACAGTCAAGGCACTACATGTACTGGAGCTACATGGCTCTACAGTCAAGGCACTACATGTACTGGAGCTACATGGCTCTACAGTCAAGGCACTACATGTACTGGAGCTACATGGCTCTACAGTAAAAAAAAAAGGTGCAGCATCTTGTGAAACGTGGTAGATAGAAAGTAACAGGTAGATCAAACACAACCTACATCTGTCATCCTATGCCCGAATTGACCAATGAGATTTGCGGTCAGAATATGGCTTATTAGCCATATGCAAACTCATAGTCAAGAACATAACTCTTAACTGAATTTCAAAAGTGCATGTAATAAATGGTCATCATCACTTGTGATGGACGAACAACAAAATGCACTGGTCACTGGGACCACAAAACACAACTTTTTGTGGAGCTCACTTTATGTGCGCAGAAACATGTTTGGCACTATAACATACGAGCGAAGATCAGTTCAGCAGTACCGGCCCTAAAAGTTTACCTTACTCTGCTCTAAACAGATCTATCTAGAGACCAATTAGCAAACCTAAAAATATTCTTCTTCTTCTTCTTCATCTTCTTCTTCTTCTGCGTTCGTTCTCAAACTTCTGCAGATTAGCAGGATGTAGTCCGGAGAACGGAATGCACCGTGTCATGGTTTACAGCATTTCTGCGATATCTGCGCCTTTCTGCCTGACACATCCGACTTCAGCA
The DNA here is from genome assembly GCA_034231615.1 of Meghimatium bilineatum. NCBI lineage: Eukaryota > Metazoa > Mollusca > Gastropoda > Stylommatophora > Philomycidae > Meghimatium > Meghimatium bilineatum. The sequence goes on along the minus strand of CM067311.1, from coordinate 13,093,124 downwards.
TGGCTATGGGTCACTGACCCTATATGGGATGGTACAGCCAACTACATCCCATAGCCTCCTTAGTCGCCTTTTACGACATGCGTGGAAGGTAAACAGTGATGCTATTCTTTGCTCCCCTTTCAGGCCCCGGCAACACACGGGCTACCTAAAAGTCTATAAAAATAAACATTGTAATCAATAACATGCAATCTCCTTGATCTGGGAAGGATAACTTAATGAACTAGAAAGGATAACTCAATGAACTAGAAAGGATAACTCAATGAACTAGAAAGTACAACTTATGGACTGTAATTTCATGAGACTAGTACACTTACAGAGACACACCTCTTATTTCTTGTTCTTCTTCGTCGTTCGTCCTAAAAAGGGCGTTAATGTATGTTTACAGCTTTGCTGCGATACTGCACCTTCCGGTCGACATATCCGACTTATGCACGGTTATATTTTGTGGATGGGTTGTCCTTCCCTCTTCGATCCCTAGAACTTGACCAGGCTACATTACTGTACTCCTGTTTCCAGACCCACTGTGTGGAAGTTTCCTAGGGTCTTCGTGAGCTTTGGTTCGCTGACCCTGATGCGCAGTTACTAGCTGTGTGTCGCTTTTCCCTAGCACTCTAGTGTGCTTGGCATCTTGGGTCCAAACACCTCTTACAAGATGTATATCGACATAAATCCAACCACGTCTCCAATCCAGAAACTCACTCAAGTGACATATTGGCATGTAAAGTCTTCAGGGGAGTGTCATAAATACCATGAAATCCCATATTACATACACACTTCACTACTACCGATAGATCGGAAAGCTGTCACGGGCTAGGAAACCTCACCCATATTAAAAGTATAAAACATAATGTGGTAGGTGTATATGACGCAATTAAAGTGTAGCACAGTGTATTCGCGCTTTTACCTTCAAATCCCACCAAAAATCCAGCGAACTCAAACAACGAATGTATACAAGAAATAACATATCACAAGGCTGGTTGGTTGCTGATCCAGCGGTCCATGGGCTCTTGTTCTTTGACCTAATGCCATTAAATGACATTATATTGCTGGGAAGTCTGTGGGTTTTCGGCCCACCCCGGGACAGAGCCAGAGAATAACTATCACACCTCCAGGACGGTAGGTTTCAACCTATGCACTGCTCCTAGCCACTGTAGCCAAGATAGGGTTCAATGTGCTCATTCCCCGCCACCAGACTACTGGTTATGCAGAACTTCTCTATTGCTCCAGGCATACAACCAAATGTTCAAGTCAAAAGGATTGTCACGTCCTGAGTCACTGTGCCTCTATGATGGGTTTCAGCCATAGGAAAAAAACATTGCTGTCAGTTCCCTCCTCCCCAGTGCTGCCCATTACATTTTGGCTCCCTCCCAACCACAGAGGGTGCATACATATATATTCAGGTAAACATGAAACACATTTCAACAACAAAAATAAAAGCATAATTGTATAGATGACGTGCCATGAAGCTTCTCTAAGAAGATAACCTCAATATGTCATCCACTAAGGTTTTCTGTTGCATGGATGGTATGTTTAGTGGGTCATCGGTGAGACCCACAGACACAACCACATGCGTAACATAGCAGATAAAACATATTTAAAGCGAACGAAATAAGGAAAATAATTATGTAGCAATAAATTTACTAATTAAAGCATAATAAGTAAATAGTATTTAAAAAACAAACAAACACAATTAAGTAATTAATGTAAATTGTAAACATATAAACTTACCGTTGGAGGCATACTGTAATATCAGCAAGTTACACCTTAGGATACGCCTATACTGGTAGTAACAGAAATGAGGACAGAACAGAAATTCGTGCGAACAGATCACCAAAATAAACAAACGGAGAAGAAAAATATGGCAATGATATATAGTACTTTAGCATGATAAGAATATTCTGCCCAAGCAGTTGGTAACATTTTTTTTTGGTAGGACGAGTCCATTTCTAAAGTTAGCAGTTTCACGTGTAGTCACTGAAAGTCTTGTGTAGGCGTAGAAAACGTAGATATAGTTTCTAAAGAAGATAATGCCAAACCAAGCCCTTCTTCATAATATGTGTTCTGCGTGCTGATCTAGCTCAGCCTTATTTATCTCTAATTATATTGCTTTTCTTATGTGCATTTTATTAGCTCACGACACAAAGTATATATAATTCTTCTTCTCATTCGAAGTTTAACGTCTACACAGCAAGTCCGGTTTTCCTAATAAATGCTGCTTTATTTGAAAGCTCCTCGGTGCTCCCATACATTTTTACATGTATACACAGCACATCTGGTTCTCGGTTCTCTTAATAAATGATGCTGTTTTGAAAGCTCCTCGGTGCTCCCATACAGTTTGACATGTCTACACAGCAAGTCTGGTTTTCGGTTTTCTTAATAAATGATACTGTTTTGAAAGCTCCTCGGTGCTCCCATACAGTTTGACATGTCTGCACATAGGTCCGATTTTCCTAATAAATGCTGCTCTTTATTTGAAAGCTCCTCGGTGCTCCCATACATCTCTATGTGGATATCCGTCTATGTAGGCCAAGTATATGCAATGTAACCAACGATTTGTCACATCAACCAAATAGCAGTGAACAGTTTCCCATTTGTCTTTGTCCTGTGATATACTTTCATCATCAGACTGATTAGAAATATATATTGGGAACAAACTGCATCAATAAGATGTGAAAACAGCTAATCGCCATTAATAGAAATAACAAGAGGGATAAGACAAGGATGTATTTTATTACCCAGCCTATTTAATACCCATACAAATAATATTTTTAAACATATAGAATGAATGCCAGGACTCGAGATCAGTGAGAATAATAAATAACCTGCTATATGCTGATGACACGTTCCTTTCAGCAGAAAGTGAGCAAGAACTACACAGACTAATAGATCAAGTCGATACAACAAGCAAAGAATATGGACTGGATATAAACATTAAAAAAACAAAAACCATGATAATCAGAAAAGTCACTGATGAACAGGTGCTAAACATAAGAATACATGGAGAGAAACTACTACAAGTAAAACATCAATATCTCGGACACAATCACAAATGATGGCAGATGTGAAACAGAAGTTAGGAGAATACGGAGAATGTTATGTTATGTTATGTTATGTTATGTTGTTATGTTATGTTTTATGTTATGTTGTTATGTTATGTTGTTGTGTTATGCTGTTATGTTATTTTGTTATGTTATGTTATGTTGTTATATTATGTTATGTTGTTATGTTATGTTGTTATGTTATGTTGTTATGTTATGTTGTTATGTTATGTTGTTATGTTATGGTGTTATGTTATGTTGTTATGTTATGTTGTTATGTTATGTTATGTTGTTATGTTATGTTGTTATGTTATGTTGTTATGTTATGTTGTTATGTTATGTTGTTATGTTATGTTGCTATGTTATGTTGTTATGTTATGTTATGTTGTTATGTTATGTTATGTTGTTATGTTATGTTGTTATGTTATGTTGTTATGTTATGTTGTTATGTTATGTTGTTATGTTATGTTGTTATGTTATGTTGTTATGTTATGTTGTTATGTTATGTTGTTATGTTATGTTGTTATGTTATGTTATGTTGTTATGTTATGTTATGTTGTTATGTTATGTTGTTATGTTATGTTGTTATGTTATGTTGTTATGTTATGTTGTTATGTTATGTTGTTATGTTATGTTGTTATGTTATGTTGTTATGTTATGTTCCTCTGGGCCATAGGCAGCGCATAAGGCAGAAACCATAGCTTTCTATTTCTGTCTTTGTGTTGCCAGGTCTTTCAATTCTTGGGTGTTGTTTAGGTTCATTGACATGTCTTCTCTGTTAATGGTTCTTCGTAGAGTTTCTCTAGGTCTCCCTCTTCTTCTTACTCCGGGTGGCACCCAATATAGTGACTGATGGGAAAGGAGAATTGGAATGGCTAAAAGTACTGTGAATGACGTGAGGCAAATATTAACATATAACAAGTACAAACAAATAAAAAATGAGAATTATAAAATGCTACACATGTTCTATATTAGAAACAAGGACAATAAACAATCAACTAGAAGACAGAATTGATGCATTTGAGATGTGGATATATAGAAGAATAGGGAGAAAATCACGGAAAGAGAAGAAAACAAGCAAAGAGGTTCTAACAACATTTCGTATGAAGCAAGAATTATTAACTCTTTATCTCCGTACGGTTTTTCTGCTATGCCGAACACGATAGTAAATGCATATTAAATTGTAGATTATAGCGGCTTTTCGGCATAGGGGGTCTCCAAAATGTAGATATTAGCGGCTCAGTGGACATAGAGAGTTTTAAAGGAAATAAAATTCAAAAAAAAAATAAAAATATTGTGGACATATTAAAAGACATGACAACTTGTTGAAGATTTTACTTGAGGGCAAAGTCGAGGGGAGGTGAACAAGAGGTAGTCAGCGATACAAGTGAAGGTAACATCATGAGAAGGACAGGTTACAGTCTAGCATAGAGTATCACCAAGACAAGAGATAGTTATGTTGGAGTTCTATTGCAGCCAACCTTCGTTGCGGAGACGGCACTTAATGATGATGAAGCTTTCATCATAGTTCCAATTTGCTTCCCATCTTTGATAACACCTTCGTGGTATTTCTTCTCCACGTGTTCTTATCTTTTCTGTTTTCTTTTTCCTACGGGTTCCATATAATTGATTGTCTCACTATAGCTTGCACCTGTTTTCTTCGAGTGTACTCAATCCATTACCATTTTTTTCTCCGTAATCTTGACTAAACTATAAATTGTTATTCAATGCATCCAATGAAACAAACCGGATTAGGAAGAAAATTAATGATACAAAAACATGTTTTATCTTCTTCTTCTTCTTCTTCTTCTGCGTTCGTTCTCAAACTCCTGGAGATTAGCAGGATGTAGCCCGGAGAACGGAATGCGCTGTGTCATGGTGTACAGCATTGCTGCGATATCTGCGCCTTTCGGCCTGACACATCCGACTTCAGCATGGTTTTGGGTCACTGACCCTATATGGGATGTGACAGCCAACTCCATCCCAAAACCTCATTAGTCGCCTTTTACAACATGCGTGGAAGGTTGACAGTGTTGCTATTCTTTGATTCCCTCTCGGGCTCCGGCAACACATGGGCGACGTGTTTTATAATTTGTTGAACAATGTAAAACTAAGCTTTGATTATTTATTTCAACCTCAAGGAATTACAAGCAGTTGAACTCTTGTATACTCTGGTGTATAATTTGGAGGTTGCTTCAGAGCTTTACTTCCTACTCACATGACTCTAGCGTTGGTACTAGCAGCACGCAATTCTTTGAGAAAACTTCCTACTCAGAGTGCGTGAGAGAGAGAGAGAGAGAGAGAGAGAGAGTACCTACAGTTTTGTACATCTATCAGGTATTGAATTACTACGTCACACCAAAAAAAACAAAACAACTGGGCTGTGTAAAAATTACCTCAATAACTTGTTGCTAACTTTTGAATTCAAAAACTTGTCAATAATTGACACAAATTCTGGAAATTCATTTCTCGCTTAACTACGTCAAATCCCCCTCCCACACACGCTCACACACGCACAGCACACGCACGCACAGCACACACACACACACACACTCACACACGCTCACACAACATAAACGCAGATAAAAAGTAGAAAAGAGCGAAATTATTTATTTCACATTCATATTAAAAAAAATTAAACAAGTACAGCATTTTTATAGCCGACGGAAGAATGGACAGGGAACTCGAGACAAGAATTAAAAAAGCCAACAGCTGAAGTTATGAACTTAAAATAATCTTGAAGCACATATCTATCTCAATGGAAACCAAAATGCAAATCATAAGTTCAATATTCATCCCAACATTGTTTTCAATGTCAGTCAGTGACACTAACTAAAGAATAAGAGAGAAAACTTACTACGCGTGAAATGAAATGCCTAAGAAAAGCAAAAATAGAACAAGAAGAGATTATGTGAGAAATGAGTTAGATTACAAGAACTGTTTGAACAACATCAGTGGTCAAATATATAGAAAAACAGAAATTTAAATGGTTCGGCCGCCTAATGAGAGTGAATCCTTTATTGGCAAGCGGCAACAGCATATAAAATGAAAATTGAAAGAGAAACATACAGAGGAAGACCAAGATTTGGTGGATTGAAGGAGTTACCAACATTCTGACATGGCACAGTGTTACTGCATATCAAGCGACTAAACGAGCAATAGCCCGAAAACTTACCTGTCATTCAATCCTGTGGTGCCTCACAGCATGACCAGAGAAAAGACAAAAGATAGATAAATAGACGCTCTTGTGTTGCTGGGGCCGGAAAGGGGAGCAAAGAATAGCAACACTGTTTACCTTCCATGCATGTCGTAAAAGGCGACTAACGAGTTTATGGGATGGAGTTGGCTGTCTCATTCCATATAGGGCCAGTGATCCAAAGCCATGCTGAAGTCGGATGTGTCAGTCCGAAAGGCGCAGATATCGCAGCTATGCTGTAAACCATGACACGACTCATTCCGTTCTCCAGACTACATTCTGCTAATCTGCAGGAGTTTGAGAACGAACGCAGAAGAAGAAGAAGAAGAAGATAAATAGATTTTAAAATGTTTCCAATTCATACATACAAATCGAAAAATTACATTTGATGGCAAAATTTAAACTGTAAACCATAACTCACCCAAACCCCCAACTCTAACCCTAACCCACAACTCTAACCCTAACCCTAAAAAAATGCATATTCAATTTAATTATTTATTAATTATTGATATAATATTTATTAATTAACCATAAAATACGTAGGTAGGCATTAATTGCAAACAAGAACCGATTCTGGTTTCTTTTTTAAGGACCGATTAAGCTCTGGGTAAGCATTTTCCCTTTTCCCGCAAACAGATAAAATGTAACTATAACGATACACAGTGTAGAAATGCTGTAGAAACTACTATGTTTGTGACAAATTTAAAGGAAATATATATTTTGGAGACATTCAAAATATGTTTTGAGATAACTCGCTGAAAAAGTAAATGATAACTCGACGAAAAAGGTCTCATTAATATGCATAGAGTTATCTTGATACTTGGCGTTTACTTTATACTTGATGTTTACTTAACACATGTTTTTTACCTAATACTTACCTAATGTTTACCTGAAGTTTACTTGACACTTGGCGTTTACTTAATATTTTACGTTTGCTTGACACTCGACGTTTACTTGACACCTGATGCTTACTTGGTACTTGACATTTACGTCATACTTGACATTTACTTGATACTTGGCGTTTACTTGATGCTTGATGATTACTTATTACTTGATGTTTACTTGATACTTGATGTTTACTTGATGCACACTCAAAAACACCAATATATGTTAAATGCGCTTCTCGCCAACATGTTGTCGTGGACCGTAGGATGAGCACAGAATAGCGAATTGTCGACATGAATGCAATGCATGCTGAACCGAAAGAGGCGATTAAAGAAGGTTTAGGGGAGGGAGATGACAGTCCTGTCACTTAGAGGGTCAATGTAACACAGAAGTCACACTGAATATACAATTTTTCGGATGTAAGATATATTATTCATGTCGTATGGCTGACACAGTTTAACAATTAATTTTATATCTAAATGTGTGAAATATTTTTTTAAACACATTTATTTGTGTAAAATATAGTCTGTTGACGTCAACTTTTGTCAACACGCCACTCCTCTTTGTCAATAACTGTCAAACTTGCTCAAACCGCAGCCCCCTTTTTAATTGTGGGCGAAATTATTAACAACACCCCCCCCCCCATCGTAACATATCAATTATTTTTCTTCTTCAGCATTCATTCTCAAACTCCCGCTGGATCTCTCTTATAGAGGACAATGATCGTACAAGATTTCCAGCACAGGGTGTAGTCTAGAGAATAGAAATGCGTTGTCACCGTTTTATTTGCGCCAATGGCATGACACATCCGTCTTCGGCAAATTATTATTCAAAATAGAAATATTTTGGGATCTAAGATACATAATTCTTCCTACAAATACATCATCCAGGCCCACCCACATATCCTCTCTCTCTCTCTCTCTCTTTCTCTCTCTCGTTTCAACACCCACCCTCATACCCCCCCCCCCCCCCCCCACAAAAATAAAGTTTCCTAAAAATACTTAAACGTCACACTTCTATCTCCCCCTTAGTAGAAAAATGAACTGAACCTACCAGCTAAACCAGCTTCCATCAAACGTAAACTATACTCATTTCACACCATTTTGTACATCTTACCCACACTCACTCACCTATTGTACCCGCTCACGCACACACTCCCACCTACGCGTCCATGACTGTCTTATCTCCAAACTGAAGCTTTCTGCGTGTAGATTTTTATTCGAGGGCGTGCTGTGAAAGGGTTAAAAATTAAGTTTGTTAAATGTAGGTATACGGCAAACCGCTGAAGATGTCTGCCGATTTGTGATCACAAATTAAGAGTGAATATACGAAGACATCCTTTTTTCGATGATCAGGATAAAATGCTTAAAACGTGTCATATTCCAAAATGTTTGTTTGTGTGTTTACAAACATGTTTTGTTTGATCTGGTATTCCTACTCCTTGTATGTGTTTCCACTCAGCATAATTAATGGTCTTCTTCATACCCCTCCTCGTCTTCTCATACCCCTCCTCGTCTTATTCATACCCCTCCTCGTCTTATTCATACTCATCCTCGTCTTATTCATACCCCTCCTCATTTTCTTCATACCTCTCCTCCTTATTCATACCTCTCCTCATCTTATTCATACCTCTCCTCATCTCATTCATACCTCTTTTCTTCATACCTCTCCTTACTCTCTTCAATAGTACTTACGTAGAGCACAATTGTGGTCAGAGTTTTACTATAACTCACTGACTATCAGACTATATGTTATTGGTACGAACGCATATAAATAACAGTACACAATATATTTTCAACGTTTCAACCTTAAGGCTTTAAGTAAAAGATACACAACAAACAATAAACAACAATAAATACAGTAAAAATAATGGCAATATCACAGAAGCAATAGACAGCAGACAGTGAACAGCACAGATGCCCAATGTGGACAGATTTCTTCTAAGTTCTACCAGCATCAACATCACGATCGCCGTCAGCATCAACATAATTTTCAGTATGAATAACGTATTATTTTTCACGCACCTCTTCATAAGAATCATTATCACGCCACTCATCATAATCTTTATATCCATCGTCTTCATCGTCTTCTTCATCAACATTGAGGAACACACTTTTCCGGTGCCTCAAATATTATAATCCATATTCAAGGGCTCTGGGGTAGATGATTACTAAAACATGTATAATAAATGTAAAAACACATAATTTATATAATTGTATGTATGTATCAGCAATCACTATATTGGGTGCCACCTGGAGTAAGAAGAAGAGGGAGACCTAGAGAAACTTTACGAAGAACCATTAATAGAGAAGGCATGTCAATGAACCTAAACAACACGCAACAATGAAAGACCTGGCAACACAAAGACAGAAATGGAAGGCTATGGTTTCTGCCCTATGCGCCGCCTATGGCCCTGGAGGAACTTAACATAACATAACATGTATGTATCTATAAATATGTTGGATCTCTGTAGCGCAGGAGTAAAGTGTTAAAGAAGTCGACGGTTCGACTCAAGCTTTCGATTACTGTTTGTAAAGTGATTTTTATGTTCAGATTATTCTCCTTCTTCAGCGTTCATTCTCAGATTCCCATTAGATTTCTCTTGTAGCAGGACAATAGTCCAACTAGATTTCCAGCAGAATGTAGTCCAGAAAATGGAAATGAGCTGTGTCGCTGTTTTATTTGCGCCAATGGCACGACACATCCGTTTTGGCGGTTTTTGGTCAGATACCCTTGGGGATTATCGCAGGAAGACACGGTGCTACGTGCTATTACTCTACTACTACAACAGCCTCCACCACTACTACTGCAACGACAATATAACAACACCACCCACCACTACTACTGCAACGACAATATTACAACAACACCCACCACTACTACTGCAACGACAATATAACAACAGCACCAACCACTACTACTGCAGCGACAATATTACAACAACACCCACCACTACCACTGCAACGACAATATAACAACAACACCCACCACTACTACTGCAACGACAATATAACAACAACACCCACCACTACTACTGCTACTACTACTACTACAATTACAATAACTACTATTACTACTGATGATACTATTCCGAATACTACAATGCTACTACTACTAGTATTACTACTAGGCCCACTACTACTACTACTATTGCTACTATTACTGCTATCACGAATGCTGCTGCAGCTACTTCCACTACTACCCCCGCCCCTATATCTACAATTCTTCATTATAATGACCGTGCTGTTTCTCCCCTTAATTCAGACCGTCTATAAAACTGGCATACAGATTCTCAGATAGCACGAGCTCTGCAAATACATTAAATATATGTGCGCGTCGTGTGCCTAGTAGTTTATTCTCGCCAAGTTCACTACCCTACCCACAGAGAGGTAATATTGTTTTAATTAAAAGGAATAAGCTCTAGCCTAGCTACATAATTCTTGTAAAAAAGATCAGCATCTGATGAGAAAGCACTTTTTCGTTTATTAAAATCGGTTTCTGTACGTCTGTATGTTTCACTGTTGATTTCAGTGTTGTTGTGCAGACATAGCTACCGTATTTCCTATAGTATAAGACCTAAATATTTTCATCATCACCATCATCATCATCATGTGACATATTCTTTTCAGAACGTGATCTTTCATATTGATTCTTTGAATCCTACGAGATTCTGGGTGAGTTGACCTGCCGCAGCTAGAGACATGTGTAAGCAAACAGCTATATTACCGCACCATCGCCGTCATGGGCGTCCTCTTCCCCTGTTGCTGTTAACTCTGCCTGCAGCTGTTAATCTTTACATGCTGTTATGTCTCTTTATATGACTAAAAAAAACCCTTCAGCTTTCTTGTTAAGGAGCCAGCAAACTTCGACATTTATTGATCAACACTTCTTGATTTGTCGTTTTAGCTGTCCATGGTATACATACAATTTTTCTATAGCATCTCATTATCCAAAATATAATTACTAGGCACATTACTCCTATAGTTTGCCATTGCTTTCAGGAGGAAATCCGTTTATTGAATAACAAACAGAGAACATATATTCATTTTCTACGCCATTTTTTAGTGCAAGTCTAAAATCTCTTAATCATTTACCACAGATAATATACATTTGATAATTCTGTTTTCTGTGATGATATTTTCAGAACCGCCACCTCCATTATTGTTTGATATCTGTAAAGTTCTTATATAGCCAAATTGGACTAACATTCACGTTGAATGAAGCGTGCCTCATCATAAGTAGTAAATTTTACGTAACCATTTATGAATATAACGTCGTTCCAAACAAAACCGCAGATAATGATGACTGGAGTATCAGGGCCTCCACTATATTTTTATGGCTGTAAAGCTCTCATATAATACAATTAGACTAACATCAATCATGGAAACGAGCGTCCCTTACCATAGAGGTACATTTTACTTTAAAAAAAAAATGTGAATTAAATAGTAATTTGAAAAGAAAATATTCAAAAGATAAAAATAAATTACTTATTCATTTAATTTTGTATGGGGGGGGGGGGGGGGAGGGACTGTTCCTAAATTACGTAACAATTATTTTTTGACAATTGTTAGTCCCTCTTTGTCAACAATTATCAAACATTATGGACCACCATTCCCCTTTCCCTTTCTTAATTGTTTAAAAACTCTTGCATTGTTTAAAAATTCAAGTAAGCTCCTGATTGATTGATTGATTGATTGATTGATTGATTGATTGATTGATTGATTGATTGATTGATTGATTGATTGAACACCAACTCTGCATCATCTTTTTTCTAACAATTCAGCACTCAAAATTTCACTGAATGATGTAATTGTTACCATATCTTTCTGTCGTTTAGCATTCACAAGCATTGATTAAGTTATCAGATCTTTCTGTCGTTTATCATTCACAAGCATTGATTAAGTTATCAGATCTTTCTGTCGTTTAGCATTCACAAGCATTGATTAAGTTATCAGATCTTTCTGTCGTTTAGCATTCACAAGCATTGATTAAGTTATCAGATCTTTCTGTCGTTTAGCATTCACAAGCATTGATTAAGTTATCAGATCTTTCTGTCGTTTAGCATTCACAAGCATTGATTAAGTTATCAGATCTTTCTGTCGTTTAGCATTCACAAGCATTGATTAAGTTATCAGATCTTTCTGTCGTTTAGCATTCACAAGCATTGATTAAGGTCATTGTAAATTCCCCTCCGCTCCTAAATAACATAGTACATGGAATTTGAGTATATGTAATATAATCGATGCATTCAGTAGGTTTATACTTGATAAAGATTTAAGAACATTATAAGTGTATGAGTACACTACAAATACGAATATTTTCGGCACAAATCGCTGCTATTTTTTAGCAGAACATTTTCCAATTTATATGTATGACGTCTGCCTGATCTCAGAAACTAATATAGATAATATCTCATATGGGGTACGCATGTGGTTGCGTCTGTGGGTCTCACCAATGGCCCACTAGACATACCATCCATGCAACAGAAAACCTTAGTGGATGATATGCCGTTATATTGAGGTTATCTTCTTATAGAAGCTTCATGACATGTCATCTATACAGTTATGATTTTGTTTTGTTGTTTAAATGTTTTTTCATGTTTGCCTGAATATATGTATTGTTGGGAGGGAGCCAGAGATGTACTGCGCAGCACTGAGGAGGAGGAAACTGACATCACTGTTTTTCCTATGGCTGAGGCCCATCATAGAGGCACAGTGACTCAGGACGTGACAATCCTTTTGACTTGAACATTTGGTTGCATGCCTGGAGCAATAGAGAAGTTCGGCATAACCAGTAGTCAATTGGTGGCGAGGAATGAGCACAGTGAACCCCATCTTGGCTACAGTGACTAGGAGCAGTGCAAAGGTTGAAACCTACCTTCCTGGAGGTGTGATAGTTATTATCTGGCTCTGTCCCGGGGTGAGCCGAAAATCCACAGACTTCCCAGCAATATAATGCCATCTAATGGCATTAGGTCAAAAGGCATGAGCCCATGGACCGCTGGATCAGCAACCAACCAACCAACCTCATATGGGGTGTATTTTGTGTAGCGAATACTAATGGCAGGTTGTACTTAAAACAATTATGAATTTCCACATCAATAAGAAAAGATGAATACATTCTCATAGGGTATGCACAGTTAAAAAGTTTGGAGACTCATCAACTGAGCAAAAGATTAAGCAGATCTATAAAAGAGTGACAGAAGTCGATTTATACACTCGGACAAAACAGCTTCAGAAATCACTCACTGATACAAACCTACTAAACTTAGAATCACTGAAAACATTTAACGCATACCCAACCAAGTTCAGGAAACATTTCCCCCAATTTATCGCCAGTATACCAGACATTATTTCAACCACCTCTCCCTAAAAACATCACAGCACAAGTACTTAAAGAGGGAACCAGGATCCACATGCATAAAGTATAACCAAAATGTATTTGGACACGTGCGTACACAGATGGTTCGCAAAGAAGTGTTATTAGATTGTAGGAGATGGAAAATATATACATATATACATATATACATACATATATACATATATATATATACATATATATATATATATATATATATATATATATATATATATATATATATATATATATATATATATATATATATATATATATATATATATATATATATATATATATATATATATATATATATATATATATATATATATATATATATATAGTAACACCAGATGGACAGAAATAGAAAAAACCTATACCTACAAATAAATATTCAACAATCATTAAAAGCAGAAATATAATCCCTAACCCCCTCAAAGACGGATGTATCGGGCCATTGGCGCACATAAACCTGCGACATAACGCATTTCCATTGTCTGGACTACATTCTGCTTTAAAAATAGTAGGACTTATGTCCTAGGGCGTAAGTCCTACTACAAAAGATCTAGCGGGAGTTTAAGAAAGAACGTTGAAGAAAAAGAAATCCATAACAAAGATAGCTAAAACACTTATAATACTTGCTCACAGACACATAACGGGCAGATAGTGTTTCTTTCTAATTGAAGAAAGAAAGGGACACTGAAGAAACACTTCATTGTTGCAGGTATTGAGACCCAAAGAACACACGCATGAAAGAGCTCACGTCCTGCTTACTACACATAAGCAATATCACTAAAGAAACAGTACTGCAGTGAACGATTAGTCGATGTAGGATAATTGAAAACTAAATTATTAATCTCTTAGCAAGGGAAAGAGGATCGATAGAACAAATAGAATGCAATATCTGATATCATTGATCTAAGACTATGATAAAAACAGAATTCAAGAGAAAGTGAAAGAAACACAACTGCAGAACTTAATGATCATTACCACCAAATGTCACGCAACGAACAAAACATTATCTTCAGTTTTCAAACTACCACAACAGAAAGAGTAGTGTCATGCATAGATGTCTAGAAACTGGTGAAACAGACCTTCAATTCACCATTCATTCATTATCATTCACCATTGGTGAAACAGAATATTACTATGCAGAATATGAGCAATGTTTTTAATAGCCCTCGAAGTGACTGTATTATCGTAACGTTGAATGTTAACGAGACACAACTCACTTTCTAAATTATTTTTCACGGATTTTTACCGGATCGTCAGACAACATATTAAGTGGTTTTTGCACGATTCCAGACTACCATGAGACAGTGCCACTAAAAAAGCATTACTATACAGAAGCGATGGATACAAAGCCAGGAGAGACCTTGCAAACGATGGATAACAGAAATAAAAGTCAACGAAAATAAACATATATGAAACACACAAAAAAAGTCACCTCAAGAGAACTCTTCTACCCCGCACGCTGAAAGGCATAAAGGGGTATAAAGTGAAAAGAAAAACGATCGAGGGTAGAAAGATAAGAGGAGGTAAGAGCAAATCCTGGAATGACAACATTCATAAATTTTCTGGGATGTGATTTTCCTGCACTTTTCCGCATAGCTACTGATGGAGTTGTTTGAATAGCATTTTTGTGCTGATGTATCCAGTGTGGCCCCCCCCCCTTAGACTGACGAATTATGGATTTTATTGTTATGCACTATTCTCTCCAAATAATATACTCTACGAAACTATACACATATAGTATCTCTATTAGCACATATGCTTTAATTGTTACAGAAGATTAGCCCCCAAATGGCATATATGTTGGCGCTTAGTTTCATAAGTCTCGTATTAAATTATAACACATATGGCGCATAATTAATTAGACCTTCACCCGTTAATTTATTTTTAAAATCATTGTCATGGTTTCCTTTGGTCACTATTTACAAACTTTGCTGCTCTAATGACCAACGTTGGTGCTAGGGATTGTGACACTTCGAGCGAACTCTGCCCCCTCCCCATTTTTATGCATACGATAAATTTATTTCCTTTGTGCCTTCTCTTGTGATTACATTTGGCGCCTGCAACCAGTGCAGCCGTCTGGATCGCCAATGCCCAGTTTGAACGTTGGCAATCATTAGTTAACAATACAGGGTAATGTATGTTTTTGACTGAGACCTTAATTTACATTTGATGTTCAAATGATGGTCAAATTACTTAGGAGCAAACATCTACGGTGCAGGAGACTGCATGGCAGAAATAAGGAAGAGATTGGCAATGGCATATTGCAAAATAACACGGCTGAAAAACATATGGAAAAACAACAAAATAGAAACGAAAGTGCTGATGTTACGAACTTTTATTTTTCCGGTTGCAACATACGGCTGTGAAACATGGACTCTAAGTAAAACAGCGGCAAAGAAGATCAACGCCTTCGAGCTGAAATGCTACAGAAAGATACTTAGAATATCATGGAAGGATACAATCAGAAACTCAGATATTATAAACACACTGAATATTCCAGAGTGTTGGTTACTAAACACAATAACAAAAAGAAAACTACGCCTATTTGGTCATATAAAGAGACATAACTGTTTAGAAAGACAAATAATGGAGGGAAGAGTACCTGGGAAGAGAAGAAGGGGCAGACCAAGAAGACGATGGACTGACGACATTAAAGATAATATGAATACATCGCTAGAAAATGCAAGCCACATCGCCCAAGACAGAGAGAGGTTCAGAGAGTTCATTGGGAAGACAACGTTCTGGAAGGAATACGTCACATGACAGTTCAATATTAGTGAAGTTCATGACATAGATGTTAGGACGTTGGTCTCACAACCTTCATATCTAAGGTTCGAATCCCGATAAGGACTGGGTTTTTATGCCAGGGGATAAATTAAAAAAACAACAACAACCTAACCCCGAATAGACCTTTTTATGTGGCGACAACAAGAATATCCAGCATTTATTATACACTCCACTCGCAACTTCCCTTCAATTCACTGAAGGAGCAAAATATTGACAGTATTTTTGACAGTTCAGTATTACACTTGCTAGCATATTACACTTATAACATATTACACTTGCTAGCATATTATACTTGCTAGCATATTACACTTGCTAGCATATTACACTTGCTAGCATATTACACTTGCTAGCATATTACACTTGCTAGCATATTACACTTGCTAGCATATTGCACTTGCTAGCATATTACACTTGCTAGCATATTACACTTGCTAGCATATTACACTTGCTAGCATATTACACTTGCTAGCATAATTACACTTGCTAGCATATTACACTTGCTAGCATATTAAACTTGCTAGCATATTACACTTGCTAGCATATTATACTTGCTAGCATATTACACTTGCTAGCATATTAAACTTGCTAGCATATTACACTTGCTAGCATATTACACTTGCTAGCACATTACACTTGCTAGCATATTGCACTTGCTAGCATATTACACTTGCTAGCATATTACACTTGCTAGAATATCACAGAATTTTTCTACTATCCATCATCTTCACAAAATTTGTCATCCGCAGAAATTGTTGATATTCTACGTTGATAACATCGTCGTATGACCGCAGTTGAACCGGGGTACCGCTGAAATCAAGATTCTTTCCAGACAGAAGATTCCGACCAGCAACTGAATTAGTAGTAATTATCCATCTGTAAGAAATTACACATAATTAGTCTAAGTTTTGAAACGAAACAATAAAAACATGGAGCAGAACAACATCAACAGACTCCTTTCATGCGTTAGAAAAATGGTTAGAACACTGTTTCGATTTCATTTCTATTAATGTATGCGAAATTGCTATCTCCCCAACACCGGTTGACAGCCCCTGCATTAGTAAAGTTTTGCTAATACTGAATAATACACATAATGACACACACAAATCAACGTTTCGACCAAAGGCCGTTATAAAGACACTCGCTAGCATATAGTCTTGATAGATGCCTATTGGTCGAACCGTCGATTTGTGTGTGTCATTATGTGTATTATTCAGTATTAGCAAAATTTTATTACCCTATTCCTGGATCTACTTGTTGGATTTAAGTTTTGCGCAGTAAGTACAATTTATCGATTTTCTGCCTTGGTAAAGCCTAGAAAAACTATATGTGTACAATGAATATACGTCTAGAGAACATAACAATTGTTTATAGCTCTTTTATAACAACGCCCTCCCTCCCTTTACGACAACCGCATCTACTGCTCGAGATATTGTCATTAAAAAAAATACAAATCGGTAGCATTCAGGATGTAGACATCACCACATTTTGGGCTGTAGTGATTATATTGGTTAGTTAGTTATTCCTCTAGGGAAAAAGGCGGCACATAGGGTGGATGTCATAGATTTTCATGTCTCGCGTTTCATTGCAATTTGTTTTAGGTCTTCATTGTTTATGATACCGATGGTCAAGCGCTTTCTTAATTGTCATTGTTTTCTGAACGATCCATTCACTATTTATATACTTGACATCGCCTTGGCTATTTTTGTCATGTGACTTCAAATATTTAAATAGTAACCAACGGAAACATTGACAATAATTTAGAAAAGTAACGGATAAAGGTCTTATTAATTCTGTTCTAGGGTCTTCGATACTGCATGTGCCATGACTGAACATCATATTCTTCAAGAGGTATCAAAGGCATGAGAGAATGAAACTTTATTTTACTATTCCATAATTGACATTATGTTCAAGCCCTTGTGTTGGCGGGGTCCAGAAGGGAAGTGAGGAATAGCAACACTGTTTATTCCATCGTAAGAGGCGACTAAGTAGGTTTTGGAGATGGATACCTCAATCTCATATAGGGTCAAAGTGATCCAGACGCCAGGATGAAATCGGATGTGTCAGAGCGAAAGGAGAAGATATTGCAGGTAAGTAGTAAATCATGACACAACGCATTCCATTCTCCGGACTACATCCTGTTAGTTAAGAGGAGTTTGAGAAAGAACGCAGAAAAGTTCCTTTACCTGTTATTCATTTCTTTTCGATCATTGACCAACGCTCTGTGATGAAACTGGATGGACACAATAAACACCTGCAGGAAGATATCAAATAGAACAATTAATAAATAACAAAAATGCATTCCAAAAATTTATCAAAACAAATATATAACGTATGTTTAGCAACAATTTTAAAAATACATACTTTTTATTTCAACTTAAAGATTTTTTGCTGTCGGGCTAGTGATGTTTAAACTTATAAAACATAGGTCCCTGTGTTTATATAAGTAATTCCGGAGGTCGTGGTGACTGGATTAGCATAACTGCGACCTACACTGTTTTTTTGTTATGGCTGTAAAGCTCTATTATAACTAAATTGAACAAACATCCGCAGTTGAAAGGAGTTAACAACGGCTAAACCTATTATACAACCGTTTAGACTTATAAATTATAACTGTCCAGTTAACAACGGCTAAACCTATTATACAACCGTTTAGACTTATAGATTATAACTGTCCAGTTAGCAACGTCCAAACCTATTATATTTATTTTCGTGCCGAGACATGTGGGTGTTCGATGCAATGAAAGAGCGGATCAACTGGCATAATGCGCGATTGTGGCACAGGGCGATAGAGCAGTGGATCGCGCTGACGTTTTGAACTCCTTAAGAGATATAACACGCGAGAGTAAGACTAATGTGGATGATGATTCCTTTTCAATGGCTAGGATTAAAGATCAGGAATTTAAATGCGGTGTTGCTAGAGGTGAATATTTTGGAGGACGCAGAAGAATGATTGTCAACCAGCATAGGACCGGTAATGTAAGCATAATTGTGATGGCGGATACACTCAAGGAGAGATCGGAGCAGCTATGGACGTGTCCAGTTCCAGTTTGCTGTGATGATGATCCGACGACTGACTAACTAACCAACCAACTAACCAACCAGCTAACCAACCAACCAACCAACCAACCAACCAACCAACCAACCAACCAACCAACCAACCAACCAACCAACCAACTAATTAACTAACTGAAACATAGAGAGTTTTCAGAAGATGACAACCAATGGCCATGCTAAAGATGGATTACAGAATTACAAGAGTTAAAAAACAAACACATAAAGCGCAGAAAAAAAACCGTCTTCAGAAAACTATCGTAGCTGTGACGCTGCAAGACAAAAAAAAGTGGTATAAAGCGAAAAGAAGAAAACAAAAATGAAGTTTGTGAGATTGCAATTTTTAATGTAAATATCTTCTATCACGGTTCTCAAACCGAATGTCGCGACCCTTTAATACAGTTTCTCATTTTGTGGTAACCGCTAACCATAAATTTATTTTCGTTGCTACTTGATAACATATATTTTCCGATAGTCTTAGGTGACCCCTGTGAAAGGGTCGTTGGACCCCCAAAAGCGGCCGTGGCTACAGGTTGAGAACCACAGTCTTAAACTGCTTATTTAATCCTAATATCATTATTTTATTATCTGGCATATGGATTCCTTAACCAAAACATTTACATGTAATAATTAAACTTGAAATACCGACGAAGACGGATGTGTTGGGACATTGGTGCAAATAAAACGGCAACACAACGCATTTCCATTCTCTGGACTACATTCAACTGGAAATCTTGTAGGATCATAGTCCTGTTACAAGAGAAATCCAGCGGGAGTTTGAGAATGAATGCTGAAGAAGAAGAAACGTAAAATAACAAGGGATTTACTACAGAAGTAAAATATTTTTTTTTAAATACAGAAGAGTTACACAGGTAAAATTATTTATTAAAATATTAGTGAAAATATTCTAGATCGCAATATTCCATCTGCTGCCAGGACCAGAAATGAAAAAAAAAAGAATAGCAACACTGTTTACATTCCTTGCATGTCGTAAGAGGCTACTAAGGACATTATGGGGTAGGAGTTTATTCTACATTCTGAACAGGGTTAATGAGATCCAGAAACCATGCTGAAGTCGGATGTGTCAGGCTGAAAGACTCAGATATCGCATAAAATATGTAAACTAGCAAAAGACATTTATATCTCAGGTATACGTCGAAATAACTGCAGGAGTTTGAAAAAGAAATTCAGATAAAGGAGAAGAGAAGGAACGCAATAACAACACATCTATAGCACGAGAACTAACCATATTTTTGTGCGTGCAAGGGACGCTATCAAGTATTGATGAAGAAGTTTCGTGCAGACATTCTTATCCTCTCTTTGTAGTCCTACTAGCAAGAATACTTACACTATTACACATCGCCCCCTATCGTGCTTCTGACCACATAGAAACACGTGCTTACTGAGCTGTTCATACATTATGTAAACATTGTTTTTTCGAATTTGTGACACTCCATCTGTTAACAACTGTACAGAATTCAGGGAAACCCCCTTCCCCCACCGGCTTTATTAAGTGAAATACCCCCCCCCCTCCCTGTATATTTTATAAACCAAAAAAAAAAAAAAGTACTAAACAAAAATTATTTCTTCATTTTTTCCCTTCAATTTTCAAATAATCCAAACAATCACATTTATGTATAAAAACACTATTGGTGACGTCAACTTTTGTCTAGCCCCCATATTCTCCTTGCCAGCAAGCGTCAAACATTTCCCTCGGTCCACTTAATTGTTGACGTAATGCATGGCCGGATGTGTCAGTCCGAAAGGCGCAGATATTGCAGCAATGCTGTAAACCATGACACAACACATTCTGTTCTCCGGAACACGGTCTTGTCCAATGACGTCAGCAGTGATTGCACCAACAATTTTTGTGTCTGCTAAAACTGCAGCTGTACGTTAAATCAATCATGCTTGCTCTTTTCCAACTTAGAAATCTTGACCCCAAATTCAGGTTTAAATATATCAGTGGTTCCCAAAGTGAGCTATCTGTCCCTCTAAGGGTTGTCGATTCTTCTTCAGGGTTCATTCTCAATATCCCGCTGGATCTCTCTTGTTGCAGGACCATTGTTCTACTAGATTTTCAGCAGGATATACTCCAGATAATGGAAATGCGTTGCTTGACAGTTTTATTTGCGCCAATGTCTTCAGCGGAAGGGGGGGAGCGATTGAGTTCCCACTCACTCACTCACTCACTCACTCACTCACTCACTCACTCACTCACTCACTCACTCACTCACTCACTCACTCACTCACTCACTCACTCACTCACTCACTCACTCACTCACTCACTCACTCACTCACTCACTCACTTGAGGACTATTCCATAAATTGCGTCACCAATGAAGAGGTCTGAAAATGTTTGACAGTTGTTGACATGAGGTTGGGGAGGGGGGGGGGTGCTCACAAAATTGACGTCAACAATACTGATTGTATGCACCAAATAAATTGTATGAGTTTGAATTTTTTAAACCAAAATTTGAAATAGTGATGTTTTTTTGTACAAATTCTGCCTAAAAATATATTTTTAGATGATTTAGAGATGGGATTTATTTTTACAGAATTAGCAGGTGTGGGACCCCTGAATAATTGACATATATTGAGAGTGTGGGAATGGGTGGGGGAGGGAAATTTCCACGAAATTGTTGAAGTTCATCTATGAACATTCCCTTATTCACTCGCACGCAGGCACTAATGTATCCGCGCATTAACGCGCACAGAAATAGAGAAATGAATAACGAATTCAATCAAAATATCACTAACGAAATTACGAAAATCAGCACGAATTCACAAGCAAAACAATACTTTACATAACATTTACCTGCGTATTGTTTTGGAGCAATGCTTCCAACTGAAACTTCACATCTCTATGGGTGAGGTCTGCGCCAGGCACTTCAAAACATACTGCGCTTGGGATACAATCTGGCTTGCAACTGAATTTTCCAACATTACGATTCTGCTTAATTATCTTCAAGTAACAAGAATACTTTATAAGAACTATAATAGTCATTAGCTGATCTAAGTACATATAATTTTATCTCGAATAGACTGGCAACTATGTAACTCGTTTGTAAGAGTATTTATTGGCCCTATCCCCCTAAATTACGAGCAATAGAGTTCTTGTAACATTTTTTGTGGAAATTTGGAGATTTCTTATTCAGAGACTTATTTCTCGTCCAGAAGGCCTCAAAAAGGCGAACTTCCTGTTTTGCAGATGACCAAGCAATAAATGTTGAAATACAAAGACCAACTACCGCCCGTGTGTTGAAAGGGCCCGAAAGGGGATCATAGAATAGCAACACTGTTTACCTTCCACGCATGTCGTAAAAGGTGACTAAGGAGGTTATGGGATGGAGTTGGCTGTCCCATCCCATATAGGGTTAGTGATACAAAGCCATGCTGAAGTCGGATGTGTCAGGCCGAAAGGCGCATATATCGCAGCAATGCTGTAAACCATGACACAACACATTCTGTTCTCCGGACTACATCCTGCTAATCTGCAGGAGTTAAAGAACAAACGCAGAAGAAGAAGAAGAAGAAATGGTCAAAAGAATGACAACCACTATAGAAGAAGAAAGACTACTACTTTCATTAGTAGCCATAAACTTAAACAGGTGAAAGAGTTTACTTAAGTAAGAGTCAAGATATCAGAGAAAAGAAATAATAACAAATAAATTGAAGATATAATCATTTCTACGGCAGATATTCCAATACAAAAATGTCAACATGAACACCGAAATAGCATTAAGCAAAAACTATTATAATTCCATCACTGTGATATCAATACCAAATGAAACACTAAAGGTAAAGGTAGGTCCCATGGCATCTGCCGTCGGGGATGAAGATAACTCTTCATGTACTAAGCCGCAGCAACTATTAGGTGGGGTGGCCAGTCCCCTTCCTTGCTGTTTTTTTTACCTTCCCGAACTCATGCGTCAGGTACTCATTTACAGTTGAGTCGACTAGAGGAGTGGTCGTGTCAAGTGAGAAATCCCACACAGGTTTTTTTAATTTTTTAAAATTTATGTCCGGATGTGGTTCGAACCTGGCACGCTGTAACCAGATGATAGCAAGCAAGCTCACTATCCACTAGGTCACCGCTCTCCTCATGGAACACTAACACTAACTGAAAGAGATAAATGAAAACGCCGCCACGACAGGAAAACAATTTCTGATTCTGTCTCACGTATGATCGACCTCAGCCATCTGAAAGCAGTGTTGTCAGGTTCTCCCTTCCCCGTACTGCAGAGTACATCTATCTAATAACAATGCATATATTAAAATAAAACACATAAAATGCAGTAGTCGTAACCTTCGATAACAGTTACCATGTTGTTCCGGATAACAGCTACCATGTTGTTCCGGCAGGCCGATGTTGTGCTTGAACTAGTAACGGACACGGCGTGGATGGGCGGAAAAACAAAGAAACCTGTCGCAAGGGCCAGAGTTGTGCCCTGATGTCAAAGTCTGTTTCAGCGGCATTAGACTTGAAACACCATCGAGTCGGATGGCTGCTGGAACAGAAGGCGGAGCACTTATGGGAATGCCCCACGTGCTGTAGGCCAGTTTCTAATCAAGAATCAAGAACATAAAATGCAAGAACAAATGAAAAGCATATTTGTATGGATGATACATGCTATTTTCTTTGGCTACTTTATGACTCTTGGTAAAGATAGTATAGACAGTTTTCTCACAGTTTATTTTTAGTTTCCATGTTTGACAGTATTCGTGTAGTTTTCTTAAATCTCCATTTAGTCTTTTGGCTGCACTTTCAACATTCTCGTGGCTCTGCCATATTGTTAAGTCATTAGCACAGATTGCTTTTTCAGCTTTGATATTTCATTGCAGTTCTTTTTATTTTCTTTGTAATCCCCTCTCCTTTCATTGCAATTTCCTGTATTTTGATTGCAATTTCCTCTATTTTCATCGCAACTCCTATTTGCATTGCAATTCCTCTTATTTTCATTGAAATTCCCTCCAATTTCATTGCAATTCTCTCTATTTTCATTGCATTTATTTATATTTTTATTGTTTCCCTCAATTTTCTTTGCACTTCCCTCTATTTTCATCGTAATTCTCTCTTTAATTGCAATTCCATCTGTTTATTTTAAAAATTGCATTTTTGATAACTTTCCTGCAGAAAATCTTTATGGGGGAGGGGGAGAAGGGAGGGGTTACCCATCATGTGGCTGAGTTCTTAGTACTAAAAGTCAAGTTAAGATTTTTAAAGTAGGTGGGGAGGTTGAACTCCTACCCTTTTGCACAATTGTTATCTACGGAATTGATCGTAGCTAAGGCAGTAAACCATAGCATAACGTTTAAATGATGTAAAAGCGGTAGAAGATTGACTTCACTGTACTCGGTTTCCCATATGTACTCCGTCCCTCTCAACGAAGCGGCACGCCACCTGCCGAGAGTACCACTCATAGCACGTAACTTCGTAGCTTCAAGTGATAATCCACAGAGATCTCCGAAAAAATCCACCTTATAAACAAGACGACACGAGCCGGATTCGAACCTGTGATCTCTGGAACACAAGGCGAACCGCTTAATCACTACGCCAGGGAGCATAAAGACATCCCTATCTTCGGTTACACCGTGAATATATATACATACAGGAGGTTAAGACCGAGCACAGAAGAAGAATATTAAATAAAATATGTTTTGTCTCTGTGTCTCCTAATGAACTAACGGAACAAATTAATCTGAGTTATGAATCTGCACCATAGCAAGCAAGTCCCCCTAAATGTTCCGATGTCTAGTCAATGGTCGATCAGAAACCGACTGGCTAGTGGTGTCTTTGCGTTTGTTCAGTAGTGGTGTGGAACATTCCTCGATCTTCTCAGAGCGTACCATACTTCTTTGTGGATTGATGAACCACAATAGCAGTTTTTATTTCAAAACATAAAAATGAAAATACTCGAACTAAGTTTTGTTGGTCGACTGGAGTGTGTAACTAAACGCTGCACAACCGCTGGTCCCTCTCAATAAAGTGAAATGATTGATATTTAAAAAAATAACACATCACAAATATTTCTTCAAATTTACAAATGAAATAATAATAATAATTATATACATTTGAAAGGACGACGTACCTTTACCATCATGGGGTCCTCTAAAATACCCGCAGCAGCAGCATGTCCTTCTCCTTCCCCATCTGTGTTCAATTTTCTGACAATGAATTAAAAAAAAACACGTATTTAATGAACAAGTGTCAAACAACAAAATACTTCAATTTTACAAGTGAAACTAATTGTAAAAGCGTCAACGTTTCCACGAAATGGTATATAGTAATATAGAGACAAATTTAAAAAAAGGCAAATAAAACTAGAATTCACTTTGTGGATGAAGTATTGTTGGAAACTGGGCTTGAAGATAATGAAATAAAAGAAACGTAAAGTTTTTATTTTTTCAACTTCTTTCAATTTGTTTAAAGATACTCTAGCAATGCAAGTTACCGACATTATTCATAATACAAACCTTTATTTGCAATACTCACTTTGACATTTGGTATAGTGCATGGCCGAGAGGCTAGGTGTAGGTCTTACGTACGTGTGGTACAGTGTTCGTTCCTTTATAAAGGCTTATTTTCAGCCAGTATTAATTAAAAAACCAACCCTGAACATTACATAACGACAGCAAGGGTTTTATCACACAAGCCACTCGAACAATTCCTAACGAGAAAAATACAGAAGTGACAGATTTTTGTTTTTCTTTGATCGCTGACTCTTTGCTTTAAGACATATATCAAGCACTGTGGCAATGACCCAGGCTCTGGGAAACCACAGCTCTTGACCGCTGAGACTGATATTAGTGCGGGTATTAAAAGCTTCGAACAGAGTGGAACACCGCAGAAGATACGTAAATTTTAGTCATATTTAGATGTTTCTATGCCAACGCCGACAAATATAATAACAGGAAGAATCTAAAATTTAAGCAAAAGAACTTTACTGATTTCTGAATTTGACTGAAATCTGTTCGTAGGCCTTCTTTAAGTCACAACAGAAACTAATTTAAATAAGTGGCCCCGGAACCAGAACTTGTCCAGGGCGACAGACTGTCTAGTTTTTAATCTGTATAAGGGTATGCATGATTTATAGTTTTCTCGTTTTAATTATTAATTCACTACCGAATACCGATTTGTCAGGCCTGTGGCTAAAAAAATATTGTGATACAGTGCATATCTTTTCTCTGGACTATATCCTGTTGAGAATCTACTAGGACCATTGTCCTGCTACAATAGAGATTCAGTGGGAGTTTGAGAATGAACGAAAAAGAAAAAAAAGAACTATTAATTCTTGGTGTACAATTTGTTAAAGAAAACGAGCAGAATTTATCATCTACCGAGTAATGCTATTAGTATCTGTTACATCCAAGCATCTATAAAGTGATTCTACAAAAGTCCTTACCTAATGTCTGACTTTGTGTCCATTTTTTTTAACTTCCTTGTGACCACCCTATCAGATGTGGTCTGCTTGACTGGTGACATACGTGAATTGCCATTCTTGCTGGACTCGGCTACTTGCTTTGTGAAATCAGCTGTAAATAAATTGAGAAAGAAGCGTGGAATGTAAACAGTCAAATTAATTTCATCTCGAAAATTACTTCCTATTTTTTGACAAGTGAAAAATAGGGGAAAATGATAAAATGCAACATTACCTAAACCAACAACAACAACAACAACAACAACAAAAACACGGAGTTGCCGTTTCGATCAGAAAGTCTTTTCAGAATAAAGACAATTCAAGAAGAAAGCACGATTAGAAGGATGATTTCCAATGAGCCAGCAGCTCTTTATTTGTCGATGGTCACAGTAATGCTCAACAGCTAGTAACATATAATTACCGGAACCTGTATTAATAGTTTAACCGTGTCTATCGTAGATTATACAGTCCTGTGGATTCATGGACCGTGGATTCGTTCTTTTAAATTGACATTAATTGACAATTTTTTAGGGATTTTTATTGACCACTGTGTATACTTTGTGTCGACAATCATTGAAAAGCACAGTAAATTCAATTTGTGTCACCTTAGAAGGATGATTCTCAGTGTCCTTTGGTATTGTCGAGGGACTCGGTTGAACGAAGGTGACATGTACTTCACAAATCGCATGGAATAAAATATATATTGATAATGTTTCAAAACGCGTTTGGTTCTATGCTAGAAAGGGAGCCGCGTAGCGTAGTGGTTAGCGCACTGGCTTTGCATATGAGTGGTCCTGGGTTCATTCCCCAGTTTTCAGGTCGACCCAGCCTTAAATGGGTACCGGAATAATCCGGGAAGTTAAAGACTGCGAGGGATAGGAGATGGCTACCACTCTCATATGTAGAGCCTCTGAAATGTGAGATCGCTAACATCTCACACCCTTACTGCATTAATAAATGATATGGGTTACTTACTATGCTAGAAGATATGCTAAATGGTGTTTTTTTAAGCTGTAGCGTCTGTAATAGGGTCCCGCTAGATGTTAATTACTTGATATATCTCCAATAAGTCCAGAAACCCCATCCATGCCAGCTCCTTGGTGTGGAGATATGACTTAATCCACGCCCGTGTGTTGTCGGGGTCCGAAAGGAGTGCAAAGAATAGCAACACTGTTTACATGCATGTCGTAAGAGGCGACTAAGGAGGTTATGGGATGGAGTTGGCTATCACATCCCAAATAGGGTCATTGACCCAAAGCCATGCTGAAGTCGGATGCGTCAGGCCGAAAGGCGCATATATCGCAGCAATGCTGCAAACCATGACACAACGCCATCCGTTCTCCCGACTACATCCTCCTAATTTGCAGGAGTTTGAGAACGAACACAGAAGAAGAAGAATGACTTAATCCGGACAAGAGAGACTGGAAACTAAGAGAGGCTGGTCGGGATATCACTGTTATTGAACAGGACCACAGTTTTTCAGAAGCAAGAATACATGCTGAAGTCAGAAATATAAATCCAAGATGCACATCAGTAACTACAGAATCTTGCAACCGAATACATAACCATTTATCAATCTTGCAACCGAATACATAACCATTTATCAATCTTGCAACCGAATACATAACCATTTATCAATCTTGCAACCGAATGCATCATCATTTATCAAGAAAACCGGTTCGCTTTGTAAACACGTTAAACTACGAACAAGAAGAAGAAGCGGCTCAGCCGTAAATTTCTAGTAGATCTATCGTCTTTTCTCAGTTTTTGCTGAAAGGTGTCGCATGTGAATGAGAATCGGTTTTCAGGCTATTGCACCTTCGGTCCCTTGATTTGCAATAATATTTTAATCATCAATTCAACTTTCTTTAACTATTTTTTGTTTGTTTTTTAATACTGATGTCGCAGGCGTTTCTTAATCATATCTTAATTCTTATTGTTTAGATCCCCTCCGAGTAGAAGGCTTCTTCAATAGGGATTGCATTAAGCTTAAAGCTCAAATACTCTGGGTGTGACAGAAAGCTCCAAGAAAGCGCCACACTGCACAAACTAAGTAAGAGCAAGTTCCTGGACATTTTTGGGGATGGTGATAAAAAAATTGTCATTGTGTAGTTTTATGGTGGATTGATAAGTGAGTTGTTGTCATCCTTATCTTTGATGGATTTTACAATTTTCTTAACTTCTTGCACAATATCTAGAGCCGATTTTTGTTTGTGAGCATTCAAATCCCCAATCGGTTTGCTGGACCGGTTATTTTTTCATCCTTGCATGAACACTTAAAATATCAACATAGTAGATGACCATGCTTATTTAACCAAGATTTCCCTTGTGGGACCTCACAGAACTTCATATGAACAATTACATGTTTAATTCCCCAACTCCCGGTAAGAGATTTTGTTTTTCAAATCATTGTAGACCGATGCTACTTGGAGTCTTATACATACGATATTATTCTTTTATCTATCGCAGTTCATATGGATCAGATCAATCAAACAAACTATATTTATCTACGTAATTATATGTTATTACACACTGGTGTATCATAGAAATGGCATCAGCGTACATACATACATACTACATGACCTGTCCAACGAATCTGTGTCGTTATCAGAATAGTGTCAATGCTGGCGGTACCATATCTGTCAAAGACAGTGGTATTCGGAATCTTGACTTGCCCTCTGATGTTCATAACTTTTCTGAGAAAAGTTTACAGAACAGTGACATTTCTGACACAATTATACGCTTGGCAAAAAACGTGGACTCTGTTTAAATTACATGTGAGGAAGATGAACTACATTCAAGCAACTTTCTCAGAAAAAGTTATCAACATCAGAGGGCAAGACAAGATTCCGAACACCACTGTCTTTGACAGATCTGGTACCGCCAGCATTGACACTATTCTGATAGAGACACAGATTCGTTGGACAGGCCATGAAGTATTATGTCAAATCATAACATACCAAAAGTACTTTTTGATGGTGAGTTCCAGAGGGGCATACATGTTCAAGGTGGTCAAAAAAGTGTTACAAAATGCTAATTAAAAACCTCACAGAAAGCCTTTGAAATAAACCATGATACATAGAAAGAAGCTATACGAAAAAAAGCATGATACATAGGCATGGCCGGATTTAGACTTAATAAGGCCCGTAGCTATTTGAGACTATTTGAGATATAGGGCCCTATATAAGTCCAGATTATATGTCAGTGCCAAATATGATTTTAAGATACCTAGTGGGGCCCTAAGCTATAGCTTGTGTAGCTTATACGTAAATCGTGCACTGTTTACATAGGAAATGCTACACGAAATAGAGCTACATAAGCGCTCCACAGTCAACAATCGAAAACATTTTGTGAAAAGAGGATAAATGCAGCAGCTTAACAGCGGAGAGTAATTAGAAAGTCATGGGTAGATCAAATACCACCTACAGTGGTCATCCCATGGCCAATTTGCTCACGAACCTTTGCGGTCAGCATCAACACATAGCCAAGGATATGCATATAACTGAAATTTTCCAGTGAATGTATTAAATGGTCATGATCACGTGCTATAGACGAAAAACACAAAACACATCACGAACCACCTGCGTCTATGTTTGACACATACAGTGTATAAAAATACTAACTTGCTTCAGATCTCGTGTGTTTCACGCAGTGAGCAGAAATAATAACTTGCTTGACTTTAAACCAGTGAGTTCCCGACACATTCAACTTATTAGTGTTAGATGCAATGTCTCTGGCTTCAGACATAGCAATTGATCCATTTATATGATAACTAGTCCAAAGTTGATGTCCATTGTCGTTTCTTTCTTTCAGTGTTCAATGGGTTGCTTGAAGTTTCGTTGGTTGAAATTTGGCATAATTCTGTAAAGAAATTTATTGATACGAAATAATTGGGTTTGTGAATAACAGATAACGTGTCAATTACCCACGAGTATTGATAATGGTCTGTGATTCATTAATTTATAAAGCATATACGAAGAGAGGAGAAGCAGAAAGAAGAGTCAAGGGTAGACCTAGCGTACGCTGGATCGACAACATCAAAGAGACATTACACGAACACCAAATAACATTATCTGAATCTGCCAGAAAAGCGAGAACAAGAACATTGTATCCCCCTCGACACCCGTAAAGGATAAAAGAGGAAAGTAAGAAGAAGAAGAAGATTGATAATGTGTCAATTTCCTACAAGTATTGATGTCAAACTATTGGAAAGTAAATTCTAAGATTATTATTGTTAAAATCGAACCAGATTGTATCCCATCGAGAGTCTTCAATAAAAGATCATCTGAAAAGATGAAACAGGGGAAGACCCAGGCGAAGATGGATAGATGACATCATAGAAATACTGAACGCCAAGGCTAGACTATGTCAGCGGCCGTACAGTTAGAAAAAGACAGAAGACTTCGGCTCCCTATGAAGGATAGCGGCACACATGTATAAGACAAGATAAAACTACTGTACAAAGCAGGATATAAAAGGTGCGCAAGTTTGGTTATATTTTAGGAAAGTGTTTATGTTTTAATTTATCTCAGAGGTTTTGGTTGGTCGGATCACAACCACCATTATTTTTTTATGGTGGCAGCTCTGGCACAACCCAGTTGGAATAACATCCGCGAGAAAGAAGCTCTGAGTTATGCGGATTAAGAGGATGTAATCAGGAGAAAGGAATGCGCAGTGTCAGGTGTACATCTGTACTGCAATATTTGCGCATTTCGGTTAGACACATTCATAATAAGAAATCATTTTTACTAAATGAATGTTTTAACCATATCTTAGGTTGTGATCTCATTGCCATCAAGGCGGGATCTGACAAGGCCAACTACTGGGTTTTATGGAAATCTAGGTCGGTAACTCATAAGTGACTAAAACCGCGCAGAACGCAATCACAAGCTACTGAGACATATTTAAATGTCAAGGAATACATTATTAATGAGGACACCCGAAACGTCGATGAAAGCAGGATACCGACGAATTTTTAATACAGCAATGGAGGAAATAGAATATCTTGCACAAAGGCTTACAGAGTGGCAATGAGGACATTGTTCTGTAAAGGACACGTATCATAGAAGAAATATGTTAAAGGTAAGCAGAGTTATAGAGCAGCCATATAGTTCACGGATTTCCATAAGTGTTTAGCTGAGTAACCTGTGCTTGATAAGAGGTATCGCTGCTAACTTTTCCCAACACAATTGCCCAGCATGCCCAGCGATTGCGCTATCCCTCGATCTTCACTGATCATGAATACTGGTACACTGTTTTCTTAAAGCTGGGTGAACAAAAGTTTTCTTTTAAAGTTTCGAATAACTAATGAATTCGAAACCGCGTCTGTTAGTCGGTGGGTTGAATGAATTAACACTACTGTACTTCAGACCCCCCATCTGGGAAATTCACTTGACCAGTCACAAATGGTGCATGTTTGAGTTACTGAAGTTTATATAGGGCCGTAGTCAAAATATATGCTTAGGGCACCATAATGATTAATTTCAGCGCTGCATGTTTATATTGCTGAAGTTTATATAGGGCCTTAGTCAGAATGCATGCTTAGGGCACCATAATGATTAATTTCAGCGCTGCATGTTTATATTGCTGAAGTTTATATACGGACGTAGCCATCATCTTCTAGCACATCAGATTTTTCATAACTCGAAAAGTATAAATAAATGAACTATTGATATTAAATGATGAAATGTGAGATAAATGTAAGATAGAAATACAAATGCAAGTTCTACATGAAGATTAATATTGAAGAGACAGAAATAATGGCAATAGCAAAGAAAGAAATATCAATATCTCCATCGATGATAAACACCTTAAACAGGTAAAAATTCTTGAGTGTAGCGGGAATTGAACAAGTCCGTTCAACGGCACCAAATCGCATAGCACCTCTCGTACACGAGATTTTCCGTACTTGACCAATCATGAGACATATAAATAGTCCTTGTCTCGATTGGTCCGTTCTCAGTGACTTGAGTGCACAGTTTGAATGTCTTGACAAAATCGCATCTTTTTTGGAGATCTTTTTTTATTAATTCATGCCGTTGATCAAGTACGGAAAATCTCGTGTGCGATAAGATGTAAGATGCTAGGCGATTTGTTGTCGTTGAACAGACTGGTTCAATTCCCGTTAGACTCAAGAATTTTTAATTTATCCTCTGGCTTCCTTCTTGAATTAACTTTTATAAACAGGTAAAGGAGTTCACCTACTTAGGAAGCATTATATCGAGTGAGGGGAAAACCAGTAAAGAGATACAAAATAGTTCCATAAAACATATCAGATCCTAGGACAGATAACATGTATTTTCAAGACAAAAATGTAAACATAGACGCTAAAGTTGCATTATACAAGAATATTATTATTCCATCACTATTCTACCAGTGCCAAATCTGGACAATGACAGTTCAAGACAAAAGAAAAATAGCAACAGCAGAAATGACATGTCTACGAAGAATACTCGGAGTGTCGTCAAGAGATAGAATTAGAAACGATAACATTAGACAGATAACCAAAACAATACCAGCATTAGAACACATCAAAAGAAAGCAGATCGAATGGTTTTCACACGCTTCCAGATTACCAACAGATAGCATGCCACAAATGGCCATGATACATAGACATAACGGATATAAAGCCAAAGGCAAACCATGTAAGAGATGGATCACATAAATTTAATGGACCACAGGAACAAGCTTACTTACATCATACAAGAAGGTCATCTCCAGAGAACTCTTCCACCCCTGACTCCGCAAGGTAAAAAGTGCCACAGCCTATAGATAGATAGATAGATATATAGATAGATAGATAGATAGATAGATATATAGATATTTAGATAGATAGATAGTAATAAAATATACCGCACATTGTTTACACATGCACAATACTTCGATACGTCAATACTTCGATAAAAACACATCTATTAAGCAAAAGATCAATTAATCACGTGCTATGATAAATAAATGGGTGCTAAAGTTGGAAAGCCACAAAAGCCACAGATAAAAGACTCGACTCCTTTGAAAACAAATGCCTACGTACCATTCTGAACGTTAAGTAGAGTGACTTTAAATCTAACACTACTATAAGAGAGGAAAGCAAACAAACCTATATATCTTCCTTCATTAGACAAAGGCGTTGGACTTACATCGGCCATGTTCTCAGAATGTTATCTGTGGCCATGTTCTCAGAATGAACAGCTTAAGAATTCCCCAGCAGTCACTATATTGGGTGCCACCTGGAGTAAGAAGAAGAGGGAGACCTAGAGAAACTCTACGAAGAACCATTAATAGAGAAGGCATGTCAATGAACCTAAACAACACGCAACAATTGAAAGACCTGGCAACACAAAGACAGAAATGGAAGGCTATGGTTTCTGCCCCATGCGCCGCCTATGGCCCTGGAGGAACATAACATAACATATGATAAATAGGGTAGATAATCATGTTTTCCCACAACTCCGTATCTCATGTGTTGTATATAAATTCAGCTGGGGACTATAACAAACCATCCAACAATTTCTAAGTTTTCTCCAATATATTTTCACCTTGCTTTTTTTATGACCACTAAATATTCAAATATTGTTCTTCTCAACACATGCTCAATACATCTTTGATTGTCGCCTTCAGCTTATGTTAGTTATAATGTGTACTTTTATTTCAGCATCTTGAGAAGGGCCACATTAGTTGTCTTAGTTTTTCATAGTATTTGCACTAACCTTCTTTAAAAAAAATACAAAATTAAAAAAAAAATATTAAACAGCTTCCAGTTCACATTGATACAAAACACGTTAGCAACCTAAACAGT
Source organism: Meghimatium bilineatum (assembly GCA_034231615.1). Taxonomy (NCBI): domain Eukaryota; kingdom Metazoa; phylum Mollusca; class Gastropoda; order Stylommatophora; family Philomycidae; genus Meghimatium; species Meghimatium bilineatum. The sequence continues at coordinate 13,058,579 of CM067311.1, read as the reverse complement.
GGCATTTATTAAACCACGTGACTCTGTATTTACCAATTGAATGGTCCAAAATAATGCAGGCTTTTTGTACAAAAGTTTATCTTGAGTGTTGATGGTCAGTTTTGATTGTAACAAAATTCTGCCTCATTGAGTGATAGTGCTATTATGTTTTGTTGTATCTTCCATTGTAATCGTGAGACATCTATTTTTGCAGTTATCACGATGTATTCCAAATGCTATTAATGCGTGCTATGTTGGTGAATGATGCTTTCCTCATTCATATAGTCTTCTCATGCGTTCGTTCTCAAACTCCTGCAGATTAGGAGGATGTATTCCGGATAACGGAATGCGCAGTGTCACGTTTATAGCTGTGCTGCAATATTTGCGCTTTGGATCAGACACATTCAGCTTCATGTCTTCAGGATCAATTTGATCTTCTAATGGATGTAACAGCTAGCTAGCAATTCCTCAAAAACCTTCTTAATCGCCGTTTGCTACATAAATGACAGATCTCATATTTGCTATTGTTTTCTCACATTTGGAACCTGGTAAAACAATGGCTGCATTAATGATTTTTGGGAGGTTCGTTTTAAAAATCCCGCGCAATGTCTATTTTAATAGTATAATGTCTATTTTAGCAGTACAATGTCTATTTTAGCAGTAAATTGTCTATTTTAGAAATACAATGTCTATTCTAGCAGTACAATGTCTATTTAAGCAATACAATGTCTATTTTAGCAGTAAATTGTCTATTTTAGCAGTAAATTGTCTATTTTAGCAGTACAATGTCTATTTTAGCAATACAATGTCTATTTTAGAAGAACAATAATCGTAAAAGATTTTCAACATGATGTAGTCCAGAGAACTGAAATGCACTGTGTCGTCGTTATACATCTTCCAATGATATGACACATCCAATTTCTGTGATGGTAATTAGTAAGTTCAGTATTTTAAAATCATTTCCACTGAACTACGAACGTTTGTAAGTAACCATATTGCTAGTAGACCTGACGTACAAGAAAACTGCTTCACGTACATAGACGCTGGTCAAAAACCTCAAAGCTAACTAGGGTCAAACAAGCTTGACCTTTTACACTCTGTTGCGTCCTATCAACATACCCACAGACGTCCACATTCAGGTGTTAAGTATTAGCTTTCTCTGTGCATAACCTCTTTAAAGGCTAAGGTAGGTTTTGTGTCAGCAACCTGCCATCGGGGATGAAGATAATTCTTCATGTACTAAGCCGCAGCAACCATTATATGGAGTGGCCAATTACCTTCAATTTTGTGTTTACCTTCCCTAACTCATGCGTCAAGAACCCATTTACAGCTGGGTCGACTGGAGGAGCGGTCATGTCAGACAAGAAATAACGACTCGGATTTTGTGTGTCCTGCCGTGATTGCGAACCTGGCACGCTGTAACCCGGTGATAGTAAGAAAGCTCACTATACATTAGGCTACCTCTTCGCCCGTGTGTTGCCGGGGCCCGAAAGGAGATCAAAGAATAGCAACACTATTTACCTTCCACGCATGTCGTAAAAGGTGACTAAGGAGGTTATGGGATGGAGTTGGCTGTTCCATCCCATATAGGGTCAGTGATCCAAAGCCATGCTGAAGTCGGATGTGTCAGGTCGAAAGGCGCAGATATCGCAGCAATGCTGTAAACCATGACACAACCCATTCCGTTCTCCGGGCTACATCCTGCTAATCTGCAGGAGTTTGAGAACGAACGCAGAGGAAGAAGAAGGCTACCTCTTTACATTGTGTATTGTGGTAAAATTGAAGGAAAATTAGCCAGGCAAAATTGAAGGTAACAGAGACAGAGGGCGACAACGTGAGAAAACATTAGACAGTTTGACAGCCTGGCACGGCAAGGAAACAACAACGACCTTATTATATACTACTGTGGACAGAGAGCTGTTGAGAGCCATGACCACCTACGCCAGCCGGCATGGCACCCGATGATGATGAGAAATAGGTTTATGTAAAACATAGTTACTTATTGACAATAATACAGAAACAATTACCTTGACTGTTCAAGACACGCTCTGTATATTTCCGCTTCAGCGCCGTACGAGTCTACATTATGTGTACAAAATTATCAAATGTATATTATATGCACGCCCGCAATAAACACTATATTCTATACATACATCCAGTAAGTACCATTTAATAACACACTGCTACAACAAAGAAAACATATAAGTACAGCTGGCTTTTAGACATCTAAATGGTTGTCTGACACTGTTCTCAGAACGATTGTCACTCAAGCATGTAACCTAGCTGACCGGAATGATCGAAATCTAGGTTAATGAGGTTATCAATTATTCAAAGATATGGCGGGCGTATACACGCGGAATAATTATTTACCTTCAGATGAACATGTTTATGTTAAACGTCGTCATGTCTGGTTCACATAAATTTTCAGCTCCGAGATCTAAGAGAATCTGGTTTGCATATAGTGCACGAATATTTTGGTGGTCTTCTTGATTCTTGATTAGAAACTGGTCTCACAGCACGTGGTGCATTCCCATAAGTGCTCCGCCCTCTGTTCCAGCAGCCATGCGACTCAATGGTGTTTCGAGTCTAATGCTGCCGAAACAGACGTCGACACCAGGACATAGCTCTGGCACCTGCGACAGGTTTCTTTGTTGTTCTGCCCACCCACGCCGTGTCCATAACTTGTTCAAGCACAACGTCGGCCTGTCAGAACAACATGGTAACTGTTATTGAAGGTTACGACTACGGGATTGTATAGATGACGTGCCATTAAGCTTATATAAGAAGATAACCGCAATATAAAGGCATGTCATCTACTAAGGTTTTCTGTTGCATGGTTGGTTTGTCTAGTGAGCCATTGATGAGACCCACAGACGCAACCGCGTGCGCAATGTTGGTGGTCTGTCATAATCGACGCTGACCACTCAGCTCAACTTGAATGATGATGAAGTAAATGATGTCTTCGGTGTGTCCGACATGTGACTTATGAGACCTATGCGTGTTTGAAATTATCTGCCAGACTCTGAGGATGTGTGCGCTGAGTCTGTTGGACATTAAGCAACTTTTTGCCTTTCTTCTAGCGCGTTTTTGCAGCACATATTCATGTCTGAGGTTCTCTGCAGCTGCTGACCCACTCTTGATTCTGAGACACAGGTAGGATAATATGTCTTGGGTAAGACTCATCCATAAATGTGTGTTTATGCTGTCAGTCAGTGATGACTTAATGGTGTCTTTAAACCGCTTCTTCTGTCCTCCGCCCTTGCAGGAGCCAGTCTAAAGTTATCGATCTTCTTCTTCTTCAGCGTTCATTCTCAAACTCCCACTGGATTTCTCTTGTAACAGGACAATGGTCCTACAAGATTTCCAGTTGGATGTAGTCCAGAGAATGGAAATGCGTTGTGTTGCCGTTTTATCTGCGCCAATGGCCCAACACATCCATCTTCGGCAGAGAGTTATCGATCTAATAACTTGTTTTAGACGATGATCTTTCATGCGGACCATGTATCCTGTCCAGCGTTACTGCGCCTTCATCAACACTGTGTGTGTGTTTACAGATTTAGATTTCATCAGTACTTCACTGTCTGTTATTTTATCCCACCAGTGTGTGTGTGTGTGTGTGCATGTAAAGTGAGGAAGACATTCAAGAATTAATTTATGTAGTAGTGACAACAAGTAAAGAGAAGGGCATCTTCCTAAATATCAAGATTAAAGACGTAATGGTTATTTAAAAGAAACAAAATACCAGTTGAAAAATTAAAGTGAATGATATTAAAACAGGTCCACCAATTCATGTATTTAGGTACAACGATTACATCAGATGGAAAAAACAGTTCTACAGAAATAAGAAGCAGAATAGGGTAGTCAAAAACAACATTCAGAAAAATGAAAAGTGTATTGTGTAATATGACCTTGTCATTAGAGGTGAGGAAGAGAGTTCTGCAGTGTTATATAACTTATACTAACATATGGATGCGAGTCTTGAACAATAGAGAAACAGGAAAGTGGGAAATTAAAGGCAGCAGAGATGTGGTTCTACAGAAGAATGTTTAGTATATCATGAATTGTTAGGTAGACTAATGTGAAGGGGTTCAAAGAGTCAAATGCGAGACGGAGCTTAATCAATAATATAAGAAAAAGGCAATATTCATTTTTTCCCCACCTCATGAAACAAGGAAGTTTGGAGAATGTAGCCACAACAGGCAAGATTTAAGAAGACAGAGGACATAGAATTGTTGAAAAATGTATTCCATCTTTCAAATAAAGTGTTTAAAATTATTAGGAAGTCCCAAGGAGAATCGTATAGCAAAAATATGAATGTGAGAAAATTTTAGACAGCTTAACAACCTGGCATAGCAGGGAAACAACAACGATCCTGATACATAATACTGGAGATTCTAGAGAGCCGTAGAGAGCCATGACCGTCTTGCAGCAACCATGATCTCTCTTGTAACAGGACACTGGTCATACTAGATTTCCAACAGGATGTAGTCCAGAGAATGGAAATTCGTCTTGTCTCAGTTTTATTTGCGTCAATTACTCGAAACATCCGTCTTCGGCGTTACATGAGGATCTAAATGGGAATATTTTCGTGTTGGTTGATACATGACCTCAGCTTTCTTTGTGTTAAATTTGGTCAAAGTCGTCGCAGGATTCAATAAAATTGCTTTAGTGTGATCCGCATACTGTCACACAATATGATGTGAAGGCGACCTTGATGTTTTACAACTGTCGTTGAGAAATAGAAAACGGTAGACGAATGATACACAGAAAACAAAACCCGAAATGCCGTCGGTGTAGCTTTTTAGCTACGGCCCAGAAGACTGATACGTTACTGCGCGCATCAAATATCAATTATATATATATATAGACCTGTAACAATCAGGTAAATTACGAACAAGTAAAAATTAGAATTATAAAATGCAATATCTATACAATATTAATGTATGGCTCTGAAACATGGACACTAAATAAACAATTAAATGACAGAATTGATGTCTTTGAGATTTTGATATATAGAAGAATAGGAAGAACTTCATGGAAAGAGAAGAGAACAAGCAAGAAAACAAACAAAGAGGTTCTAACGGCAAATAAACTATTTTGGACACATTAAAAGACATGACACCTTGTTGAAAACCATACTTGAGGGTAAAGTCTAAGGGAGGCGAGGAGAGGTAGACAGAGATACAAGTGGGAGAGTAACATCACAAGATTGACAGACTACAGTCTAGCAGATAGCACCACCAATACAAGAGACAGGGAATGTTGGAGATCTGTTGCAGGCACTTTTCGTTGCGGAATCGGCACTTGATGATGATGAGCAATCACGTATATCGTCATGGCGCTGTTTATACTCGCTACATCCGGGTACAAGTCTTTACCAGACTGATACCTGGACAAGGGAGACTATAGTCGTGTACCGGCACTGACGATAGACTTCGTGATCTGCCATCATAAAAAAAATTAGACGAAGAATATGATGAATCTTCTATGTCTGAGGGCGTGCTGTTCACACTCGTGTCTTAATGAGAAATGCGAGACACGATAGCAGATCGAGGACAACTCGGAAAAGATTGGTGGATTGACAAGAATGCGTGCAAGCAGGGCAAAGTCTTATAAATCACAGGTACAGGGCTTTCAATAAATTACGCCATCAAATTTTTGGCGATTTTTTTGGCACTTTCTACATACAGGGTGTCAAATTAATAACTACGTTGTTGTTTTCCGAAACCCTACAACATATTCGCATGGGGCCCCTATGCTCGTGGGCCCCCGGGCAAATGCACAACGGGCCTATGTATTAAGGCGGCATTGTCAGCGTTGGCTTAGCAATATTCAGGGGGGACTAAATAAAATAAAATAAAATTGTTGGGGGCCACAGAGCAGACGAGAGGGACAGCAGAAAGGTTTAAAATGTATATAGGATTAACATAATTGTACTCGGGTTACCCTATATGTGCTCCGTCCCTCTCAACGAAGGGCATTCCAGCTGCCGAGTGTACTCTCATAAAACATGACTCCGTAGCTTCAAGTGATAATCACCCAGGGATCTCCGAAAACAAAACAACATCACTTTGTAAACAAGACGTTGCGAACAGAGTTCGAACCCGCCAACTCTTGAACACAAAGTGAACAGTTTAACCACTACACGAGAGGAGATGATCACAAAAATAGAAAGATAGCCATATGAACTATATTTAGTGAAGTATAGTAATATTGATTGAGGAAAATCTATCAAGATTTATTTTACTGTGCATGGAAGATAAATTATTCAGAAAGGGTGCCATGGGGAGGGGAGGAGGGGTTGATGCTGAAAAACATTGGTTTGAACCATAGTACCAAGAAAACGGATGTGTCAGGCCATTGACACAAATAAAACGGGCGACACAACACATTTCCTTTTTGTGGAGTACATTCTGCTGAAGACGTTGGAGTTCCCCAACATCTGATAAACCTATGTCAGAGCATATACGCCAATAGTCAATGCTCAGTAAGAACATGCACAGGTACATCCGATAAATGTCAAATTCACTCAGGTGTCAGACAGGGATGTGTACTATTCCCCCCCCCCCCCCCCGCCTATTGTTCATAACATACATAGACCACATCTGCAAAATAGCAAAGACAGCGGAAGAGAACAATTTGAAGGATAACGTAAACGAACTACTATGTACAGATGACCAAGCACTAGTGGCAACATCAGAAAAAGAACTACAAAGACAAATAGATAGATTACATCAAACATGCCATAACTTTAACATGAAGATAAATTTAGAAAAGACCGAAGTAATGAAGATAGGAAGAACAGAAAGAAACACCTATTATATATATATGTATATATATATATATATATATATATATATATATATATATATATATATATATATATATATATATATATATATATATATATATATATATATATATATATATATATATATATATATATTGAAAACAACAGACTTGAACAACAAGTGATAAAAATCATATACCTTGGAAGTAATATAGCAACAGACGGCAAGAGCAGCAAAGAAATGCACAATAGATGTAGTAAAGCATATCAAGCCAGGGCAAATGACACCAGTCTTCAGAAACAAAAACGTAGATTTAATCAAAAACAAAAACGTAGATTTAAACACCAAAATAACACTATTCAAAACGATTATTATGTCAATACTGTGCCAGCAAAGGCAAACATGGACAACGACAGCACAAGACAAATGTAAACGCGTGACAGCTGAAATGACATGCTTACGTAGAATCCTATGAATATCGCTAAGAGACAGGGTGAGGAATGAAGACATCCGACAAAAAACCGGGACAATCCGAATCTTATAATACATCAAGAGACAATAGATCAAATGGTTTGCACACATCAGCAGACTACCATCAGACAGCGCACCACAGCAAGCTATTTCTACACTGATACAGCGAAAGAAGAAGTAGAGGCCGACCACGAAAACGATGGACCACTGAATTAAAAGAGGCGACAAATTCCACAATATACTCAGCACACAAGAGGGCCGTCCCCAGAAAACTCTTCTACCCCTGACGCTGAAAGGCAAAAAAGGGTTTCAGCGAATAGATAGATTCTGCTGGAAATCTAGTAGGACCATTGTCCTGCTGCAAGAGAGATCAAATGGGAGTTTGAGAATGAACGCTGCAGATGAAGAATAAGAATAATATTGATCACTCTCTCTGATGTCTGTTATAAGACTCATAGTCTTTATCTCTCTGATGTCTGTTATAAGACTCATAGTCTTCACCTCTCTGATGCCTGTCATAAGACTCATAGTCTTCACCTCTCTGATGTATGTTATAAGACTCATAGTCTTCATCTCTCTCTGATGTCTGTTATAAGACTCATAGTCTTCATCTCTCTGATGTCTGTTATAAGACTCATAGTCTTCACCTCTCTGATGTCTGTTATGGTTGGCTGCTGATCCAGCGGTCCATAGGCTCGTGCCCTTTTGACCTAATGCAATTAAAATGACATTGTATTACTGGGAAGTCTATAAATATTAGGCGCACCCTGGGACAGAGCCAGAGAATAACTACCACTCCACCAAGAAGGTAGGTTTCAACATATGCACTGCTCCGAGCCACTGTAGCCAAGATAGGGTTCACTGTGTTCAATCCCCGCCACCAATTTCACTACTGGTTATGCCTAGCTTTTCTATTGATCTAGACATGCAGCCAATTGTTCAAAATCAAAATGATTGTCACGTCCTGAGTCACTGTGTCTCTATGATGGGCCTCAGCCATAGGAAAAAACAATACTGTCAGTTTCCTCCTCCACAGTACTGCGCAGTATATCTCTGGCTCCCTCCCAACCAAAAGAGTCATACATATATAAAAAGGTAAAGGTAGGTCCCATGGCATCTGCCGTCGGGGATGAAGATAACTCTTCATGTACTAAGCCGCAGCAACTATTAGGTTGGGTGGCCAGTTCCCTTCCTTGCTGTTTTTTACCTTCCATAACTCATGTGTCAGGTACTCATTTACAGCTGAGTCGACTGGAGGAGTGGTCGTGTCAAGTGAGAAATCACAACCCGGATTTTATTTTCTTGATGTTCGGACGTGCTTTCGAACCTGGCACGCTGTAAACCAGATGATAGCAAGCAAGCTCACTATCCACTAGGCTACCGCGTTCTTCACTAGGCTACCGCGCATACATATATACAAAAAATAAAGCATAAAACACATTGCAACAACAAAATAAAAGCACGAGAAGCATAATTGTATAGATAACGTGCCATGAAGCTTCTATAAGACGATAACCTCAATATAACAATATGTTATCTGCGAAGGTATTCTTTTGCATGGGTGGTTTGTCTAGTGGGTCATTGGTGAGACCCACAGACGTAACCACGTGCGTAATGTCTGCTATAAGACGCATGGTCATGATCTCTCTGATGTCTGTTATAGGACTCAAAGCCATTACCAGCCTCATAGTGATCACCATAGTCATATCCATAAAGGCAACAGGGGAAGAGGACGCCCAAGACAACGATGGTGCAGTGATATATCAAATTGTTTAAACATGTCTCTAGTTGCGACAAGCACACTCGCTCAGAATAGCGGAGTGTTCAGAGAATTCATAAGGAAGATCACGTTTTGGAAAGAATGTTGCATGATGATGAGCCATCACCTCTCTGATTGTTGTTATAAGACTCACATCCTTTACATTCCTTAGACACCCAGTACTTCCGTTTGAATGCTTGTAATGGCAATCTAATTGTCATTCTTTCTAAATACATCTATGGCATAAATCATATTTTTCTGTTCATATTTCTGCAGTGAATTATTTCTGTTTACTGTTTTCTAATTGCTTGTTTTTCTTGAATTCTTTCCAACCAATAATAGAGTTTTCTAATCCATTTATTTTCACTTCTCTAATGTCTTGGCTATTGTCCAGCTTTCACAGCAATATAGTGTTATCGAATATATCACTTTGAAGCTAAACTTCACAGGTGTAAATATTTATCTATTTTTTTTACATTTGGAAGGTTTATGTTGATTACTGAATTGATCCGATGCCAAAACAATTTTACAAGTACTGTATATAAAGACGTACTGTGTTCTGTTGGCAAGGAAATTAAATTACCTAATCTAAAGTTGGCTCACTGGTTAGCAAAATGCACTTAATGATAGCGTCGTGAGCTTCCAAAGAACAATATTGATTCAATGTAACATTCTTAGTTGGAAGTCAAACAATCTGATACAATGCTGCTGGAAGACCTCTTGATGGTAACATATCGTGTGGTAACAATCTATTATATGTGGATCCATTTTGTCCCAACATTGTGTCTGGTTTCTAAATACGAGATCTCAGAGTGTAACAGGGGGTGGGACACTCATTTTGTTGTCAAGGATAAAAATGCAGGGGGGTGGGGGGGTGGGAGACTCATTTGTGGTCAAGGATAAAATACAGGGGGGGGGGGGAATACTCATTTTGTGGGATAAAGTACAGGGGGTGATTGCAGACAATTTTATCTTGGACAACAAATATGGAGTGAATCTAGAATAGACAACATACAAACAGTGAATCTTTGCTAGCAAACTTACAGACAATCTAGAATAAAAAGCATACAAAAGCGAATCTTTGCTAGCCAACTTACAGACAATATAGAATAGAAAATACACAGTGAACTTTTTATAGTCAACCGATAGTGACATTTTTAAAAGCAAATAGATAATTAATCTTACAAAATACACTGACAGTGAATTTTATAAAACACAAAAATATGAATCCCTGATAAAAAGCACAGGCAGTGATACTAAGAACACACAAGGACAGTGAATTTTAGGTAGAATACACACAGAAAGTGAATCTTAGAAACACACAAGCAATGAATCTTTGATAGAAAACACACAGGCAGTGAATCTTAGAAAACACGTATTCAGTAAATCTTTGATAGAAAGCACACTTACAATGAATCTTAGAAAAAACACAGACAGTGAATCTTAGACAGCACACAGACAGTGAATCTTAGACAGCACACAGACAGTGAATCTTAGACAGCACACAGACAGTTAATATTTGATAGTCAACACACAGACAGATAATCTTTTTTATTTTGTTTTTTTATTTTTTGTTTTGTTTTAAGAAAACACACACACAGTGATTATTTGATAGACAACACACCGACAGTGAATATTTGATAGACTAGACAACACACAGACAGTGAATCGTATATCTAAGACACAGACATTGAACTTTATTTTATTTTTAAATCGCACACACAAAAGGTAAATCTTTAACAGCAAATAAACATGCAGTAAGTCTTAGACAAAAAAACAGACAGTGACTCTAAAGTTCGCGAAAAATAAGATAGACGCAGACTCGATGGAATAGAGAAGAAGAGATGGAAGGAATACTTTCAAAAACTATACAACCCAAAATACTACAGTACTACAATACAAGTACACAATAAAAGACCAAGAAACCACTGAACCAGTGATACTATACCAAATAATAGAAAACGCAGTTAAAAAGGAATTTGGAATGAAAATCAACATAGACAAAACAGAAGTAATGAATATTGCAAGAGAAAAGTAGAACATCAACATACAGATAAACAATAAAGAACTAAAACAAGTAGATGAATTTAAATATCTGGGCAGCACATTGAGATATGACGGCAGACAAGAGGCGGAGATAAACGCAAGATGTAATAAGGCCTGTCAGGTCATTGGTCAATTAACACCTTTACTAAGAAACAAAGATATTACACTAGAAACAAAGAAAGCGCTTTTCAACACCAGTTTCTTACCAACATTGTGTTATCAGTGTCAAACTTGGACATTAGTTTCTAGAACAATTCATACGATTAACACCACTGAAATGAAATGTGTGAGACGTATGATTGGAGTTAGCTTGAGAGACAAAATCAGGAATGAAGCACCTAAGGAAACAATTAGGGATCAAGTCAACAATAGAGTACATCCAGAAACAACAAGTTAAATGGTACGGCCCACATAACCAGACAGAAAGAGCAAAGTATTATCCAAAATATATTTAACAAACGATACGAAAATTGGCGACCTATTGGACGCCATCGTAAAAGGTGGATAGATAGTGTATTAGAGACACTCGGTAATATAACAGCAGAAGAGGCAAATAGAAGGGCAAAAGACCGTACAATCACTCTCCCCTCAATACCGAAAGGTACATAAGGACAGAAAGAAGAAGAAGTTAAAAAGGCCAAAAATAATTCACCAAAAGTGGACGGAATGCCAAACGAAGCAGTTAAAGCGTTCAGAGAGATAGGTGTGAAATAGCACAGTAAATATTTTCGATGCTTGGGAAGAAAGTAAAGTCCCAGATGACTGGCAAAACTCAATTATAGGCTCCATATGGAAAAACAAAGGTACAAATGAGAATGGGAAACTTCTCCCGGTACCTCATTACTCAGCCACACTGGAAAAATATACGCTACAATGCTTGAACAAAGAACACGACACATCATAGAAAAATAACTAAGTCCAGCCCAGTGTGGTTTCAGAAGAGGAAACCAAATGGATGCACAAATGCACTATTTACCCCTTACACAACTAAACGAAAAAACTATTGAATATTACAAAATATTAAACATCATATTTGTCGACCAAAAAAAACAACAAAAACAAAACAAAACAAAACAAAAATTAAATTAAACAGATACATACTATTGGAACATAAAAGCAAAACCACAACGCATTAAACAAAAAAAGGTAAAGCAAGGTGAGAAGAGCAGATGGAGTATCACAACCATTCACAACAAAAACAGGAGTCAGACAAGGATGTGTGGTGTCGCCTGTTCTATTTAATGTCTACACAGACATAATTAGAAAAAGAAGCACACAATTCGATATATAACGACAAAAAACTGAGAATGAACAACTTAACAATGAACTCAATGAACTGTTTTTTGCTCACGATCAAAGCATCATTTACAATGACTAAGAAAAACTACAAACTCACATCAATTCACTATCAAGAATATGCAATAAAATCAACATACGGATTAACACACAAAAGACAGAAACTATGCAAATAACGAGAAAAACAGAGCCCTTATACATCCAAATAGAGAACACAAAAATAAAACAAGTAAAAGAGTTCAAGTAACTAGGAAGTATCTTCACAGAAGACGAAGGACTCGACAGATAGATATAAACTGACATACCAGCTGTCACCTTTGCTATTGCACCCAAAAATCAACAAGGACGTAAAGAAATGAATTAATAAAAGCATCTTAATACCAACTCTATGCTACCAATGCCAGACCTGACAACTGACATCTACACATAAGAGAAAGATCGAAACTTGCGAAATGAAATGTCTGAGAAAGGAAATTGGAGTCACCAGACTCGACAAAATGCGCAGTGAGAGCATCAGAAAGATGTTAGGTATCACATCATACATCGAATATATAGAGAAACAACAGATAAAATTGTTTGGACATCTTATGAGGATGAACGATCAACTTCCCATAAGAGCTTATAACAAGATGGAATCAAGATACAGAGCCAAGTGCAGATATAAGAAAAAGTGGGTAGACAACATAAACACCATCCTGAACAAACATGACTACACCTCAAACCAGAACAACACACCTGGCTCTGGAACGCAGACTACATCTCCTTCACAAACGCCTACTCTCAACGGCAAATGTGGAAGCTACAAACAACACCACCTGGGGATAGATAATTTATTGATATATATATATATCATATTATATGATTGTTATATTCTGTGTTACAATGATCACATATGTCTGTTTTTGAAATAAATATTACATCAGGTGTCACGCCGGCTGGCGTAGACGATCGTGGTTCTCCACAGCTCTCTGTCTCCAGTATTGTGTATCAAGAACCGTTGCTGTTTCCCTGCCGTGCCAGGTTGTCAAACTGTCTAATATTGCATACGTTGTCGCCTTCTGTCTCTGTTGCCTTCAATCTTGCCTGTTGTGACTATGTTCTCCAAACCTCCCCCATGAAGTGGCCAAAGAATGAAGATGGTCTCTTTCTTATATTATTGATTAAGGTCCGTTTCGCATTTCACTCTTTCAACACCTCCACACTAGTTTTTCTGGCAGTCCATGGTATTCTCAGCATTCTTCTATAGAACCACATCTCTATTGCCTCTAATTTCCCACTTTCCAGTTTGTTTATTGTCCAGGACTCGCATCCATATGTTGGTATAGGAGTTATATAGCACTAAAGAACTCTCTTTCTCACTTCTAATGACAAGGTT
>CM067311.1:12701026-13044762 GCA_034231615.1 Meghimatium bilineatum | reverse complement strand
AGGGTACCAGCCACAGACTTATCCAGACTTGTTACATATTATACATATGTACATATTATTGAATATCACTATATATTAATTAATTAAAATATAAAACTAAAATATATAGTAAAATAAGAATATTGGCCTAGACTTGTATAAAATGATATGTGATGTTGGCACTCTGAATAATTTAAAACCTTAAATTGGCACACAGCAAAAGGTTGCCGACCACTGATTTACAGCATTGCTGCGATATCTGCGCCTTTCGTCCTGACACATCCGACTTCAGCATGGCTTTAGGTCACTGGCCCTAATTGGATGGGACAGCCAACTCCATCCCATAACCTCCTTAGTCGCCTTTTACGACATGCGTGGAAGGTAAATAGTGTTGCTATTCTTTGCTCCCCTTTCGGGCCCCGGCAGCACACGGGCGATACACGATTTAATGTCGTCAGTCTATCTTCTTTGGTCGGCCCTTTCTTCTTCTCCAAGGTGCTCTGTCCTCCATAATTTTTTCGTTTCAAACTGATGAAGTAAGTCTTTTATATTTTAAGTGAAAATATTCACATCTCCAATGTAGTCTTGGCTTCAGGTGTGGGTATATCAAGCCAATAGAAGAATATTTAGCAGAGAATTAAAAAAAAAAGAATCTTCCATCTGTGATCAATTATGCTACTAATTTAGATATATATACCACCAATATCTTGAATGGATTACCTACAGGCAAAAGAGCAACGGGTAGACCAAAAGAAACACTCAGAAGAACAATACTTAGAGAAAGTAAAACAATCAATATCCATACTATTCCAGAACTGCACAGAATAGCTTTGAACAGACAGAATTGGAGAGATCTGACCTCTGCCCTATGCGCTAACTTCAGCGCAAAAGGAAAATGAATGAATGAATGAATGAATATACTCGTATATATATGTATATACATACATTCTCAGCAAATAACAATGGGCATGCGCTACCTAAGACCCTGTGGTGTACAGATAATGATCGTTGCCCCGCGGAGAAATAAACTATTTATATTGATCTGGTTTCAATAAAGGCCTTTCTGTTGAGTAAGGCGGAGTTTCTCAGACAGTTCTTTTATATCAGAAGATTCCAACTCCCAACAATACAGAATGGACCTGAATATGGTATATTCTACCATTTTGTATATATATATTCAATGTAATGAAAGCATCTAACCGTGCGACGGAATTACCTTTGACCTGTTACAATACACTCTGTATGACTGCATGGCTTCAATGGACAATATAAGACCTACTTGCGCATTTTGAAGTCATCCTCCTAAAGTGATGTATTAACTTTTCCGTGACATACATTGGCAGTCAATACAAAATATACACACTGACTAATGAAAATAACGGGAAAAGTCAAATGCGTCAATTTAGAAAAATGCTTCCCAATGTGCCAGCAGGACTTATAATTTACAATGTACACGCTTCAATAGTCTTAACTTGGAAAACAAAATTCTGTAAATGCTGAGTCCGTATGGTACACAGCCGTCGTCGGTATATTTATTGTTTGTGTTGTTGCGTGCGTGAGTTCGTGCATGTGTCCAAAGAATATCTTATAATGAAAACACAAACCATGTGTACAGTGGAAGTGTTTATTCCTCTCAGAAGGTATCAGCAACTTAACACTACACAACTATCAAGTATCAGGTACTACCACAGAGTGTATTGCACGTGAGGTTAAAAGGTTACTTCAATAGAAATACGAAAACGAAGTCAGGAGAGAGGAAATGACTGTTGCCAGAACAATTTTGTAGATTTTCTGGAATTTCGACCTGGTAATGTCGAGTAAAAATTGGTCAGAGATTCAGGCACGCTTAGGTAGATTTGATATCTTTTTCGAGTTCCTAGAATTATAGCCTTTTTCGGGTTACTTCGCGGGGTATCAGATTAATACTAGATCCGTTTTGATAATTAAGAGGTCATACCAGGACTTTCATCACCACATCGAGTGTACAGCAGTAATACCAGAGGATTGATGGGAATGTGTGTTTACAACAGAAGTGTTCCAATCAACTGTCATTATCAAATATAGAACTTGATTCAAGAGACTCTATCTTGTATTTAAAGAGGAAATAGAGTAGACAGTTGTATCGTCACTGTGTTATGACGATTTATAATGCTTTCTTAAAGGTAAGTTTAACAATTCAAGATGTGATGGTGACGGAATATAATGTTTGCTTAGAAGGTGAGTTCAACATTTCAAGATGTATTGGTGACTGAATATATTGTTTGTTTAGAAGGTAAGTTTAACAATTCAAGGTGTTATGGTGACGGAAGACAATGTTTAGTTAGAGGTAAATTCAACAATTCAAGAAGTTATGGTGACGGAATATAATATTTGCTTTGAAGGTAAGTTCAATAATCAAACCGTTGTGAAGTGTAGTCTATCTATCTATTCACTGAAACTCTTTGTTTCAGGGGTAGAAGAGTTTTCTGGAGACGTCCCTCTTGTGTACTGAGTATATTGTGAAATGTGTTTATAAAACGCCTATTTTATTTCCGTGGTCCATCGTTTTCGTGGTCGGCCTCTGGGTTTGCCTTCGCTGTATCTGTGTAGAATAATTTTCTGTGGTATGCTGTCTGATGGTAATCTACTGATGTGTGCAAACTATTTAATCTGTTGTCTCTTGATGTACTCTAAGATTGGGGGTGGTGCCGGTTTTTTGTCGGATGTCGTCCGGGAATCCCTCCATTTTCTACGAGCGACTTGAGTTCTCACTGTCAGATTGCTAATCATGTCGCAGTGTTTATATATATATATATATATATATATATATATATATATATATATATATATATATATATATATATATATATATATATATATATATATATATATATATATATATATATATATATATATATATATAATGCCTTATTTAAGAAAAAAACTATTCAGAATGGAGAATTACAACTCTATATAAGAACAAGGTGGCGGAGTAGTACTGAACGCGTATGTGACGGCCAAGGTATCGAGTTCAATCCCCACCACAGGAAATTATGCATCCGTATCGTTTAGAAAGCAACGGCACACTAGTGGATGTATATATATTGCCTAGAAAATCACTGCAACAAAAAAAATAATGGGTTGATGGTTACGTCCTGAATAGGATATAAGTTATCATGTGTGTTCACAGCCTTATATTTTGTGTGATGTCAATCATTTCTTCTTATAGTTCGTGTAGAGTCAATCATTTCTCTTATAGTTCGTGTAGAGTCAATCATTTCTCTTATAGTTCGTGTAGAGTCAATCATTTCTCTTATAATTCGTGTAGAGTCAATCATTTCTCTTATAATTCGTGTAGAGTCAATGATCTCTTCTTATAATTCGTGTAGAGTCAATCATTTCTCTTATAATTCGTGTAGAGTCAATGATTTCTTCTTATAATTCGTGTAGAGTCAATCATTTCTCTTATAATTCGTGTAGAGTCAATCATTTCTTCTTATAGTCCACGCCGTGTGATGCTGGTTATCGTGTATGCCCACAGCCTTATTTTTGTGTGTGCTGTCAATCATTTCCGATACCAATATTTTCGCATACAAAGTACCAGGCTATCCAACATATCATCTCTTCCACTTTCCCCCTATATTTCTCCCGCTTCAACTTGTCTGTTGTCATAATGTGTTCCATCTTTATTCTTCTTGTGAAGTGTCAATAAGTGTGCGCTGTCTCTTTCCGATGCGAGTGAGCAGCTCTCCTTGTGAATTAACTTCTTTCACGATATCTTCACTACGTTTGCTATTTGTGTTCTTCTATAAAAACCACATCTTCACCACATCAAAATACTTTTTTTTTACTGTTGTGCTGATTGTCCAATATTCACTTCCGTACATCATACTTGATTATTGAGTGCAAATTGTACCGCATTGCTCTCGGCGGAACCAGGGTTAGCAAGATCCCAAACATACCCCATCATGGTGCATTCTGGAAACATAAGTATGTGGCTCATGCTGCTTCTGGCAAACACTTTTGGAATCATATCCAGAAATATGGAGGCTGCAGATTGAATGAGAATTGAAGGAAAAAGACAAGCGAAATCTCCGACACTTCTGAGCCAACACATACAAAGTCACGGTCGACACATAGTGACGTAGTTCTGTGTGTTCGAGAATTGGAGGGGCGACCAATGCAATTGTCTCGAAATGGATAGATGTTACGACGATCAAATAACAATAATGGAGTTAAAGAAATAACGTTTTTGAGTACAATGAGAGTGCAGCATAGCGCCAGAGGGAAGCGCTACGTGCAAACAGATGAGGAAAACGTTAAAAGGAAATCGGAACTAAAGTGCTGTTCAACTCGAGAATGTACTGAGTCCCCAGTGTTCCTAAAAACCAGGCCTAACTTCTACCGTCGATGCGTTGCTATACCGGAATCATGCCCGCGGAGAGTTTTGTTCAGCTTAATAACAAAGTATCAAGCCTCGGTGCTCCTCAAAAATGTGTAGACTCAGACTTGGTCAAGGGGTTCACGATGTCGGTGAATAACACCTCAGCTTAGATAGCGAAAGAACGCGGTGTTACCGTCGATGTTTTTCTATGTCGGAATCATGCTTGTGGAGAGAAAAGATTCAGTACCCGATGGGCACAGGAACAATACATCTAATTATGGGAGATTATTTCACTGGCAGCGGAACACCTCGTGCGAGATAGGCGTAGTCGACTCAAGCCTAAATCCCTGACTACCGTCTCCACGGAGAATGCCACACAGGGGTATTTTCTTTGGCCTGAAAAGTCCAAGGGCACCAGTTGGTGATAAACCGTCAGGGTGCAGAGTCGATACATATTCGCCGCCTGGCGACAGATAGGAAAGCTGTCACATACTAGAGAAGCCCACTACCCGAATTAAAAATTTCACAAAAACGGATGTGCCGGGCTTTAGATAACCGGGCCTCAGATATGCTAGGCCAACCACTATTCAAATAACAGCTCTGCTGTGGAACTGACAGCACAACGTACTTCACGCTCTCTGCGGAAATCACAGGAATTTTCGTGGTGGTCATCAGGGAGCGAGCGCAGAAGAAGAAGAAAACTTGATTATATAATATATATGGATGTATTAATGACACCTAAAAATTCAACAATATTCGAAAATTAATGTTCTTTGCAATATATGCTTCAATTATATTTATTATTCAACAATGTATTCTTTATTACTCTGCGATGTCATTAGAAGGACAACTTTAGTTATATATCTGTGTGTTCATTCATCCACGGGCATAGAGTAATATTGTTGTGACTTAGAAAGAGTCCCTAGTCAATACACGCCTGTCAATCAATCAATCAATAAACCCGTAACCCTTCAGGGTCATAGGGGTACCACATTTGATGCTTCAGGACACAGTCCTCCAGCGAATTCTATCTTCAGCGATGCGGATGAGTGTGGAAATATCTTGTCCTGTGAATTCCTTGATGTTGTCTGTCCATGCCTTTATTTTCCCTCTGCTTTTTCCACCTTCGACAGTTCCCTGCAGTATTGTTTTACAAGCCTGTAGACTCATCGGGATCATCCTTCTTACATACGGCTATTCGACTTTTACCGTGTTTTTGATTGGCTGTCTACTCAAAGCACAGAATAAGTGCCCATTGAAATTAACGGGAAAAGTCAAATAACGTCACTTTAGAACAGTGGTGGGTTACCTTTTAAGATCGGTGGGGCGGATTGAGCGTATTTTGTATGGTATCGGACCAAAACTTGTTTACATATTTCTTTAGAACATAAAGTCGAGTGTTCTAAACTCTGGAGTCCGTGAATATAATACTTTGAAATCGATGTGGAGGCTTATACAAGATAGCTTATACAAATAAATTCAAGTAGGAAGCATGAGGATAAATGAAAATAATTCTTACAGCTAACGGGAATTGAACCAGGTCTGTTCTAGCAGCACCGTATCGCTTTGCAACACAAGTAAACAGGTTTTCCGTACTTGACAAACAACATCCCCAAAAAATGATGTGGCGCGGTCAAGACTTTCAGCCTGTGTACTCAAGTCACTGAGAACAGACCAACCGAAACAAGGACTATTACAACATTAACGAACAAGTATTAAAGTATCTTCAGGAACACAAACACAGAACTTGCATATTCGTATTTAATACTTGTACGGGATGTTCGTTAATGTTGTAATAGTCCTTGTTTCGGTTGGTCTGTTCTCAGTGACTTGAGTACACAGGCTGAAAGTCTTGACGGCGCCACATCTTTTTTTGGGGATGTGTTGGTCTAGTATGGAAAACCTGTTTACTTGTGTTGCAAAGCTATTCGGTGCTGCTATAACAGACCTGGTTCAATTCCCGTCAGCTGTAAGAATTACAAAATAGCTTGGCGGGCAGGATTTGATCCAAGAACCGTATTTCGCCCACATCTGCGAAAGTAACTCTTAGTTTGTGCTTTAATTAGATAAAATGTTAATACAATTCAACATTGCCAAAATTAGACCACATACATTTTTATAGTTCCTTATTTTATTTGTCTAAACCATGTTTACACTAACCAGTTAGTATTTCTTTGGCATCAGAAGTTATTCAGTGTTTTACGATGCAGCTATCTGCACGGTAACCAATACAACGAACTATCTTATCTAATGTCAGTCGTTTATTTATTTTCCTTAATTTTCCTCATATTTCGCTTTAGCATCGCTCGGTCAGTGCTTGTATATCATTGTGTCTGCGAAATTATTATGATGGAATTCTGGTGAGAGTATTGTTACAGCCACACTCATCTCTCTCCCTCCCTCCCTCTCTCTCTCTCTCTCTCTCTCTATATATATATATATATATATATATATATATATATATATATATATATTGGTAGAACATCCTATTCAGGACGTAGCTATCAACCTAGAAGTTTATGACTTTTGTGATTTTATAGGCAATATAAATAGGTACAGTAGCTTGCCATTACTTCTGAACGGTCCTGATGCATAATTGCCTGCGGCAGGATTCTTACCCGGTGCCTCGGACTTCACAGACGTGCTCTGTACCAATACGCCACGGGGGTGTGTCACGAAGTGCTGCCTGGATGTCCCGTTTCTGTTCCAGTTCTCACAAGAGATTTGAAAAATGAACGAGTCTTGTGTATTCCAAGACCTTCTTCAGATTAATCATTGCATTCTGATCCCACGAAGCGTTACTTACATTTGCTTATTCGAACTTGTCCGTGTTTCCCATTGGTTCTCGACATTTAGTAAACTCAAAGCAACTAACAAAGTCAGTCGCATCAAATAAGATGAGTGACGTAATACGTTCTGGACAAGGGTTTGGTAATTCACTGTACGACTTCCCTTATTTTTAGCAATAGCCGACCCTTTTTTGACGCCGCAGTATGATCTTAAATATATATATATATATACGCCTATATCTAGGTGGCCGTAAAACAGACTACTCTAACGCGCGTTTTATGTGATACAGTGCTCTCTAGCAGGCATTTTCTGTGAGCACATGAAATAACTCAATAATCACCTGTGTATTCCCGGAGCCCAAAAGGGGAGTAAAGAATAGCAAAACTATTTAACTTCCATGTTTGTCGTAAGAGGCGACTAAGTATGTTTTGGTGTGAAGGTAGTTGTATAATCCAATAAAGGCTCAAAATTACATAGAAATCAAGCTGAAGTAGGATATGTTATGCTGAAAGGCACAGATATCGCTGCAAAGCTTCAAAGCATGATACAACCCATTCCTTTCTCTGGGCTTCACCCTGCTAATCATCAGAGGGGTGGAGAACAAGATACAGAAGATAGTTCGTGATATCGGTTACCGTACAGGTAACTGTATCGTAAAACACTAGAGAACTTCTGATGCTAAAGATATAGTTTATTAATATTCTTTTTTGCTTCCTTGTATGTTATATCCTCAACAATTACGAGCAATAGAGCTCTTGCATTTAAATTTTTCTTTAAATTATGATGTTTCTCCATAGCTTTCCTTCAAAGTCAAATGTCCTCCCCCCACCCAAACCAGAAGCGACGTGCATACTTTGAGAAGTAACTTCCTGTTTCGAACGTATAAGGGGGTGGGGGTAGATACAAATTTGTATAGATGAGTTGATGTGCTGTTTCAACAAGAGGAAATGTCTCACTATATGTCTATTTTATCTACTAGGCGTACTCAAGCTGGAGCATACGAGCACCTTTCTGCTCTCGGAAAAAGCACTAACAATCACATTTAGGTGGTGCTCGCCATTTGAAAAGTTTGAGAACACATCTACTAGGGTCCTACTTTTGCATGATGGTTAGTTTGATGGTGAGTTCTTCTGACCAGCAGCAGGCAGAGTTGATTCATTTATACACTGTTACCACTGACGATTTAGAAATAACAGGCCAAGGCCTGAAATATGTTTGCAGCAAGTGTGTCATTTTTGTGTTAAATTCCATCATATTCGTAAGGCTTTTGGTGATCTTCAATGAGAAAATCTCGGAGAAGCGTACCCTTTTTGTGGACTAAAGTCCTAGTACTAAAAGTCATTCTCTGATTTCCTAATCATCATCACCATTAGGTGCCATCCCAGCTGACGTAGGCGGTCATGGCTCTCCACAGCTCTCTGTCCACAGTATTATGTATCAAGGTCGTTGTTATTTCCTTGCCCTGCCAGGCTGTCAAACTGTCTAATATTTTCTCACGTTTGCCCTCTGTCTCTGTTGTCTTCAGTTTTGCCTGTTGTGACTATGTTCTCCACACCTGCATGTCTCATGAAGTAACAAAAAAAATGATTACCTTTTTCTTATATTGTTGATTAAGGTCCGTTTCGCATTTGCCTTTTTGAACACCTCTACATTAGCTTTCTGGCAGTCCATGGTATTCTCAGAATTCTTCTGTAGAACCACATCTCTGTTGCCTCTAAGTGAAAAAAATTGTCATTGCTGAATTTATCATGAAGGTAGGTAGATACAATGTAATAGAGAAAAGAAATAATCTTTAAACTTGAGGACTGCAACCATTATATCATTGCGGGCTGAATGTGTCTATTCGTCAGTCCAGGGTCCTAACAAGGTTATTTTCCTTAGTTATTTGCGTTGTCAAAGGACTTTGTATAATATTTCTCTGTCTATTTCTGTTTTAGCATTGACAGACTCAGTTGCTTCTCTTGAAGTAAACGTTTTGGTCGCTTGTAATGTCAAACATCCAAATGTTGTCAGTGGTATGTCTTCAGAAGTCTATTTCGTTCTAAACACTGTTTTCAACATGCAATATCAAATGTTTGAAACTAATGCAGAAGAGCAGTATTGAATTTCAGAGTATTTAATGCGCTACGTCACGATTTACAGCTTGGCTAGAATATCTGCACTTTTCGGCCGGGCACATCCGACGTCAGCATCGCTTCTGCGTAACTATATGATGAGGCAACCAACCGCCCCTCCCAAATCGTACTTAATCACCTATTACTACATACATGACACGTCACATTTCCTCTATTCTTTGTATCATTTTCTGGCCCCAGTGACACTCGGAAAAACGTTCTGTTATTATTCATCTATCGTAATCCTTACCATAATCATCATGAGCATCACCACAATCATTATCTTCATCACCAACATCACCACAATCATTGTCTTCAGTACCAACATCACCACAATCGTTGTCTTCACCAACAACATCACCACAATCATTATCTTCACCACCAACATCACTACAATCATTATGTTCACCACCATCATCACACCACAATCGTTATCATCAGCATAGACCGACATCTCCCAGACATTCATTCATCAGTTTCTACTGCAAGCCAACATTTCACCTACACTTCCTCATTCTCTGACTGTTTACATATCTGCCCTCATGTATCATCACACCCTCTGCCTTCCTGTCTATATATCTAACATATCACTCACACAGACAAGCCGTACTCACCTTACCTCAGCCATGCCCATCTTTAATAGAAGACCTCTTCACAGAATTAATTAAGCCTTCATTCGATAGTTTATTTAATTATTGTCCTGCTTTTCATTAGTCACTGTTTACATTCTTGGAGTCGCATGCCAATAATATCCAAGGCTCTCCAAGTATATAAATAGTAACCAATGACAACACACCAATAATCAATCAAAAACGTAAAGAATGAAGAGCTAGTTAATTGGTTGCTGAGCCAGCGGTCCATGGGCTCATACCCTTTGACCCAAAGGGCTAGTTAATTCTGTGGAGAGGTCTTCCACACCGCAGATGGCCGTGTCTCAACTAGCATACTCAGTGTTTAGTTTATCCACCAGGTCCAACATATGTTTTGTTGAATTCGTTGTCAGCGGGAAGTAATCACGTCACTTATGTCATAGCCGGTAATTTTTGACTTAATAAAAACAGAAATTTAGACGCCTGGGGTTAATATGCCAACTCTTTAATGTCAGTATGTTATTTGAGTAGAAGGAAGAAGTGCCAAGTCATTAGATATCTGGTTTCTCAATACAGAATATATCCTAGGAGATGACGCAAATGTAGATGAATGCTCAAATTAAACTAATTAAGACTTTTTTTTTAATGTATGAGCTACGCTGAACGTACATAGTCGCCAATACTCTAAGTAAAAATTTGTTGAAAGAATGTGCGAGTCTGATTGGTGAGACTTGTTCTCGTTTTAGTTGCATCCTTTTAAAATTATATTCTAAACATTTATTTTCTCAAGTACTTCAGCTTCTGTAATAATATTTTTGTTTCATATTTTTGTTTCTTATATTTGTTTCTTATTTTTGTTTCATATTTTGTTTATATTTTATGTTTCATATTTTTGTATGAGTTATGAGTGCAAGTTGTCATCAGCGAACGCCAGAGAGGTTCATACGTGCTTAAATCTTTGTCTCACCAAGAACATCAGAGTGTATATAAGTGCCCATATCTCCGTCTTACTAAGACCACATAGTGTATAAGTGCTCCGATCATTGTCTTACTAAGACCACATAGTGTATAAGTGCTCCGATCATTGTCTTACTAAGACCACATAGTGTATAAGTGCTCCGATCATTGTCTCACTAAGACCACCAGAGTGTAAATACGTGCTCTGATCTCTGCCTTACAAAACCTTCAGAGTGTAACTGCACGCAGCTCCAATTCTTCATCTGCTATCAATAGTTACACATGTAATCCAATATACTTAGAGTTTTTATTATAGAGTGACAGTGAGAACATGGTTCTGTAAAGGACACGTCACATTTATGATAGAGCGATTTGTTTTATATAATTTTGTGTTCCCCACAACACGATTTGTTTTATATAATTTTGTGTTCCTCACAACACGATTTGTTTTATATAATGTTGTGTTCCTCACAACACGATTTGTTTTATATAATGTGTTCCGCACAACACGATTTGTTTTATATAATTTTGTGTTCCCCACAACACGATTTGTTTTATATAATGTTGTGTTCCTCACAACACGATTTGTTTTATATAATGTGTTCCGCACAACACGATTTGTTTTATATAATTTTGTGTTCCGCACAACACGATTTGTTTTATATAATTTTGTGTTCCCCACAACACGATTTGTTTTATATAATTTTGTGTTCCCCACAACACGATTTGTTTTATATAATTTTGTGTTCCCCACAACACGATTTGTTTTATATAATAATGTGTTCCCCACAACACGATTTGTTTTATATAATTTTGTGTTCCGCACAACACGATTTGTTTTATATAATTTTGTGTTCCCCACAACACGATTTGTTTTATACAATTTTGTGTTCCCCACAACACGATTTGTTTTATATAATTTTGTGTTCCCCACAACACGATTTGTTTTATATAATTTTGTGTTCCCCACAACACGATTTGCAGAGAAGTTCATGTGGACAAGATGTTCGGTTTGTGAGCAGCGAGACTGGGGTAATTCTGCATTATGATGATACCGATCGGAAAAAAACTGACAGGATCGTCATGGAGTTCGAACTCAAAAATAATAAACTAATTATGTACAGGGCCGTCAGAACAACTATAAAATACGCCTCTAGTTGTTGTACTTCTGCAAGCACAATGCACACAGAAAAACTCGACATAATTCAAAACAGGAGACTTCGAATAATGATTGAAGCAGAGAAAAAAAAGTCCCATCGTAAAAATGACCAAATCTGCCATCACTCTTCTAGACGAGCGAAGAGAATAGAAAATATGTGTACAATAGAAAAAATTGAAAAACCTGAAAAGACAACCTCTAAACAAAACATTTCAAGAGACAATTTATAATAGATTTCTGGAGAAAGATTCAAAACAACAAGGCAAGAGAATCATATGTGCAATATCCAGAATCACTAGAACCTGATATTAACATATGCAAGATTTTATTTCCTGAATCACTAGAACCTGATATTAACATCTGCAAGATTTTATTTCCTGATTCACTGGAACCTGATATTAACATGTGCAAGATTTTATTTCCTGAATCACTAGAACCTGATATTAACATGTGCAAGATTTTATTTCCTGAATCACTAGAACCTGATATTAACTTGTGCAAGATTTTATTTCCTGAATCACTAGAACCTGATATTAACATGTGCAAGATTTTATTTCCTGAATCATGGACACTTAATTTAAATAAGAAATACACAAATATTGTCAGAAATATCAGGCATAAACATCAATATAACACACAGGAAGAAATAGAACAGGAAGATTTAGCAATTCAAATGCTGGAAGTCCACTTCTGAAAATATTCTGAATGGATAAGGTCATTTAGTGAAGTAAATATGTCATAAGGTCATTTAGTGAAGTAAATATGTCATAAGGTCATTTAGTGAAGTAAATATGTCATACGGTCATTTAGTGAAGTAAATATGTCATAATGTCATTTAGTGAAGTAAGTATGTCATAAGGTCATTTAGTGAAGTAAATATGTCATAAGGTCATTTTGTGACGTAAATATGTCATAAGGTCATTTAGTGAAGTAAATATGTCATAAGGTCATTTAGTGAAGTAAATATGTCAAAAGGTCATTTATTGAATTAAATATGTCATAAGGTCATTTATTGATGTAAGTATGTCATAAGGTCATTTAGTGAAGTAAATATGTCATAAGGTCATTTAGTGAAGTAAATATGTCATAAGGTCATTTAGTGAAGTAAATATGTCATAAGGTCATTTAGTGAAGTAAATATGTCATAAGGTCATTTAGTGAAGTAAATATGTCATAAGGTCATTTAGTGAAGTAAATATGTCATACGGTCATTTAGTGAAGTAAATAGGTCATAAGGTCATTTAGTGAAGTAAATATGTCATAAGGTCATTTAGTGAAGTAAATATGTCATAAGGTCATTTAGTGACGTAAATATGTCATAAGGTCATTTAGTGAAGTAAATATGTCATAAGGTCATTTAGTGAAGTAAATATGTCATAAGGTTATTTAGTGAAGTAAATATGTCATAAGGTCATTTAATGAAGTAAATATGTCATAAGGTCATTTAGTGATGTAAATATGTCATAAGGTCATTTAGTGAAGTAAATATGTCATAAGGTCATTTAGTGAAGTAAATATGTCTTAAGGTCATTTAGTGAAGTAAATATGTCATAAGGTCATTTAGTGAAGAAACATGTCATAAGGATCAATTGAAGTAACTTTTGATTCTGTGTGCACGATCATCAGCTTATCAACTGACTCATAACCAACCATCAATGTCCGTATCTTTGTGCGAATTGAATGTACCATGTTGTTTGTTTGTTTGAGAACCCAAGGAATTGCGAGTGACTAACTCTTATTTCCTTAGTGCAGTGACGTGTTTTTTTTTTTTAGCTATCTGTCATACCGAGGAGACTTCAGTTTTCTGCTTAGTGCAATGCCTATTGAAGGAGCTATCTACTCAGTAGGGTCTATAATTGTATAGATGACATGTTGCACAGATTCCATATGAGAGCCTCAATATAACGGCGTGTCATCTACTAAGGTTTTCTAGTGCATGGGTGGATTGTCTAGTGAGCCGTTGTATGAGACACACAGACGCAATCGCATGCATGAATATATCTTTTTCCTGATCACGGGGGAGTAAGAGGAGAACATTGAAATGATGCGCAGTGTTTATTCTTTTTCAATGTATCCACCACATGAAATTTAGTCATTTCTGACTTCTCTGCGTGACTTTGAAAAGAACCTCAAAAGAAAACAACCTATATTTTTTTTAACTAAACCAGCTATCACAAGATATTTACCGTATTCAATTACCATAATGGTTATTTCTTGACTAAATCTAATAATTTTGGTCATTTAAATGTCACTGGTCGCGCAATTTGTCTTTCGAGATAAAACATTTTTTGGTCAATCTGAAAATGTAGTCATGTTGACAATTTTTTTTCTTTCTTGTTTAAATTTATAAAATTATGAAAAGTCGGATCAGACTAAGAAGTAATATTATTATTGATAAAATTGTTTCTCTCTTAAGGGGCTGTCAAAAGACAATCAAGAAATAGAATGCAAATCTTCAAGAGAAAGTTATTCATTCATTTCATTCATTCATTTTCCTTTTGCGCTGAAGGTAGCGCATATGGCAAGGGTCAGATCTCTCCAATTCTGTCTGTTCAAAGCTATCCTGTGCAGTTCTTAAAAAGTATGAATATTGGTTGTTTTACTTTCTCTAAGTATTGTTCTTCTGAGTGTTTCTCTTGGTCTACCCCTTGCTCTTTTTCCTGTAGGTATACATTCAAGAGATTGGTGGTGTATTCTGTTGGTGTCTGCGCGTAGGACATGCCCGATGTAGGACCAATAACTCATATGTGACGGGAAATACTATATATTATTGTGAATTGCTCAATAAATATGACAGAAAAATAAATATGACAGAAGAATAAATCTGACAGAAGAATAAATCTGACAGAAGAATAAATCTGACAGAAGAATAAATCTGACAGAAGAATAAATCTGACAGAAGAATACATCTGACAGAAGAATAAATCGGACAGAGAACTATATTAAGAGATAACAGATCAAATGGTTTGCACACATCAACAGGCTACAATCAGACAGCATACCACATCAAGCTATTCTACACAGATAAAGCGAAGCAGACCTAGCTGCCGACCACGAAAATAAATGATGGACTTCTTCTTCTGTCTGTCCTCATGTAACTTTCGCTGTTGAGAGGAGAGTGAGTGTACGGTCTTTTGCCCTTCTATTTGCCTCTTCTGCTGTTATATTTCCGAGTGTCTCTAATACACTATCTATCCACCTTTTACGAGGACGTCCAATAGGTCGAGAGTTTTCGTATCGTTTGTTAAGTGTTTTGTGGATAATACTTTGCTCTTTCTGTCTGGTTATGTGGCGGTACCATTTAACTTGTTGTTTCTGGATGTACTCTATTGTTGACTTGATCCCTAATTGTTTCCTTAGTGCTTCATTCCTGATTTTGTCTCTCAAGCTAACTCCAATCATACATCTCACACATTTCATTTCAGTGGTGTTAATCTTATGTATTGTTCTAGAATCTAATGTCCAAGTTTGACACTGATAACACAATGTTGGTAAGAAAATGATGTTGAAAAGAGGTTTCTTTGTTTCTAGTGTAATATCTTTGTTTCTTAGTAAAGGTGTTAATTGATGAATGACCTGAGAGGCCTTATTACATCTTGCGTTTAAATGATGGACGCTATATTATATTGTCCAACTAATATTAGAATAACCATAAGATATTAGAATAACCAGAAGATATTAGAATAACCAAAAGATATTAGAATAACCAGAAGATATTAGAATAACCAGAATATATTAGAATAACCAGAAGATATTAGAATAACCAGAAGATTATTAGAATAACCAGAAGATATTAGAATAACCATAAGATATTAGAATAACCAGAAGATATTAGAATAACCAGAAGATATTAGAATAACCAGAAGATATTAGAATAACCAGAAGATATTAGAATAAGAGAATTGAACTTCACTAAATTCAGTCTTATCTTATGATTATTTTTTTAGGTTTTTGTTCACATTAAGTGGTGATCTTAATTTGTCTAAAATGTGTTCACAAACAGCTCAACATCTGGCAACCCTGTGGCCGCATCTCTTTCACTGCATATTTTTTTGTACACAGTGTAATTTAAACTTCTAGTTTAGAACAAATACACATTCATCTTTCGCCCACCTTAATATAAACTTCAAGAATAACACATAAACATTTGTTCAAACTGGCATATATTCCTTAGTCCCTGCATATTTACTAGGAAATCTTTTCTGAGCTGGTTGGGTGTGGGTTGTCTTGCCCTTCTTAATCAGCTCAGTAATCTTCGCGACTACCCACTGCAAGGCAAATACCATATTACAATCTGGCTCATGGACGCATCTTCTTTCATAGAATTACTTTGCACTAGATACTTCATCTTATGAATCCGGGATATTTATGTACTTTCTCATATTTGTGTTTGGGAGTTGAGGATGTCACTGGTAACATTTCTAGATGGTAAGTACATGTACGTGTATACTTGTAGTGGAGAACCTCATTCGGTCAGCAATGTATTTGTCGGATGTTGTGGTAACTGGAATACCAGAACCGCAATGTCCACTATTTTGCGATGGTTTAAAGCTCTGATATAACCAATTTGGACTAAATCCGTTGTTGAATTGAACTTGTCTTCTATAAAAGGTACTTTTAGTTAACCGAAAAACCCGTCGAAGACGGATGTGTTGGACCATTGGCGCAAATAAAACGGAAATACAATGCATTTTCATTCTCTGGATTTAACTTCAACTGGAAATCTTGTAGGACCATTGTCCTGACACAAGAGAAATCCAGTGAAAATTTGAGAATGAACGCTGAAGAAGAAGAAGTTAACCAAAATAAAAGTAAACATTCGTCTGTTTATAGTCGATTATTCTGTGAAGTAATCAGGCTATTTATGTAGCACATGCGTTAACTCCTTGTATCCCATATACACGCATACAGGAAAGACAAGGAAAGAATGTGTATGAAAGTCGTTGAGTACGGTAAAGGTATGTCGATCTTCTTCTTCTTCTGCGTTCGTTCTCAAACTCCTGCAGATTAGCAGGATGTAGTCCGGAGAACGGAATGCGTTGTGTCATGGTTTGCAGCATTGCTGCGATATCTGTGCATTTCGGCCTGACATATTTGACTTCAGCAAGGCATAGGGTCTTTTACGACATGCGTAGAAGGTAAACAGTGTTGCTTTTCTTTGCTCCCCTTTCAGGCCCCGGCAACAAACTGGCGGGTATGTCGTTGAAAGTCGTTGATATAGCAAAGGAATGTGTGTGTGTGAAAGTCGTTGATATAGCAAAGGGATGTGTGTGTGTGAAAGTCGTTGATATAGCAAAGGGATGTGTGTGTGTGAAAGTCGTTGATATAGCAAAGGGATGTGTGTGTGTGAAAGACGTTGATATAGCAAAGGGATGTGTGTGTGTGAAAGTCGTTGATATAGCAAAGGGATGTGTATGTGTGAAAGTCGTTGATATAGCAAAGGGATGTGTGTGTGTGTGAAAGACGTTGATATAGCAAAGGGATGTGTGTGTGTGAAAGACGTTGATATAGCAAAGGGATGTGTGTGTGTGTGAAAGACGTTGATATAGCAAAGATATGTGTGTGTGTGAATGTCGTTGAGTACAGTTAAGAACTGTGTACAAAAGTAGTTTATTTTCGCCATTCCTAAGACGTGCCCTAACCACCAGGGACGAAACTGGATAGGGGCAAGAATAGCGAATGTTGGGTTGGGTACCAAAAGAAATATCAGGGTCACTATAGCCGGGATTAATTAAACTTATATAGAGAGCAGCCAAAGCAGGAAACCATAATGTATTGTTTCAGCAATGCTAAACACTTTAATACTTTGATCTTCAGTTTAAAAGAAGTTCATGGTATTTTTTGTTAGTGCTTGTACTTCTATAATTCTATTTCTGCAATTGTAATCTTCTGTTCTCACAAGTTTGCAGAATTTCTCTAAGATTGTGGCCTCCGCAAACCCCTTTTATAACTATAGTTGACTTGAAAAGTATAGTAATGATGTATGTTCCTATAACGCATGTGGTTGCGTCTGTGTGTCTCACTAATGGCCCACTAGACAAACCACCCATGCAACAGAAAACATTAGTGGATGACATGCCGTTATATGGAGGTTATATTCTTAGAGAAGCTTCATGGCACGTCATCTATACAATTATGCTTTGTTGTTGAAATGTGTTTCATGTTTACCTGAATATATATGTATGCACCCTCTGTAGTTGGGAGGGAGCCAGAGATGTACTGTGCAGCACTGGGGAGGAGGAAACTGACAGCACTGTTTTTTTTCCTATGGCTGAAACCCATCATAGAGGCACAGTGACTCAGGACGTGACAATCCTTTTGACATGAACATGTGGTTGCATGCCTGGAGCAATAGAGAAGTTCGGCATAACCAGTAGTCAATTGGTGGCGGGAATGGGCACAGTGAGCCCTATATTGACTGCAGTAGCTTGAAGCAGTGCATAGGTTGAAACCTACCTTTCTGGAGGTGTAATAGTTATTCTCTGGCTCTGTCCCGGGGTGGGCCGATAATACACAGACTTCCCAGCAATATAATGCCATTTAATGGCATTAGGTCAAAGGGCATGAGCCCATGGACCGCTGGATCAGCAACCAACCAACCATGTATGTACAATTTACCTGAATATGATTTCAAACTAATTTATTCTGTCAGGTGTACTTTTGTGCCAGTCATTACCAGCTAGTCTGTAACAATAGAACGTAGGTATGTAGTTACACTATATGACGCATACTTCACATCCATCAGTGTTGATGATTTATCGACTTATAACAGAAATAGGATCGCCCGGGTGTTGCCGATGCCCGAAAGGGTGTGCAAAGAATAGCAACACTGTTTATCTTCCATGCATGTCGTAAAAGGCGACTAAGGAGGTTATGGATGGCGTTGGCTGTCCCATCCCATATAGGGTCGGTGACCCAAAGCCATGCTGAAATCGGATGTGTCAGTCCAAAAGACGCAGATATCGCAGCAATGCTGTAAACCATGACACAACGTATTCCGTTCTCCGGACTACATCCTGCTAATCTGCAGGAGTTTGCGAGCGAATGCAGAAGAAGAAGAAGAAATATGATTATGCTTCAAGATAGTCCATGCATCTTTCAAACTAAGACGACTCAGAAAACTTAGAGGATTGGCTTCATTGTACATATTATTCGCCATATTTACTCTTTCCCTCTCAAAGTAGCAGCATGCTGTTGCAGATAGTATTAATTATAGCTCTAATTCGGTACCTATAAAACGATAATCTCAAGATCTCAGAACAAACTGTTCATGTACATAAAACGTCACGTCCCGGTTTCAAACCCTCGACCTAGTTCACTCAAGACGGATTAACCACCACGCCACAGGATCCACCTTTCAAACTATATAATTAGCAGTGACCTCAATATAGCTGTATATATATATACACACACACTCTATCTTCACTTATAAACCGACTAACTTAACTTAAGGAGGAGATGTCTTAAGAATGTTTGAAATATGAGTCGTTTTATAAAGCAGGTTGTTTCTTTTGGTTTTCCAGGACCAGCCTGAAGGCGGCCATGGATATGAATGCCTGTCAATGTGCCTGTACAACACAAGCTATGTCGGTGTCCATGATTCACCACACCCTGGACGTGCACGGTAATTATAAACCGTGTGGATGTATGTGTGTATATGTATATATATGTGTGTGTGTGCGCGTGCGCGCGCTTGGGCTTGTACGTGTGTGCGAGTATGAGTATGTGCGTGTATGCATGTATATGTGTGCGTGCGCGGGCGCGCGTGCCTGTATGCCACGCAATCGCGTGTGTGTGTTTGTGCGTGTCTGTGTGTGTATGTATTTAAAGTAAAGTAACTCTAGCATTTATTAATGCCGTAGGGATGTGAGATGTTAGCGATCTCACATTTCAGAGGCTCTGCAAATGAGGGCGATAGCCATCTCCTCTCCCTCGCAGTCTTTACTTCCTGGATTAATCCGGTACTCATTTAAGGCTGGGTCGACCTGGGAGCTGTTGCGATCTGAAAAACATTTCGGCCTTAACTGAAGAATTAACCCAGGACCACTCATATGCGAAGCCAGTGCGCTAACCACTGCGCTACGCGTCTCCCTGTATGTATGTACGTGTGTGTATATAGTATGTGTGTATGGATATTTGTGTTTGTATGTGTGTGTGTGTATATTTATGGGTGTAAGTATATATATATTTTGTGGGGGAAGGACGCTGGCGTTATAAGTTTGTAGTACACTTCTCGCACTGCGTCACCAATGAACAGATTCAGGAAAAAAAGCTATCGAACAAATAATACCGCAGGCAGTCTCCAAACTACATCCTGCTAATCTGCAGGATTTTAAGAAAGTAGGAATAGAAACGTGACTTATTGTATTATATAAACATGTCATTCGGCCATATGTGGAATGTGTGTCTTATTTAAACCATGGGGCCATATGCAATGTATATCTTATTGAAGCCATGCAGCCATATGCAATGTATATCTTATTGAAGCCATGCGGCCATATGGAATATGTATCTTATTGAAGTCATGTGGCCATATGGAATGTTTATCTTATTGAAGCCATGCGACCATATGGAATGTTTATCTTATTGAAGTCATGCAACCATATGGAATGTTTATCTTATTGAAGTCATGCGGCCATATGGAATGTTTATCTTATTGAAGTCATGCGACCATATGGGATGTTTATCTTATTGAAGCCATGCGGCCATATGGAATGTATATCTTATTGAAGTCATGCGACCATATGGAATGTTTATCTTATTGAAGTCTTGCGACCATATGGAGTGTTTATCTTATTGAAGCCATGCGACCATATGGAATGTTTATCTTATTGAAGCCATGCGGCCATATAAAATGTGCATCTTATTGAAGCCATGCGGCCATATGGAATGTGTGGCCACAAGTATGCCAACATAAATACATCCAAATAGTTGCAGGATGTCTGCTTACATAACTGTGTCATTTAATGTGTACACATTTAGTTATGTAATGTCTTTCAACCGCAGATGTGAGTCCAATTCGGTTATTTCAGAGCTTTTTGACCATAAAAAGTAATGGAGGTTGTGATTCAGTGAACCGCAACTTCCAATATGATCAGCTAGTTTTATTTATCTGTTTTCATTCCATTCAGGCGATGATGAAAACAGTTTCATAATTCTATTATTTCATCACTATCCGCCGAAGACGGATGTGTAGGGC
Organism: Meghimatium bilineatum; assembly: GCA_034231615.1. Taxonomy (NCBI): domain Eukaryota; kingdom Metazoa; phylum Mollusca; class Gastropoda; order Stylommatophora; family Philomycidae; genus Meghimatium; species Meghimatium bilineatum. The sequence continues at coordinate 13,023,611 of CM067311.1, read as the reverse complement.
CATTAGCGAAAATAAAACGGCGACACAACGCATTTCCATTCTCTGGACTACATCCTTCTGGAAATCTAATAGGACCATGGTCCTGCTACAAAAGATATTCATTTGGAGTTTGAGAATGAACGATAAAAAAGATTTCATCCCTTGTACAGGGATTCTCAACTAGTTCATGTGTCGAGCACCGCCTATATGTAATTGTTAGTACTTTCGAGTACGTTAATTCTCATGGCACGAGCATATGTCCTTATGAGAGCACCGGTGTGCTCGTGAGCACCAGACTGAGAGCGTCTGTATCTGTGGGAATGATTACATACATATAGACCTCTCTGAGTTGGAGATTTTGTCTCAAAAGCATTGCATACCGATGAGATTGTCACGTGGATATGGAATAAATCTATAAAGAAAACGCACAATTGGAAACACGATTTCTGTTACTCATAATCTTATACTTATAATTGTTCTTGTTAGTTTTATCAAAATCCTTACTGTAGTATATGAGCCATATCTAGAAATATTGTTGGGCTTCTATATATTTATCTATCATTAATTTTTCACCTACTGATCAGATATTTTTTTTTACATCGGATATTACAGTCGAGTTGGACAATCGATGAAAAAAATCATAACACATGTGCCTGCCCCTTGCAATTTATGTCGTTTCGCTATCCACAAAAATAGGTAGTCCTTTAAGTGTAACGGAGGGAGGGGGGGGTAAAGCAGTTTTATGTAATGGTTGAAGAGGGGTAAGTTATTTAAAGGGGTTTACAGATTCTGTAAGGACTTCTTTGGTAAAATTCTATCACTTGACTATTCTTCTATAGTGGTTGTCTTTTTTTTTAGTTGTTGTTTATTTGTTGATGTTATAGTCCATGGTTCATTTTCTTCTTTCTCCGTATAGTGTCTGCAAATCTAGAATTTCTGTTCATGTTATGAGCACTTCTTCTGATGTTCGTTGTGCTACCAAGAACTAAAAGAGCCTGGTCCCATCTGAAAACTTAACTATGTCATAGATTCTAAAAGAAAGGAAAATATATTACACATAGATATCTTTAATAACAACTTTCTTTCATGGATATAAATAACGTGAGGATAATCTAAGTTATAACATATAACATAGTCATTCAGTCTTTATGCTCACAGGAAAGGAGGCAGTTGATTTCATGGCTTTAGGCTCATCGCCTATTGTGTCTAATATCACATCAGGAGGTTTTCCCAACTATCCGACCTAACTAATTATAACTATAACATAAGTTCATAAATTGCTTGACAGCCACTATAAACCTATAATTCAAGCCACTAGTTCCAATTTGTCGAGGTTAAGTGTATGATTGGTCCGGCTATGCAAATAGTATCGAAAATAAAGTTGATGGTGACTTTGATAACGTAGTGTTCACAGTTTATTCACTAAGCCATCTCATTAGCTTGAAAACGAATATCTTGCACCCTCGAAGACGATTGCTTCCAAGAAAACGTTGACTGGCTGGGTCTAAACAAATACAACCGCCCATGTGTTGCTTGGGCCCGAAAGGGGAGCAAAGAATACTGTTTACCTTTCATGCATGTCCTAAGAGACGACTAAGAAGGTTATGGATTGGAGTTGGCTTCCCATCCCATACAGGGTCAGTGACCCAAAGACATGCAGAAATCGAATGTGTCAGGACGAAAGGCGCAGATATCGCAGCAATGCTGTAAACCATGACACAACGCATTCCGTTCTCCGGACTACATCTTGCTAATCTGCAGGAGTTTGAGAGCGAACGCAGAAGAAGAAGAAGAAGAAGAAGAAAAGACAACAGGTTCATCCAAATTCAACGCCTCCAACTGGTTGTATCCTGAAGCAGACTAGAAAATTGAATAACCCTACACACAGGTTCACTCGGTAAATAAGTTTTAAAAAGGCAGGAGCTCTGGAACTCTGGTAAAACTTCACAAAAATACACTGCAGTTTCAAGAAAAGAAACTACAAATATTTCCTCCATGAAAAGTAAGCTGGAAACATGAGTAACCCTTAACACAGGTTCACTCGACAAAAAAGACTTAAAAAAGCAGGAACTCTGGAACTCTAGTAAGGCGTCATAAAAATATTCTGTAGTTCTTCTTCTTATTCAGCGTTCATTCTCAAACTCCCGCTGAATTCTCTTATAGCAGGATAATGGTCCTACTAGATTTCCAGCAGGATGTAGTCCAGAGAATGGAAATGCATTGTGTCGCCGTTTTATTTGCGCCAATGGCCCGACACATCCGTCTTCGGCGGAATTCTGTAGTTCAATCGACAACGTTTTCAATAGTTCTGTAAATGTAGCTCTCCTGTTGGTTAATGAAAAGATACGAAATGCACCATTCTATAACCCTGACCGGTTAATCACGTTTGAGAGATCTAACAACCTCCCTAAAAATAGCTATTGAATAATCGAACACTTCGGTGGTGAGTAATACACAGTCATAATATTTCCAACGCACTACTGCACTGAGCATATGATACATTGGAGAATATAGCTTCTCACTTTCCCTTTCTCTATTCTAAGGCAAAAATTTCGTACGAGAGATTTCTGATTCTCTCGAATTTCGTCACTCTGTTTGACCTTCTCTCTCTGGCCAAACCACCAGAATGTTTCATATTCTGGGACAATTTTATTCTCTCAGAAGCAATTGAATCAAATGTGAACCGTACATGGTGTCATGTTATCGACGACCTATACAAATATATTACTAAATTATTCAATTTCTAGAAGCAGATTATCAACCTTTCCACTGCTATTTTACTTCTAACATAAAAGGCTTTATCACAGCCTACTCCTACTCACTCCTAATTCTAATATTCTTATAACACTGGAATTCACAATATTCACCCTAAGACTTTACAATAATATAGGAGCTTCTAACAAATCCAACATGCAACGAATTCTCCCGACATTACGTTGTACTGCTTGCACTCCAAAAATCCTCTTGTCAAAAACTACAGCGTTCGAGGAACCATGTCCTGCTTCATGGACAGTTCCCCGATTAATCCTTAGCTACATGGCTGAGCTGTTACTTAGTCACTGGCGAATGAACGACTGATCACTCAAGATTGATTAAAATTCGTTATGTTCACGTTTTTGGTCGTATTTTTGGATCTCAATCTTGCTGAATACTCATATGTATTCACCACGTTGTCCGCAAATTTTTCCTACTAACCTAGTTTTACTTTAATTTGTGACATTCAATGGTGTCAACAATCTTTTCCAGAACATTCTACTCTATACACATTCTTGCTTAAACTAACTTCTTGGAAATATTTTATTCTCCCCTACAATTCTTGTGCATCGGTCACTCCTGGTTGAATATTTACACTCACTCCGTCAATAATTCTGTTCGTCAACTTACTAACAGTTATTTTCTTACGGTGTCAACATTTTTCCTTCTTTACTTTTTAACAGTACTATCTGAGCAAAACAAAGGACAGCTGATTTTAATATTATCCTTCGTCAATTTTCCTTGTCCGACTCCAGGCAAGCCCGACAGTCTGTCACATAAGCAAACATGAACCCTTTCTTCCGTGGAATCATCACAAAACTTTATCCATACCAATGGTTCTCAATTTTTAAAATTGTTTTTGTGGTCTGTGGCTCCCTTATGTAAACAAAAAAGTTCCATACCCCCACTGACCAGTGCCTAAAAAATGCGATTGTTTCTTTTTGTTTGCAAGCTACAAAGCTTTATCATGTACTTATTAACTTCTGATCCTTCTGGACTGGTTTGTAGTCTTCAAAATTGTAAACATGCGATCATTCGGGGGGGGGGGGGGGCTTTCTTTGACCTATCTACATAATCACACAACAACACTGCTACCCTATGTCTCGTCACTTCCAGAGGCTTCTCATGTGTCGCTAATCAATGAAAAGTTCGAATAGCTGCTCTTACTGACACGCAATAGAATTGTGTTGTGGTGTGTTGGTATCGATTGGTCAAGAAAAGTTTCCGATGGGGGTAATGTTTACAGGATAGTTTTCTTGTTTTCTCTATAGTTCGCTGTGGCAGAAATGTGTAGTCGTTTGGATATTAAATGAAAGCCCTGGAGAAAACCCATCCCCTCTCAATTAGTTTTTTATAAATAGGATACAAGAGCTATTTTCCTCGTAATTCATGAGAATAAAAAAAACACACAACCAAAATGACTTTATTCACATGTAATTAAATTTCCAGACTCCTAACCCAACATAGACATGCATACATTCATTCTCTGACTACATACATGGGACATTGTTCATATATTTTTCTACAGTAAGATAACATCTTCTTCTTCTTCTTTCTGTCCTCTTGTACCTTTCAGTGTTGAAGGGAGTGTGAGTGTACGGTGTTTTGCTCTTCTATTTGTCTCTTCTGCTGTTATATTTCCGAGTGTCTCTAATACACTATCGATCCATCTTTTACGAGGGCGTCAAATAGGTCGCATGTTTTCGTATCTTTTGTTAAATGTTTTTTTAAATAATACTTTGCTCTTTCTGTCTGGTTATGTGGCCGTACCATTTAACTTGTTGTTTCTGGATGTATTCTATTGTTGACTTGATCCCTAATTGTTTCCTTAGTGCTTCATTCTTGATTTTGTCTCTCAAGCTAACTCCAATCATACGTCTCACACATTTAATTTCAGTTGTGTTAATCTTATGTATTATTCTAGAATCTAATGTCCAAATTTGACACTGATAACACAATGTTGAAAAGAAAATGGTGTTGAAAAGCGCTTTATTTGTTTCTAGTATAATATCTTTGTTTCTTAGTAAAGGTGTTAATTGACCAATGACCTGACAGGCCTTAATACAGGCCTTGAGTTTATCTCCGCCTCTTGTCTGCCGTCATATCTCCATGTGCTGCCCAGATATTTGAATTCATTTACTTGTTTTAGTTGTTTATACAGTAAGATAACGAACTAAGTAAATATGCTATCAACTCTATAAATAACTCTGTCTTACCTAACCGTGATAACAGAGTGCTCTTCACTGATGGCTAAAGCGGAACCACCTGCTCACAGGCAGGACGCCATGTCTAATTTTGTGAATTTATTGTTTTGTTTATTATCTTTAACCTGCATATTCAATGGTGCACCTACCGGAAGTGTTAGATAGTGCTTTCGCTTATGTTTTAAAGTTATTTGTAAACACAACAAGGGGATTATGATGAAAGTTTAGTTACAAGAAGGTCTTGTAACGAAAGGAATTTCATAATCTACTGTAGGCATATATTGAAATCAATAATTTTTAGGGCCGTGGACGGAATTTTATTGGGGGAGAGAGGGTTCTTTAGTAATATACTTTGACTCTATTCGGAAGAGTTGCCATAAAGCTCTCATATAACTAAATTGGAATGCCATCCGTGGTTAAAAATTGTAGATCTAACCATGTCATGTGACGTATTCCTTCCAGAACATTGTCTTCCCAATGAACTCTCTGAACCTCTCTCTGTCTTGGGCGATGTGCCTTGCATTTTCTAGCAATGTATTCATGTTATCTTTAATGTCGTCAGTCCATCGCCTTATTGGTCTGCCCTTTCTCCTCTTCCCAGGTACTCTTACCTCCATTATTTGTCTTTCTAAACAGCTGTGTCTCTTTGTGACCTAACCAATGGAGGTGGAAAAATTCTAAAGATCTATTAGGGCAAAAATAATAATTTTCATCAGGTATACAATTGTAACCAGCTGTTTTCCCGGTAAGTTCAACGTGCATTCATTGGGATGGTCCCACTGTTAGTCGATCACTTTTGTATAATTTATTTCTGTAGATAATTAAAAAGATAAAAAACGTCAAATGCGAAACTAATGTGAGCAAATCCGAGATCAACAATAGAACTATTCCGGAGAGGGACTTGATAAACGACTGTAAAATCCCCCGTGTGTTGCCGGGGCCCGAAAGGGGAGCAAAGAATAGCAACACTGAATACCTTCCACGCATGTCGTAAAAGGCGACTAAGGAGGTTATGGGATGGAGTTGGCTGTCCCATCCCATATAAGGTCAGTGACCCAAAGCCATACTGAAGTCGGATGTGTCAGGCCGAAAGGCGCAGATATCGCAGCAATGCTGTAAACCATGACACAACGCTTTCCGTTCTCCGGACTACATCCTGCTAATCCGCAGGAGTTTGAGAACGAACGCAGAAGAAGAAGAAGAAGACTGTAAATTCGTGAGAATATTTTATTATATATATATATATATATATATATATATATATATATATATATATATATATATATATATATATATATATATATATATATATATATATATATATATATATATATATATATATATATATATATATATATATATATAAGACTTTGTCTGTCTGGCTGTGTGACCAGTATAGACGCTTAGAACCGTCAACCAATCGGAACCAAATTTTTCACAGTTACTGTTTAGGACACTGCCGGCGTAATGCTTTTAACAATTTTAAATGTAATCAATTGATTTTTAAAATCCAATATATTAATGTTTCTATAGGAATAAAGGAAATGATAACCATTTGAACTATATGCTGGGATCGCATATCATTTAGGGGTATCGATACTGGTCACCTTTAAAACACAGTCGATCCCATCAAGGTAAAATCCTTGAAGTAGATATGGGGCTTAATGAAGCCAACATAGGCTGAAAACAAATTGGTCGGGCCATTATATCGAGCAGGACCACAGCCCTGCATAAGCAAGCACATGTGTTGAAATCAGAGTTACCAGGCCGAGAGGTGTTTCTGCAAACATTGTATAGTGCAACCAGCATGTTGACTATGTCTGCACGACACAATTTCTACTGCGTAAGAAAAGACGAAAACACAGTACATTTGACTATAAAACTATCAATACGACCGTTATATATAAATATTTACAGTGCTTTTTTTCTAAGAAAAATGTAGGTATACGCTTATTTTGGAAAGGGTTGACAGTTTTTTGTGTGTGGTAACAACCCAACCCCGATATAACACTCCGAAACATAGTTTATTTCTTCGAAAATATTTATAAAAATGTTGACATATGAAAAGTACCTTTAAGCAATGTACTCTGATATTATAAATTGTTTTATCTGGAATCTAATTTCTACATAAAGTTTAATCTACGTCTCAAGATAACTAGCTTGGCACCGATACTTTAGCCTTCACTATACATACATGCTCTGGAGAAGGCAAGTCCTTCTTCTAATTTATCCTGTACGATGATTTACACAGCGTCACCTATCTTGGTTTATGTCTCTAATCATTGGTCATTTTGCGTATAATTTCATTCTCAAGCCAATGAAAATCACGGGAAAATTTGGCTCAGCAAAGATAAATAACGTTTAGGATTCGCGCGAAGAATTATTGTGGAGAAGGACTTCGGTAATGGCTAAGCGGAAACTAGATACTGGTTTTGTTTGAGAATGTGTGAAAATAGTTTTATGACTAGCGATATTCCTTTGTTCATCATCATAAGCATTAAAAGACTTGTGGGATAAAGTGGGATTCATCCTTCTAAAGTGACACATTTTCTCGTGGTTTTATTTGGCTGTCGACACAAAGTGATTAATGAAAATCACGGAAAAAGTAAAATGCGTTGCTTCAGAATCATGAATCCCGATGAATCAACAAGACTGGATAAATGACGAATGACAAAGTAAAGTTTTCCAGTTCTTTTTCACACGTGAAATAAGATATTTAGAAATGAAATAGAGACTAGACATGGTATCAATTTTACAACCAGGAAAAAGTTGTCAATGTCAGCTATAAATCCTGAACCCGATATTTTTCACAGTAGGCCTTATACTGGGAGTCAATGTTCTTGATGGTTTAGCAAAAACTGACTAAAAAGAAATAATAAACGAGATGACCATTTGAGTGTTTAACGGTAGATTTTTTGCTTCATGAACTGTACATTTTCTTTAAATTGATGCTCAGAACCAAAATAAACAAAGAAGAAGAAGAAAAAAAGGTAAAATGGACGTGTGCCCATGGCAAAAAGTAAAGTGCCTCATAATAAGAGCTTCAAATTTGTTTATTCAAAATATAGATTTGATTCAAGGGGCATGTGCCCATGGGCATCTGGATCAACAATAAATTTAGTGGAATACGAACATGATGCATTATATCTCCTCCAAAGATATCAATAGACCACAATACTTTGCATTAGAACAGGCCACTGCAGACTTTACCGATTGAGGATCTCATACACAGATGAATGTCCATGTGGATCTGGAACCCAGACTCCGTAACACATACTTCAGGACTGCTCAACATACAAAGAACAGAGACAGCAGACCTGGCCAGAGGATACAGACTTGAGGCAAAAGCTGTGGGGCAGCTGCTCTGACCTGGAGAAGACGGTGGACTTCGTCTTGACGACGGGCTTGACAATATAGCATGACCACAGCTGAAGATGAAGAAAGAACAATAATTTAATATGTGTGTATATATATGCATGCGTGCGAGCACGTGTGTACGTGTGATATATACCCCTTGGTTATTTTGGGCCGAATGAGGAGCAAAGAACAGCGATACCACGACCTGCTATGAATATCATAAAAGGCTACTATGTAGGTTTGGGAAATAGAGTCCGCTGTCGCATCCAATAAAGGATAATATTGACGAATAGACCATGCTGAAGTCGGATGTATCATGTTAAAAGGAGCAGATGTCGAAGCTACGCTGTAAACCATGACACAGAACATTCCGTTCTATGGATTATAGTCTATTCTTCTTCTGCGTTCGTTCTCAAACTCCTGCAGATTAGCAGGATGTAGTCCGGAGAACGGAATGCGTTGTGTCATGGTTTACAGCATTGCTGCGATATCTGCGCTTTTCGGCCTGACACATCCGACTTCAGCATGGCTTTGGGTCATTGGCCCTATATGGGATCAGACAGGCAACTCCATCCCATAACCTCCTTAGTCGCCTTTTACAACATGCGTGGAAGGTATTCAGTGTTGCTATTCTTTGCTCCCTTTTCGGGCCCCGGCAACACACGGGCAAGCAGGAGTGTGAGAATGAACACAGATGGAGAAAAGTGTACATGAAGGTATGGTTGTGTACGTACATAATATGTATATAATTATTTCACATATTATCAGTTTTACCTATTATTATATTTGGAATTATCAGTATAACATGCACTAGCAGTCTGATTCACACACTAATTAGGTTAATTACCTTCGTTTACCAGAGGTCATCAAGGGTCACAGTGCTAGCGATGTAGCCGCTTATTTCGACCCTGAAAGGTGTTCGGGAACAGATGATGGTAAATCGATTACTTCTGACCAATCGACCGAGCCAGCACTATCTGTAAGGCGAGGCCAGTCATCTACTACAGAGAAGCCTACTATACTAGCATCATCGCTGTCACAGTTCCTGTCGAATGTAACACCTTCACCCAATTGTGAATTACAAGCCCTACCACCTTCTGGAGGCTCCAATAGTCATGTAGATGCTGGCAGTGGTGCTCAAAATCGTGTACGCATAAACTCCATTTCTGAACTATATATTTCTGATGACTCCTCTAGTAGTGAAGTCGAAACAGTAAAAACTAAGGTAAGTACAAATATAAATTGTTTGTATATCTAATTACTTTATTTTACTGTACGTTACTTTTATTTACTTTACTGTAATTTACTGTTATTTACAATACTCTACTTTGCTTTGCTTTACCTTACTTTATTTTTCTTGACTTGACTTCATTTAACGTGTACTTTCACTTTTACTATTTCTGTACTTTAATGCACTTTTATTTGCACCTTTACTTTAATTCTCTTTACTTTACTTTACTTTACTTTACTTTACCTTACTTTACTTTACTTTACTTTACTTTACTTTACTTTACTTTACTTTACTTTACTTTACTTTACTTTACTTTACTTTACGTCACTTATGTGAACTTTGCTTTAAAAATACGTTACTTCGCTTGAGCTACTTTACTTTACTCCGTTTTATTATACTGTGCTCTACTTCACTTTTGCTCAAAATACTTTAATTCACCTCAATGTTCTTCACTTTACTTCGTATCAACTCACTTCACCTCGCTTATTTCAGTTTACTTTACATCACTTCATTCCATTTGACTTGATCTCACTTCACTTTTACTCACTTCACTTTACTCACTTCACTCATTTTCCAGTTTCCATTTTTTCCTAATCCGGATGTTTCAACCATAAAGGCGCAGATATCACAGCAATAATATATAAACCACGACAATTGACATCCAGTTCTCTGTCTTAGGCCTACATCCTGCTAATCTGCATGAGTTTGGACAGAATTGAAGAGAGTAGAAGAAGAATATCATAATTACAATAATACTCTTGTTAACATTTGTTAAAAATCAGAAGAATATCATATAATTACAATAATACTCTTGTTAACATTTGTTAACAGTCAGAAGAATATCATATAATTACAATAATACTCTTGTTAACATTTGTTAAAAATCAGAAGAATAGCATATAATTACAATAATACTCTTGTTAACATTTGTTAACAGTCAGAAGAATATCATATAATTACAATAATACTCACGTATATCCGTGATCTGGACTAAATCCTACTAGAACTATAGTGGGATCTTTGACTGCTTTGAGATCCAGTGGGAGTTAGCGAACGAAACTGAATAAATTACATTGAATATATATGTCTTTATCTTGTATATTGAAGCTTGTTTTTTGTGTAAAATGTGTAACACACTAACATATCGATAATGGAGATGAATATAAGACATAATGGAAAGAAAATATAGATGGATATAACACATTCTAGTGAGAGACGAAGATGGATATAACACATTCCAATAAGATAATGAAAATGGATATAACACATCACAATGGAGAATGAAGATGGATATAACACATATAGACAATACAATTTTGCTTCGAATAATTGTTTATACAAGTAAATTTAAGTAGGAAGCCAGAGGACAATTATTTTAAAATTCTTGAGACTAACAGGAATTGAACCAGTCCGTTCAACGGCACCAAATCGCCTAGCAACTATTGAACACGCATTCTTCCGTACTTGACAATCCGCATCTCCAAAAAAAGATGCGATTTCATCAAGCCATTCAGACCGTGCACACAAAGAACCAGAACGGACCGATCGAGACAAGGACTATTACAACAACAAACATCCCGTACAGGTATTGAAATATTCTCAGTAACAACAAACATATAACATAATATCCGTATTTAGTTCTACAAGGGCCGATAGGTCTTTATGAAATCGCATCTGTTTTTGGAGATGCGGTTAGTCAAGTACGGAAGAACGCGTGTTCAATAGTTGCTAGGCGATTTGGTGCCGTTGAACGGACTGGTTCTTCTTCTTCTGCGTTCATTCTCAAACTCCCACTGGATCTAGCAGGACCATGGTCCTGCTAGATTTCCAGTAGGATGTAGTCCAGAAAATGGAAATGCGTTGTGTCGCTGTTTTATTTGCGCCAATGGCGCAAATGTGGACTGAGCCCAAAGACTGCAGAACACATTCTTCATGCCTGTCAACTCTACCAAGAAGAGAGGGAGAAAATATGGCCTACTGAGACGGCACTGCTTCCAGACTTGAGGGGTTCCATGGATGACCTGAAGCGAATCACACAATTAATTGAAGCTATTGGTGCTGTAACCTGATATCTGAGTGAAGAACGATGAAGAAGAAATATCAACTCAGAAGTCTAGTATACATTGACAGAATAATATGAAATATCAACTCAGAAGTCTAGTATACATTGACAGAATAATATGAAATATCAATTCAGAAGTCTAGTATACATTGACAGAATAATATGAAATATCAATTCAGAAGTCTAGTATACATTGACAGAATAATATGAAATATCAACTCAGAAGTCTAATATACATTGACAGAATAATATGAAATATCAATTCAGAAGTCTAGTATACATTGACAGAATAATATGAAATATCAATTCAGAAGTCTAGTATACATTGACAGAATAATATGAAATATCAATTCAGAAGTCTAGAACAGAAACTATATTAGGGCTAGGGAAATACTATCAAATATCAACTCATAAGTCTAGGATAGAAATTATAATAAATATTCGCCAAGGAAAGAAACAAACTAAGAATTTATGTAAGTTTTCATAAGCCGAAGACGCTGGAATTACATTGGTCATCTATTTAAAGTGAATGAAAACAGAATTCCTAAGCTGGAATTACATTGGCCATCTATTTAAAATGAATGAAAACAGAAATCCTAAGATGAAATTACATTGGCCATTTACTTAAAATGAATGAAAACAGAATTCCTACGCAAACATCATGTGGAAAGTAGCGTGAGAAAAGATAAGTAGTCCTCCCAAAGGAAACAACGCAGAAAAAATCAACAGAGAAAGGTCATAAGATTGGACATAAGATATACACCAGAACAACAACTTGCAACAAGGCGCGCAGCGTAGAAAGAAATGACTGGTGTTTCATCGTTGGCCCAAAAGGAACTAACTTGACTATATATATACGTCTTAAGTAAGGAAGGAGTTTAACATAAACCAAAAATCATGGACAATTTTCGTGTGTAATCACATTTTTTGATGAGAAATGTGAGTGCATTTTTGCGAAAATAATCGTTAAGGGAGGGATTTTACCATGACCGCTTGCAATAGAGGACCTTTTCACAGAGTAAGTTATGCCTTCTTTCGTGACGTTTTTCTATTATTGTCGTGTTTCCGTTGGTCTCTATTTACATACTTGAAGCCACTTGTTAAAATAGCTAAGGCGAATCCAGGTAAATAAGTAGTGACAAACGGACAGCTCGAGAATAATCAAAAACGTAACTAATAAAGGCCTAATTAATTTTGCGAGCAGGTGTTCTATACTGTCAAAGCTCATGGTTTTACTCACCTTTTGGCTGCATTCCTAGTACTAATCTGTTAATGAAGAGAGAGAGAGAGAGAAGGAAAGAGAGAGATGGGGGGTGTGGTTTCGAACACCTCTATCAATTTTATCTACGGTCTTTCTAATTAACTAACACAATGAGAAAGGTGTAACAGTAAACAGCGACAAACAGACAAACAGTACAGATACAAACATATGTTATAAGTATCAGCAACTCTATGTTATATTGATCCAAACATTTCATGTAAAATATATTCAAGTGTTCTTCACTCAATTTTAAAGACACTGATACCAGTCAGCCAATCGACTGTTAGGAGTACCCTTCCAGTTTCACATGAAGTTTCACCTCTAGAAACATCCAGGCTTTCGAGAATAAGACAGGTAAATTTAAGTTACTTTTTCAATTGTTTATCGTCTCTTGGAATTTGTATGAATATTTGAATGTCTCAAAAAGTGTCTAAAGAAGTGGTAAACAAAATATGATCCGCATGACAAATGAGGCTCGACGAGTGAATTTGTATGGCCCGTCAGACTGATCTAAACGTATACATACGCTATACTAGTGCATAGATTCCCAAAGTGGGCGATACCGCCTCCCCAGTGGGCGCTGAAGCTTTTTTTTTTTAAAAAGAGGGGGGTGGTTAAGTGAGTTCAAACGCAACTAGGAGGGGGGGGGGGCCTTCAGAGCATGAATACATTATTAATTAAATTATCATCGAAGTTTTTTGGATCAGAGTGGGTTTAGTACTGTAGCGAATTTTCTATCTAAAAAGAGGAACCGATTGCACATAACTGAGCGTGGCGATTTACGACTATTTTAAGCGAAAATTGAATCCGATATTCACACTTTTAAATATTCCACGAGCTCAGCCTTTGCATTAATTTCTAACATAACATAACATAACATAATTTCGCATTAGAAATTTTAAAAAACCCACAAAACCGTAACAATATTCAAAACTACAATGACTTGGTTATGTGTTTTTTGCTTGTTATGTGTTTCTTGAGAAAGGTCCCTGTTGGATCACAACTTGGAAAATTGCCACGTTTCTTTGTTTTATCGCCAGTTTTTTATTTTTAATATTGATAGTTAGGATTTTATAGTAACCTTTATACTTTATTTATTGTTTACCACTTCAAAATATAAGCATGGTTCAAAAATATATTTTAGCAAAAACAGGACACACAATGCTGCCAATGTTGGTTAATTTCAGTAAAAATAGGATACACAATGCTGCCAATGTTGTTTAATTTCAGTAAAAACAGGATACACAATGCTGCCAATGTTGTTTAATTTCAGTAAAAACAGGATACACAATGCTGCCAATGTTGTTTAATAACTATTTGTAGATTTGTTTTCTATAATATGGTTGAAAAAGTGGATTGCAGATTAAATTGGGGTCTAAAATTTGGGGTGTGGAGGCATACGATCTTTGAAAAATGTCCGGGGGTGGGGGCCTCAATGGGTACGGTTTTGGAACCACTGATCTAGTAGGTTACATAAGGGCGCGTTATCATTATAAAATGTGGATGTGGATTGTGGAATTAATATAGGAATGGGAATATTTAAATTGGTCTATAAAATGTATGTCAGGCTTTGTTTTCTTTGTTTAGCTTTCCTTTACCCTCCTCTTCTTGCTAATAGTGATATCTCACTATATCTGCGACATTGTTTCATTTTCTAAGTTGCCTTGCTTGACACAACGCCACCCAAAACTTGTTTTTAAAAAAAACTCAGCTTTATCCCTTCTACAGAAATGTTGAATAATTTAGCTAATTAACGCAAATGTAAATAGTGTTGTGTCAAATTTCCGTAAATGTCAAAACTTTCCATCAAATGCGAAATATGTGTACGTTACTAATGTCAACTTTATTTTACCATTTTTTCTTGTCCAATGAATCTAGTAATATCAATTAGATGCTAAAACAGAATACAAACGTGCATTTTGTGACTTATAAGAAAAAATAAACTGGTAATGTTATGTATCAGTTACTTCGGTGCATAGAGAGATAATTGCAACACATAAAGCAGCTGTAATGCCATAGATTTCTTGTGTTTTATGAGAATTGAGCAAAGTCTCGCCGCTGATATAACGTCTCGTATATACGTTGTTTCGGCATATTTCTTGGAAAATTGATATTCACATAACACGGGCATCTATCCGGTTAAGATTCTGAAAATAAGGAAGTATTACACAGAGAGAAACAATCAGGAAACTTACTACACAAAAAAAAACATGCACCAGGTATTTGTGCATGTATCATTCATTTGTGTGTTTTTCACTGTAAGTTAGTAACATATTGATGTAGTGCTTTTACCACAATTTGATGCTTCAAAATCTTATGTATATTTACAATGTGAGAAACATTCTATGCAATGGAGTACTATCAATGTACATACGAATTACAGTGTTAATGTGGTATATCGAAACATTTCTTTTTTATCGATATAAAGCATAGTAAGTAAGTAAGTAAAGTAACCCATAGCATTTGTTAATGCCGTAGGGGTGTGAGATGTTAGCGATCTCAAATTTCAGAGGTTCTGCAAATGAGGGCGGACGCCATCTCCTCTCCATCGTAGTCTTTACATCCCGGAGTAATCCGGTACCCATTTAAAGCTGGGTTGACTTGGGAGCCGTTGCGATCTGATAGACATTTCCGCCTCAACTGGGGAATGAACCCAGCACCACTCATATGCGAAGCCAGTGCGCTAACCACTGCGCTACGCGGCTATGAAGCATAGGTAGGAAACACAAGTGCTCAAGATAAGCTGAAGGCCACTGAGATGTGTTTTTTTAAAGACATATGATGAAAATTCTACACAGTCAAGAAAATTAACGTAGAAGTTATCATGGATGCTGGAGTAAAAAGACAAATTACAGCAAAAAAATTAGAAGTAGACAATCATGATTTATAGGGAACGTGATGAGCAGATAAAAACTTGAACACGTAGTATTCATCAGAAATATTAAGCAGATGAGAGATAGAGGAAGTCAAAGAGCAAAGTGCTGGATGGGTTGTCACTGTTGCATGAGAGAATGTCACCAACTGAACTTATTAACAATACTAGAGACAGAAAGTGGTGAAGAAACATAATCACCTCCGCCACTCAACATAACGCTTGACTGATTGATGTATACCTCGTTTATAGACTTCTGTGATGTTCTCACGATCGCAACTTGTTCAATTTATTTCTATGTTCACTGCGAAGGGAATTAGATCATTTACATTGTATTTACACTTCTTGTCTGTCTTCTTGTTTTGTCGTTTTGTCAAATAAAATCTCAGCTTGAGCTGTTAGTCGTTGCACATCTGGATGATGTTCGGCTTTCGCGCTATGAAATGTTTGGATACTTGATATACAGTGATGTTATAACTTCGCTTTATGTCTGTGACTCCTTCGAATCACCGTCTTCTTGGTTTCCACCGGCCTCATGGTCTTTTCATTTTTATGTTGTTTGCATAGCTTGTGGGAAATTGAGGTTCCAATTTGTCAAGTGGCAGAACCATATCAGCCTCTGGTATTCGATATATTTCACAGAAGTTGTTGTATGCTCTTGCTTCTGTGAAATTGGGGTTTCAGTTTTTCAAGTAGTAGAACCATTTCAGCCTCTGGTTTTCGATATATTGGACAGCAGGTATTGTACAATTATTTCCTTTAAGTAGTTTCTTCATGTTAGTTTGGTGTTTTTCTTGAATATCTCATTTCGCTGGTAATGAGCTTTCTGTCATATTCTTTAGTAAAATGGCCATGTTTGACTGTGGTAGTTCCGCCGAATAGGAATGTGTTGGGCCATTGGCACAAATAAAACGGCGATACAACTCATTTCCGGTCTCTGGACTAGATCCTACTGGAAATCTAGTACGACCATTGTTCTGCTACAACAGAGATTCAGTGGGAGTTTGAGAATGAACGCTGAAGAAGAAGACTGGTAGGTACGAAGATTTAATGTATAGTTTCCGTTTGTAGTGTCTATTGAAATAGATGGCTGTTTTAGAATGGAGGGAGGGGGGGGGAGCGAGCTGATAATTTACATCATTTGCTTGTTGGATTCTTATTTCGATATCGATGCCTGGTACTGTACAAGTAGACGCCACCACATGTTTAATTATTTCCATTGTCTGTGTTGGTAAATTTCATGTTTATCATTTCAATTGAAATTTTTATTTACTTTAGGTTAGGGTTAGTTATGTAAAACACAACTATCCTAACCATAATCCTAATCAAAACTCTAAAACTAAATTAATATTGAAATTATCACGTAACGAACATGAAACTTACATAAACAAGGGAAATAATTGGACAATGTGTTGGCGTCTATTTGTACTGTACCTTTTTTCAAATCGTCCGTCTTCGTTAATAATGCTAACAAGAAATGTAAACGTGTGTCCTACATTCAGTTGTTCATAATTTATTTTCGTATTGATTGAGTTGTCTTTCTCTACCTGCTGATGTGATTTCTGCGTTACCAGTATTGATCTTCATGGAGTATATAAGACAGTTTTCGTTGGTTATGATTATGTGATCTTGTAATTGTTCACTTTCAGCATGGAGACATACGTTGACATGATTCTCTGTAAAAAAACACCAGCAAAACTTGCTGGAACAGTGAAAGGTGAAAGAAAAAGAGGAGGAAGAAAATTGAAAGAGGAGAACATCAAAGACTAGACCGGTCAAGATTTGTTCACACTCTTCCGCAGCAGTGGAGATATGAAACCACTGAAGGACTGTTTGTGTGTACGTGTGTGTGTGTGTGTTAGTGCATACAATCTATATAGTACATCTACTACTCTGACTTGTGATCCTTTTGATGGCTAAAAATGGTTTGCATAACCCCAGTATTCACACGACAGCAGTGCGCCTCTATTTCCATCCCGTTAAACATGTAATTTAATTACTTGGGTAGTCGAATATTTGTTGATGGAGACTCAATTACAGAAATATATACACGCATAGAAGTTGCAGCTAGCACATTTACCAAACTAACTAATATCTGAAAATCAAAAGATCTAGGAAGAAACACCAATCTAAAGTTATTTAACTCCTGTATTGTCTCAGTATTAACATATGAAAGAGAAAGCTGGAAATCAACTCAAGCAACAGACCAAAAATTAAACAGCTTCGAAAACAAATGTCTCCGGAAACTGATGACCATAAAATGGAGCGATTTCGTCACAAATAGGGATTTAAGAAACAAAACACACCAAGAATATGTTTCAAACGGCATAAGAAAACGAAGTAGGAAATACCTGGGTCACGTTTTAAGACTAGATGAAAACAGAATAAACCAACAAGCCCTTATGTGGACACCTGAGGGTAAAAGAAGACGAGGAAGACCTAAAGCAACCCTAAAAAACACCATACTTAAAGAAGAAGAAATAATAGGCTGCAAGACCATACAAGAACTAAAACTGCAGGCAGCGAACCGCAACACATGGAGAATCAAAACCTCTGCCCTATGTGCCGCCTGCGGCACGAAAGGAACAATCTAACTAAACATGTAATACCTTTAAGAGACTGAAAGTTTGCTCGAGAGTGTAACTGTATGTGTACCTGGCAACCCATCAACATTTATTGAGGGTCGATCTTGAATGGCGAATCCTGTGTAATTGTGTTTGTTTGATATATTCAGCTGGAATATTAAGTCCGTGTTGCCAGATAGAACAGTTTATGGCTAAATCGTATGTGAAAATTAGCAAAAATTTATGGAACTCCGAAATAGTGTGCAAAAACTACTTAAAATATAGTAAAACGGGCATACATTCAGCAAAATTCACTTAAAAATTTATCGATCTAATAATTGCATGTATGATATTATATTGAATTCTGTTTGGTCGATGTATATTAACAGTAAGTAAAGTAAGAAAAGTAACCCATAGCATTTATTCATGCCGTAGGGGTGTGCGATGTTAGCGATCTCACATTTCACAGGCTCTGCAAATGAGGGCGGTAGCCATCTCCTCTCCCTCGCAGTCTTTACTTCCCGGATTAATCCGGTACCCATTTAAGGCTGGGTCGACCTGGGAGCCGTTGCGATCTGAAAACATTTCCGCCTCAACTGGGGAATGAACCCAGGACCACTCATATGCGAAGCCAGTGCGCTAACTTAACAGTATTAACAGATGAATAGTTTTACCAGCGACAACATATTTTAAATTGGACACTATACTTTTCATACTAGTATTTGAATACAGTTTCAATAATAAAATCTGTAAAAATAAAATGCTAAATATTCAAATTCACAAATAATAACAAACATAGCCAAAATATAAATTATATGGTAGGGACATAACAAAATGGCTAAATTAGTAAAATGTTATCTTGAAATAACCACTATGGCAACCCTGGACAGAGGTGTTAAACGTGGCTAAGGAACTTATCCTCTTATATTTGAATAATTATACATGAAACTTATCTGATTATTTCCACTTGCTAAGCAGCAACAGAAAATGTTGTGACAGGTTAGAAGATTTACTGAGGAGTTGTTGGGTTCTACATGGCAGTTTAATTGAACTTAAACTCAGTGTAGTCGTGACATTCATGCATGCACCGCGAATATCATTACCTGTTATAGGTATGTTATGCAGTTCTGGATAATTTGAAAGAGATTTCTGCTTCACAATCACGATGAAGCTGCGTGACACGTAGTTCTATCTTGAAGAAAGTGGTCTACCAACTTTCTATATATTGTCAGAGATTTGAGTTTGAAACTGCGTCTTCACACATAAATCATTCTTCATATCAAACTTTTATAGTTCTAGTTAAATTTGATTCATGAAGACGTCACCTATTTCTTCTCATATATATATCAACTGACCTGGAGGACCCTGCTGAAATGTCACATAACCGATACTATTCAGTCCACTGATGGGTTAGGAGTCTGCTGGACACAGTTCTGATTGCAAAAAGTGAGGAAGACCTTCAAGATTTAATTAATGTAGTTGTCACAGAAAGTAAAGAGAAAGGCCTCTTCCTAAATATAAAAAAAACCCAGAAGTAATGGTTATTTCAAAGAAACAAAAGTGAATGATATAGTAGTAAAACAGTTCCACCAATTCAAATATTTAGGTACAATTATTACAGCAGATGAAAGAAGTTCAACAGAAATAAGATGCAGAATAGGACAGGAAAAAACAACATTCAGAAAAATGACAAATATACTGTGTAATAAGACCTTGTCATTAGAGGTGAGAAAGAGAATTCTGCAGTGCTATATAAACCCTATACTAACATATGGATGCGAGTCTTGGACAATAAACAAACTGGAATGTGGGCTTTCCAGTTAGAGGCAACAGAGATGTATTTCAGCAGAAGAATGCTGAGAATATCATGGACAGCCAGAAAAACCAATGTAGAGGTGTTGAAAGAGTCAAATGCGAAACGGACCTTACTCAACAATATAAGAAAAAGGCAATCTTCTTTTTTTGGCAATTTCATGAGACAGGCAGGTTTAGAGAACATAGTCACAACAGGCAAAATTAAAGGTAACAGAGACAGAGGGCGACGACATAAGTAAATATTTGACAGTTTGACAAACTGGCACGGCAAGGAAATAACAACGACTTTGATACATAATACTGTGGACAGAGAGCTGTGGAGAGCCATGACCGCCTACGCCAGTCGGCATGGCACCTGATGATATATATATATATATATAATTTCTTATTTTGTTGTCAAATATTGTATAAATTTAATTGACTGTGAAGTTATCGCATGTTTTAATTGTAAATGAAACATGGACCTATTCTTGACTAATTTACCCCTATGTCAAGTACATGTAAATGGATCAATACATGAGTCTATTCTTGACTAATCTTACCACGATGTCAAGTACAAATAAATGAGTAAAGAAGTCTATAACTACTTGTGTTCTACCATGGACATCAAAGACATATAAAATGAAATGAAACGGATTTGTAAAACGTCACAGAAAGAGTCGATTGTAACACAAAATATTCGGGATTGCACGAACACTATTTGCCAAATTATTTCCCAGAATAGTCATGCGTGCTGATATCACAAACGTCACTCCTTTTGGCTGATGCGACGGATCATTAGTCACTTTGCGTATGCTTTGTGTCGCCAGTCAAAGAAACGAAAGGTAAAGTCAGTCTTATATTAGTGTGAATTGGGTTAGCACGAGAAATTCCGAAAGAAATTCCTCTTAGCTGTGTTGCGTTTCTGGGCTTTGTATCTGGATGTCTGTGGTTGTATTCATTCAAGTATCTACTTCTTCTTCTGCGTTCGTTCTCAAACTTCTGCAGACTAGCAGTATGTAGTCCGGAGAATGGAATGCGTTGTGTCATGGTTTACAGCATTCCTGCTATATCTGCGCCTTTCGGCCTGACACATCCGACTTCAGTATGGCTTTGGGTCACTGACCCTATACGGGATGGGACAGCCAACTCCATCCCATAACCTCCTTAGTCGCCTTTTACGACATGTGTGGAAGGTAAACAGTGTTGCTATTCTTTGCTCCCCTTTCGGGCTCCTGCAACACACGGGCGATCCATTCAAGTATGAAGCTCATAGTTTGCGTCTTTCCACCACATGTGAAAGGTCTGACGGTCCCAGAATTGATCCATTAGACCAACCAGCAAAATACTAGAAAACATACCTAATTAGACAGGTGCTTCTCTGATGGAAACCCCCCCCCCACATCACTTTATTTCTACAACGATGTTTATACCGCTAATGAATAGAAGGTCTACCACTTATTGCATTATACTTCTTGATTCTTGTGTGTACAAGGAATCACAGCATGTACAAATGCCCAAGTGGGCATGAGCTTCCTTGTACATATTGTACAAGACTGTTGCTCAATTGATCCTGTGTGTCGGTCGCATCCATCATCTCCATGGATCGTGGATTATATTTTTTTACAGCACAACAATAATACTATTATCTAGAAAGTCGGAAAGATGCCTACTACAAGGAATCACATGCCCACTGATACCATCGTGTGTTGTTGTGTCTTTTCTTAGACGTACATCCAGTGAACTATCTGGTGTTCTTATTTTTTTCTGTGTGCCATTCCTGATCTGTCTTCTTCAAGCAATACGATCCATGGCATCATGTTCCCATGATTCCATATCAATGCCTGTATCGTGCATGTTCAGTTTACATACGTCTTTCTATCGAAGTAGAGGTTAACATGGTCTTGTAAATCAGAAACTTAATTTTTATAGTTAATTCTCTGTTTCCCAAGACACTTTTTTGCACACAGACAACCAATATAACAGATCGCCACTTGTATGTAATCACAGCAATTGAAACTGTCCTGTCAGAGTCTATTAAATAAATTTGTCTGGAGGGCCTTGTTGAAAGGTCACATAACCGATAATATTGAGTCCACCGCTGGGTTAGGAGTCTGCGTGATATAAAAAAAAAAGAAAAAAAATAAGAAAAACCACCGCTCCCTCACTTCACAAACGGATACAATAGCTCTATAGCTTTATTTTCCGAGGATCGAAACAAACACAAAACAAAATCTATATCCCAATGTGATCCACAGTACCTACTCTTCAACATCAATCTACCCTTCAACACACATCTACACTTTAACAAACATCTACTCTTGAACACCCATCTATTCTTTAACATGCATCCTCTCTTCAATACACATTTAATCTTTAATGATCATCTACTCTTCAACAACCATCAACTGTTTAACACCAATCTACTATTTAGTGAACATCTAATCTTGAACACCAATCTACTCTTCAGCACACATCTACTCTTTAATGCACATCTACTCTTAAACGCACATCTACTCTTCAACGCGCATCTACTCTTTAATGCACATCTACTCTTCAACACACATCTACTCTTCAACGCGCATCTACTCTTCAACGCGCATCTACTCTTTAATGCACATCTACTCTTCAACACACATCTACTCTTTAATGCACATCTACTCTTAAACGCACATCTACTCTTCAACGCGCATCTACTCTTTAATGCACATCTACTCTTCAACACACATCTACTCTTTAATGTACATCTACTCTTCAACACACATCTACTCTTCAACGCGCATCTACTCCTTATTTCGCATTTATTCTTCAGCACACATCTACTCCTTATTTCGCTTAAACACGAGTCGAGTATCTCAAGCTGAATCGTAGATACGACTTTTTGTAACGACTGTAGTTTACCCAAACGATAATAAAAACTGTTCACCTTTATTTTATGTGATTAAAATTTATTTTGAGAAACCATAAGAGGAGGCGTGGGGGTGTTTGCCACATTTTGAGTTTTTCTGTGGGTTTTGCATGGTATCTTGTAGTTTTTAAGTAACAACGTTGGGCTTAAACCACTCTCCAACCCCCTATTTTATCTATATATTTGATCTCATGAAATTGTTTATATAGTTACAGGATGTTTTAATATTTCATTTGGGTACTTCTGCTCAATCCAAACATAAAACAAGGAATTTAATTGATAACTTCCTCTCGTGTTCCTAACGGGTTTCCATAGAATAGTATAAGCCACTGCAGTCTCGTCAATGTTATTTCTTTGTAGACATGACCAGACACTAGTAAAGTCCTGTGTACAGAAAGTAAACATGTTCTGAAAGGCTGATTTTTTTTATTTCCGTGAATTTCGTTGGTCGGTCTTGGTTTTTTGGCGTGCGACTTAAATTATATAAATAGTGACCAAAATAAACACGACAATAATAAAAAATGTAACGAATGAAGGTATTTTACCCGTTATAGCCAACTAACCATTACTGCCGATACCTTTCTTATCTAATCTGAGTACAGTCCGAGTAAAGTATGCCCGGTTTCTTATTTCTTCCATCTTGTATGGTTGGTTGGTTGCTGATTCAGCGCTTCCTTTGTATCATGCCCTTCGATCCAATGATATTTCATGGTATATGTATATGTTTGTCATCTGCTGTTTTGTAGCATTTTTATGTTGGGCTCTCTCTAAGACAAAAGTACTTGTAGGCTAAAATATCTATGTGTGCTCATAAATGATGAATACTACTTTATCTAGGCAAATACTTACATGATGAATACTACTTTATCTAGGCAAATACTTGAGATACTGCAAGACAGAAGCGGGAACATAGAAAAGAAAAAAAACATCTCAATGTCCCATAGACTTTGTCAACCCTCTACTGTTATCAATTCTGTATAAGAAAATTGTGTGCGCGCATTGGACTTGTTAGCCATTTAAAAACACACTATTTACTTTATTATTTGTTATTACTTATTGTTATTATTATTATGGTTGAGTTTTTGGTCATCGTCGATTACGACGGACAAACATCATCATCATCATCATGTAGGCAAAATTCTACCTAAGAAAAGTTAATCTGCTTCAGAATGTTCTGTATAAAGCAGCTCTATTTTTAATGATAGAAACTTTTACATACATTTCTATACCTAAGTTTTGTGAACCAATTAAAAAAAACTGTGTTCGCTACCTCACGGCAGCGCAGTTTAGCGGGAACCGTGGCTGGGACGTATGTTTTTTTGTGTGCCCAACCTGGGCCACGATCAGAAAATAAATCTCACACCACCAGGAAGGAAGGCTTATATCTATGCTCAGGTCTGATATATTGCAGCCAAGATGGGATTGATTTTCCTGTTTCCCGCATACAGTTCCATCGTGTTTAGGTTTCTCAAATTTTGCCTTCAACATTTCCTTAAAATCTTAAAATAAAACCCACGTATTTGCTATTTATCTGTATTAAAAACGTTCCCATTTACCATAGAGCCCTCCTAATCCTCTCTAATTTTAATGCATTTTCTAAAACAGTGGTTTCCAAACTAGGGTTCTCACCATCCCCCGTGGGTGATCTCAATGGGGGTGCGAACGTTATGAGGAATTTAGTGAATTAAAGGATGAATGAATGTTCTTTCTAATGCATTAAAACATGATTCAATTTCACAGAAAAATCTATGCATGTTTGAAAAAATATAAATATGTTTGAAAAAAATATAGGCATGTGTGAACAAAATATAAGAATGTTTGAAAAAACAATTACATATTTAAAGAAAAAGAAATGACTATTCTTCCAAAATACAGTTGTATAATCACACAGTTAATTTGACTATAGTGTTATTAAAATCTGGTTGTGACAGAAAAAGTAAAACATTCCTTTACCTAAGCCACAACGCGTGCTGTTTGACCTGACTGTCCTGGAATTATGAGGTGTTTGAAAAAGTAGGATGGACGCTTAGGGTCTAACATGGGACTAAAGGCGTAGGAGAAGGTACGTAGATAAGGTGAGGGTTTAAATTCCCTCCTCTCCCCAGCAAATCTAAATATGACTTTTAGTACAAGGAACATATCCAATAGGTGTGTACAAATCCTACCGTAGAGATTTTTTCATAAAAAGGCCTTTAAATTTTCCGTCAAATAATGAAAGTGACACACGATAACGGAAAAATGACTTTTTTGTATTAGGTAACCATCCCCCCCTCCTTAAAGTGATCTTATCTACGGCCTTGGAAGGCTTTCACAAAATTTCCAACGGAAAAGTTCAGTTAGAAAAGTTTGAGAACCTGTGTTCTAAAATCACTTTATAAGAAAGACATTTAATTTAGTAGCGAATCAGAGCAAGGCTGTCAGACCAAACTCTGCGTACTTTAATTCTGTGTTCCCCTTCCATTTGACTGTGCTGAAGATTCTCCGTTATTTTAACAGGGAGACTTTTTTCTTGAGAAAGATGATTCCGAGTGATTGATGACAGGTCTAGTTTGAAAGCTTGTTGGAGAGTAGTGTCAAGGGAATAACTCGTGTATAATGTTTAATATCTGAAAGTGTAATTTTGGTACAGACAGGTGAGTCTACGTGTTTTATTTTCGTATTGTAAACATAAGTAAGCTGTATGTGTATTATTTAGCCTCTGCGTAAAACAGCATATGGAAAATGTAAAGCATGAAGGTCTCTATAAAGACCTTCCAACAGAATTGATTAGGATCCCATTCGTTACTTATTTTAATTATTGTTGGACTTTCAGTTGGTTGCTATTTACATACTTGGAATCGCATCCCAAAAATATCAAAGGCAAATTGAATTATATAAATAGTAACCAACCAAATTCCAAACAATAATCAAAAAAGGTAACGAATTGGGTCCTATAATTAATTATATTGGAATGTCTTCTACACTGCTTACAATCTTGTATAAAGCTTCCAATTTCACTGTCATTCATGTGTATTGCTGAGTGCTGTGTTAGACCCATATCTGTCATTGACCAATAGCATACACAGGGAAGATGTGATCAGCATCATGTAATCAATATCATAAGTGGATAAAATTTCCTTTTGGTTGAAAATCCAATTTGTGTGTGTCATTATGTGTGTTACTAATGATTACCAAAACTTTCAGTACCCTGTTCCAAACATCACTACCCTGTTCCACACTTCACTACCCTGTTCCAAACTTCACTACCCTGTTCCACACTTCACTACCCTGTTCCAAACTTCACTACCCTGTTCCACACTTCACTACCCTGTTCCAAACTTCACTACCCTGTTCCAAACTTCACTACCCAGTTCCAAACTTCACTACCCAGTTCCAACTTCACTACCCTGTTCCAAACTTCACTACCCTGTTCCAAACTTCACTACCCTGTTCCAAACTTCACTACCCTGTTCCAAACTTCACTACCCTGTTCCAAACTTCACTACCCTGTTCCAAACTTCACTACCATGTTCAAAACTTCAATAACCTGTTCAAAACTTCACTATCCTGTTCTAAACTTCACTACCATGTTCAAAACTTTACTACACTATTTCAAAATTAAGTAACCTGTTATAAATTTCACTACCCTGTTCTAAACTCCATTATCGTATTCCATATTTCATTACCATGTTCCAAACTTCATTATCCTGTTCTAAACTTCAATACCATGTTCTAGACGTCACTACTACCTTATTCCAAACTTTCATTGCCCTGTTCTAAACTTCATTACCCTGTTCTGAATGTCATTACCCTATTACAAACTGCACTACCCTGATTCATACTTCATAACCCTGTTCGAAACATCATTGTCCTGTTCTAAACTTCATTACCCTATTCCAAGCTGCATTACCCTATTCCAAATGTCATTACCCTATTCTAAACTTTATTACCCTGTTCTAAACTTCACTACTCTTTTTTAAACTTCATTGCCATGTTCCAAACTTGATTACACTGTTCTAAACTTTAAAATTGGCCAGTTAAAAGAAGTAATCACGACGCCTCTCAACAGAGGCCAGTCTATTTGTTAAACCCTTAGTTGCCTTTCAGTGTCAGAGGTAGAAGATTTTTCTGTAGATGATCCTCGTGTGTGCTGAGTAAATTGTGGAATTTGTCGCCTCTTTTATTTCGGTGGTCCATCGTTTTCGTGGTTAGCCTCTAGGTCTGCCTTCATTGTATCTGTGCAGTATAGCTAGATGTGGAATGCTGTCTGGTGGTAGTCTGCTGAAGCATGACTATGGAGAGTCCAGTAAATAGTAGTAACCCTACCACATATCTTGCAGAGGTCGATAATATATTATGCAGAGACCAGAACAATAGTAACCATGTCACATATCATATAGAGGCCAGTATAGAGACTGGGTGTGATATTTAATATCCGCTCCCATGATCTTCTCTGCCGTGAAGCCAGATGAGCATCAATTTCTGGACTTCTTGAAGATAATGAACCTTTTCATTTCCAGCGAATCTAGATATTGTAAGATAGTCATGGAAAAGTTCCATGAAGTGTAAAAGGACTGCTGATCTCGCCCGTATATAACCCTGTAGTCAAATGAAGTAAAACAGCAATCTGGTGCTTGGAAAAACTCTGTCATTCTTCCTCTTGGAAAATTATAGTGGAAGAAGCACCAGTTTGGAATTGAAGTAAACACTCAACCGCCGGGCATAGGAGATACGAGTGGCAGACTCCCGTCTTGGCTATCATCATCATGTTCTCATGCCAAAGTTGTGACAGAAGTTATTGAGTAGTCTCTTATCTTATTGCAGGCAAAAATTGGATAAGGGTGATGCATTTTTTTTTAATCACTTGTAACGCACACAAAAACACACAGAAATCGACATTTCGTTCAATATGCCTTTATAAAGAACACAACAGAATTCGCGACGAATAAAAACGGCAATGTCCACGATCACATGCGAATCACTAGACGGAATAAATCCGGAAGCCATGAAGAGTGTTAATGAGGGAAAACACTGGAATTACTCGTATATAAAGGAAACGAAACAAAATATACATTTAACAGAAAATAACAAAGATGTCGGTAAAACAAACACAGTATATCTACCCCATATGGATGACAGATGTTAATCCCAAAGGGATGTTGTAGGATAAATTCGTTTCGTTAGGATCAGCGTTACCACCCAACATTTTGAAAAGTCCCAAGTTCGGAGGACCAAAAAAGCCAAGACCTTGGGAAAAAAGCCAAGCTATGATAACGTTGGTTAGGAAACGTCTGTCTATTGTCTTTTCTCTGCTTATGCTCTGAGGCGCTGCAGGATTTACTGACGCTCAGTTTTGAGGCTATTGCAGATTTTATCGTTTGATATGCAGTAATATGATGGTGTGTCAAAATGTTGGTAACTCCTTCCCCTTTCTTCTTGGTTGTCATTTGTATCTTGCTGTTTCCATTTTATGCTCTTGCCGCTGGTTAATAAGAGCTAGGTCTCATTATGTGGCCGAAACATTTCAATCTGTTTTTCAATATATTTGACCACTGATGTTGTTCCAAGAATTCTTGTAATCTCTTCATTTCTCACATGATCTCTTCTTGTTCTATTTGCTGCATTTCTTAAACATCTCATTTCACATTTAGTAAGCTTTCTCTCTTGTTCTTTAGTTAGTGTCCATGTCTGACATTGAAAACAGAATGGATGAATATTGAATTTATGATTTTAGAACACGTAAATTCTAATAAGTTCCTTATGCGGATTTCCATTTCCTTACACAAATTTATGTTTACACATCTTACACGAAAGACGGTTTGAAAACTGACGCATTGGTTCCTAGCGGGTACATAAATTGATTCAAAACTCATTTCGTTCTATTTTTAACAAGCGACTTAAAAAACGGAATTGTTCACCCGCGGTTGCCATTGTTCATTATTAGTGATGGTACATTTGCTATCTAGAATATTACTTCGAGGCGTATCATTAATACTTTCAATTCTCTTAAGCTTTTACAGGTTCTTCCATCTTCTTCAAATAACTTTATATATCTTCCTTCAATCATAGGCAATTGGGCTCCGAACTGTTCTGAATACAATGGTAAACTTGGTAGCATATCCAATTCAGGACGTGGCTATCAACTCAGCATTTTATGGCTGTAGTGATTTTCTAGGCAATATAAATACGTTTAGTAGTTTGCCAGTGCTTTCTGAACGGTCCGGATGCACAATTACCTGTGCCGGCCGTGACCGTTGGCCGTCACAGACGGGCCTTGTACCACTCCGCCACAGAACCGAACAATGGTAAACTACTGAAGAGAAATATTACCTGTAAAATCACCACAGTAAAAGTTTTGGGTTTATTTATATGTCCTGAAAAGAACATGCCTTTTATCTGTCAGAACATGTCTTTTATATGTCAGAACATGCCTTTTATCTGTCAGAACATGCCTTTTATCTATCAGAACATGTCTTTTATCTGTCATAACATGCCTTTTATCTGTCAGAACATGCCTTTTATCTGTCAGAACATGCCTTTTATCTGTCAGAACATGCCTTTTATCTGTCAGAACATGCCTTTTATCTGTCAGAACATGCCTTTTATCTATCAGAACATGTCTTTTATCTGTCAGAACATGTCTTTTATCTGTCAGAACATGCCTTTTATCTGTCAGAACATGTCTTTTATCTGTCAGAACATGCCTTTTATCTATTAGAACATGTCTTTTATCTGTCAGAACATGCCTTTTATCTGTCAGAACATGCTTTTTATCTGTCAGAACATGCCTTTTATCTGTCAGAACATGCCTTTGATCTGTCAGAACATGCCTTTTATCTGTCAGAACATGCCTTTTATCTGTCAGAACATGCCTTTTATCTGTCAGAACATGTCTTTTATCTGTCAGAACATGCCTTTTATCTGTCAGAACATGCCTTTTATCTGTCAGAACATGCCTTTTATCTGTCAGAACATGCCTTTTATCTGTCAGAACATGCCTTTTATCTGTCAGAACATGCCTTTTATCTATCAGAACATGTCTTTTATCTGTCAGAACATGCCTTTTATCTGTCAGAACATGCCTTTTATCTGTCAGAACATGCCTTTTATCTGTCAGAACATGCCTTTTATCTATTAGAACATGTCTTTTATCTGTCAGAACATGCCTTTTATCTGTCAGAACATGCTTTTTATCTGTCAGAACATGCCTTTTATCTGTCAGAACATGCCTTTGATCTGTCAGAACATGCCTTTTATCTGTCAGAACATGCCTTTTATCTGTCAGAACATGCCTTTTATCTGTCAGAACATGTCTTTTATCTGTCAGAACATGCCTTTAATCTGTCTCTAAACATAATATCTAAAACAAAATAATAGAAAGTAGGAGACGGGATTTGAACCAGATCCGATTTGTACCTACATCGAAGGTTGGCTGAAACGGACCTCCAACATTCTGTCTTTTGACTTTATGGTAAACTCACATAGACTTTCTTGTCCATCTGGTGATGTTTCACTGTCACTTGTAATTCATTTAACCGTTTGCTCGCCTCCGCTATCTACTTTCAAGTCTTTAACAAGGTGTCATGTCTTTTACTGTCCAAAATATTTTACTTGTATCATTTGTGTTTCCTTTAATAATTTTTTTTCATACACAGTGTTGTCAGCGCTACTTAGTTTTAGTTTTTTCCCATCGCCTGTGTGAAGCCAGGGATCGAAATGGGATCAAATAATAACATTATTGCTTACCTCCCATGCATGTCGTAATGGGCGATTAAGGATGTTTTGGGATGAATTTGATTGTCTCACATCATACAGGGCCAAATTGATCCTGAAGCCATGCTGGAGTCATATATGTCAGGCCGAAATTTGTATTCTTCTTTTAACCTCTATTTTCCATCTACTATTACTTGTGACGGTGTATCGGAAAATTGCTGATAGGTAGTAACTGCAGCAAAAGTGAAATAAAAGCAGGCGAACATAGAGAACAAAGTAAAGAAATCGTGCTTATCACTGGGTACAACATGATAACATTAGAGAATAGACGTTTCAACTAAAGCTCCTTTGTCAGGAACACATTCACAACATAACGAACGACAGGTAAGAATGACTGTCCTCGTTCACATGACAGAACTAAATATCGTATTGCAAATTGGCATACCTTTCTTGACACATGTGGGATTCCTTCTTAATACTTCTTCTTCTTCTTCAGCGTTCATTCGCAAACTTCCACTAGATCTCTCTTGTAGCAGGACAATGGTCCAACTAGATTTCCAGCAGGATGTAGTTCAGAAAATGGAAATGCGTTGTTTCGCCGTTTTATTTGCGCCAGTGGCCCAACACATCAGTCTTCATTGGTCCTTTTTCATACAAGTCCTATACATTTCCAATTGCTTTCTTATGTAGTCTAACAATGGTAATGTAACCATCAACTTCCTTGTGGCGTGTTTTATAGTTCTCTCTTTGTCTTATATTTAGCGTTTTTCGTATGTATTAGTTATCTCCGGTCGAAATCCCAATCCTGCTGGTTCAGCAAAGTATACATAACCAAACTGTCAGAGGATGAAGAGTACAGGTGGTTGAACGAAATGGAGATTGCAGATGGTTGAACAAAATGGAGAGTACAGGTGGTTGAACAAACGGAGAGTACAGATGGTTCAACAAAATTGAGAGTACAGGTGGTTGAAGAAATGGAAAGTACAGATGGTTCAACAAAATGGAGAGTACAGGTGGTTGAAGAAATGGAAAGTACAGATGGTTCAACAAAATTGAGAGTACAGGTGGTTGAACAAACGGAGAGTACAGATGGTTCAACAAAATGGAGAGTACAGATGGTTGAACAAACGGAGAGTACAGATGGTTCAACAAAATGGAGAGTACAGATGGTTGAAAAAACGCAGTGCATCGTGATATACTGCTTGACTGTAATATATGTTCAGTTCAGCTTAGCACATCCGATTTCGCCATTTCTTATTGGGTCATTGACCATGTGATGAGTCTGCCAACCTCATCCCGAATCTTCCTCAGTGTAATCTTACACGCAGGTCACAGTGTTGCTATTCTTCTTCTTTTCGTTCGTAGTTTAACATGTCCACACAGCAAGTAAATTTTGTTGTGAAGACATGTTATCTAGTCGT
Organism: Meghimatium bilineatum; assembly: GCA_034231615.1. Classification (NCBI taxonomy): domain Eukaryota; kingdom Metazoa; phylum Mollusca; class Gastropoda; order Stylommatophora; family Philomycidae; genus Meghimatium; species Meghimatium bilineatum. Next base: position 12,991,512 of record CM067311.1, on the reverse strand, counting down.
ACTGCGTGATACCATGGTTGCTGGTGCGCTTCTCGGCCTGGTATCTCCGACTTCATCACCATCGCCTGCTTGGACAAGACTGTGATGCTATTCGATATCAGAGATGGCCCGACAAATCTTAGTTTCCAGCCTCTGTTGGCTGTACTAAACCCCATCTCAAGTTGACCTCAATGGTGGTGTGATGCTATTCGTTGCTCCCCTTTCAGACCGAGTGAAGACATTGACTTCTATTGTCTCCATTTTTATTGTATACTTTAGATCAAGGGTCTGCAACCTATGGCACGCGTGCCACACTTGACACGCCAAGTAATTTCAAATGGCACGCAGACTCTTCACATGTGATGAATCTGAACTCTTCACATTCTTCTTGATATGTGATGTTGGCACTGAATAATTAGAAACCTTAAGTTGCCACACAGTTAGCAAAAGGTTGCCGACCCCTGCTTTAGATATTAATGTACGTGGCTAGCACTGGTAGTATAACGTTGATACGAAAACCGTATTTAACAGTGCTCTTAAAGTATCAATTACTACATGCTGTTCTGCTGTAATTATAATTGGAACAGGTACAATCAGCACTGGAAATAAGAACCTACGAACCGACCAAAGTTTGAAACCAAATAGCGATCGAAGTGGTTATATTTTGTTAAAACACTGAATAATTTCATATTGATTGTGGACGCATGTGGTCAAATCGATAGTGATACAGACCGGAGCAAAAGATCAATAACGTTTGACCGTGGTTAGCCTTTAGAAAGGTGACTAGCGTGCAATACATGGAATTCTTATATAGAGATTGCAACGTACGGCTCGCCTACTAGAGATATGGCTACTGTTATCTACCGTTTAGGTATTTGCTAAAAATACTGAATATATTAGTTGCCATCGCTGAAGTCTGATGTTTTGGATCATTTTCACAAATAAAGAGTACATGCTTAATCTTCGTTTTCTGAACTATACCCTGAAGTAAACCCTCAAGGATTATTGGTCTGCTGCAGGAGAGATCCAGCCGGAGTTTATGAACGCACCAAAAACTAATATATTGATTGGGTGTCTATCTCTCGTAATATCTCACCATAATTCTACAGTATAATGGTTATATAAATCTCATTCTACATTCTAGTGGTTATATAAACCTAATTCTACATTCTAGTGGTTATATAAACCTCTGTATAAATTACCGTTTAAACCCCTGTACGAACTACCGTATAAACCTTCACATAAACTACCGTATAAACCTCTGTATGAACTACTATATAAACCTTCACATAAACTACTGCATAAAACTCTGTATGAACTATCGTATAAACCTCTGTATGAGCTATAGTATAAACTTTCACATAAACTGCCGCATAAATCTCTGTATAAACTACTGAATTAACATCTGTATAAACTACTGAATTAACATCTGTATAAACTAATGAATTAACCTCTGTATAAACTATTGAATTAACCTCTGTATAAACTATTGAATTAACCTTTGTATAAAATATTGAATTAACCTCTGTATAAACTATTGAATTAACCTTTGTATAAACTATTGAATTAACCTCTGTATAAACTATTGAATTAACCTCTGTATAAACTATTGAATTAACCTTTGTATAAACTATTGAATTAACCTCTGTATAAACTATTGAATTAACCTCTGTATAAACTATTGAATTAAACTCTGTATAAACTATTGAATTAACCTCTGTATAAACTATTGAATTAACCTCTGTATAAACTATTGAATTAACCTCTGTATAAACTATTGAATTAACCTCTGTATAAATTATTGAATTAACCTTTGTATAAACTATTGAATTAACCTCTGTATAAACTATTGAATTAACCTCTGTATAAACTATTGAATTAACCTCTGTATAAACTATTGAATTAACCTCTGTATAAACTATTGAATTAACCTCTGTATAAACTATTGAATTAACCTCTGTATAAACTATTGAATTAACCTCTGTATAAACTATTGAATTAACCTTTGTATAAACTATTGAATTAACCTTTGTATAAACTATTGAATTAACCTTAGTATAAACTATTGAATTAACCTCTGTATAAACTATTGAATTTAACCTCTGTATAAACTATTGAATTAACCTCTGTATAAACTTTTGAATTAACCTTTGTATAAACTATTGAATTAACCTTTGTATAAACTATTGAATTAACCTTTGTATAAACTATTGAATTAACCTATGTATAAACTATTGAATTAACCTCTGTATAAACTATTGAATTAACCTCTGTATAAACTATTGAATTAACCTCTGTATAAACTATTGAATTAACCTTTGTATAAACTATTGAATTAACCTCTGTATAAACTATTGAATTAACCTCTGTATAAACTATTGAATTAACCTCTGTATAAACTATTGAATTAACCTTTGTATAAACTACTGAATTAACCTTTGTATAAACTATTGAATTAACCTCTGTATAAACTACTGAATTAACCTATGTATAAACTATTGAATTAACCTCTGTATAAACTACTGAATTAACCTCTGTATAAACTACCATACGAATGTTCGCATAAACTACCTTATAAACCTTCGCATAAACTACTGTATAAACCTTCATATAAACTACCGTATAAACCTTAGCATAAACTACCGTATTCATCTCTGCATAAATGACCTTAGTCGTTGTATTCAACATACCTGGCAAGTACCACCATGTGCGTAGATACGGAAGAGGAAGACTGCAGTGTTGAAACCATCCTTCCTGTTCAGGTTTCTTTAAGTACAGAGTAACACTTACGGTGAACCGTAGTCGTAAACTTCTATACCAGTTACCATGTTGTTCCGACAGGCCGACGTTGTGCTTGAACTAGTTACGGGCACGGCGTGGGTGGGAGGAACAACAAATAAACCTGTCGCAAGGGCCAGAGTTGTGCCCAGATGTCGACGTCTGTTTCGGCAGCATTATACTCGAAACACCATCGAGTCGAATGGCTGCTGGAAAAGAGGGCGGATCACTTATGGGAATGCCCCACGTTCTGTGAGGCTAGTTTCTAATCAAGAAGAAGAAGAATCAAGGCTTATAGCGAGGTTCGTTATTTTCAACCCGCGATGAGAAGTCCAGATTGGTTATATCATAGTTTCTAAGCATCAATAAATTAGTGTAGGTCGCAGTTCAAGTACTCCTGTCCTCACGACCTAATGTGAGGTAAAACATACATCCCCTTTTTAGGAGCATATACGTTTAATTATTGCCAAAAAAATTAAGGGGGGGGGGGAGCTGGTCGTAGCCTAATGATTACCTAAACCACAACCTCAATAATTTATTTAATGCTCAAAAGTTCGGATATAACCAAGTTGTAATAAGACCCGCGGTTGAAAGTAGCATACGTCATCACACGGGTTGTAAAAAACATTTGTTTTTGTTTTGCTTTTTTTTTTAACCCGGTGCTCCCCCATCACAAATAAATAGCATCAAAACTCTCACAGAAACAAGGTGATTGCTTTTAAAAAGTTATACCAACATCCCCATGTTTTAATAGGTCATATCCGAGGTCCTGGAAGTAGATTATCTGTTCTTTAATCACGTGATAAGAGTACCGTCATCATCATCAAGTGCCGTCTCCGCAACGAAGGTTGGCTGCAACGGATCTCCAGTATCCTCTGTCTCTTGTCTTGGTGGTGCACTCTGCTAGGCTGTAACCTGTCCATCGTGTGATGTTACTCGTCCACTTGTATATCTGCCTACCTCTTGCTCGCCTCCCTTTGACTTTACCTTCAAGTAAGGTCTTCAATAAGGTGTCATGTCTTTTAATGTGTGCAAAATATTTAATTTGCCTGATCGTTATTTCTCTTAGTAGTTCTTTCTTCATATTAAGTGTTTTAGCACCTCTTTATTTGTTTTCTTCTCTTTCCATGAAGTTCTCCCTATTCTTCTATATACCCACATCTCAAAGGTATCAATCCTGTCTTCTAATTGTTTATTTCTAAGAGCACCGTACTGGGTTGTTATTTCCCTTGTACTCTCATACGGTATTTACTCCCGTACGCCCCTGGCCTTGAACCAAACACCTACAAATGTAGTACATCGTGGGAGTAAAATAAATGTTATACACCTCTTTCTGACACAGTTATTCAACCTATTCGTCGTTAGATGTGTCTTTTTATATCTGCAGCTGCCAGCCGGGGTTACCTTTCTTTACTGTCAGCTGACATCCGCATGAAAACTGTCAGTTATGTAAGGCATTCACAGATTACATCTATTTCCAGAAGTGCACCGACCTTAAGGTAAAAGTAGGACTGAGAATATAATGCAGTGTTTTAATATGAAGTTCTAATGCAAGATTTTGACACATTATGTGTGTTATGTCACAGGATGTCGACTTGGTGCTGTGGCAATGTGTGGGATTCTATTCATTCATTCATTCATTCATTCATTCATTAGTTGCCATGCTGACTGGCGTAAGCCATCATGACCCTCCACAGATCTGTATCTCCAATATTATGCATCAAGATCTGTGCTGTTTCCCTGCCGTGCCATGTTGTTAAACTGTATAATGTTAAACTGTGATTCTATATTTTGTCTACACAATCATACCGTCTGAATAAAGACATTACAACCGAATTAATTAGGTGTTTATTCGTAAAGCTTTTAATCATTGTCGTGTTTTCGTTGACCGCTGTTTATTTATATTGCCGTTGCTGTTTTTGACATGCGATTCCAAGTATATAAATAATGACCAAAAGAAATCACGAGAATAATGACAAAAAGGAACCAATGAAGGCCTAATTAATTCTATTGAAAGGTCTTATAAGTAAATTTAGAAGGCCACGCTAAGGTTTCTGTGAGTTGACGTCATACAGATTCGCAGTACATACTCATAATTCCAATGATGTGCTGTCATCATCAATATAAATGAACTCACGGTGATTGTGTAAACACCCGGTTTCAGAAGCGTTTAAAATAGGGTGTATGCATGTGTGAAAGGAAATCGATAAATTACAAGGTTACCAATAGCAAAAAGAGCATACTAAGAGCGAAATCAAAGTGCAGACACTGTTTCGACTAAAAGCCTTCATCAGAACAAACACAAATAAATTGACCCACAACTACGAACCGATATGGGAACACGAATAGGTATGATGAGAAGCAAACTTATAAAAGACGAAGATGAAAAGAAAGACAAATATAGTATAAAGAAGAAAGGCCACATCTGAGAGGAGAGCAATGGGTAGATGGGAATTGAGGAGACGCTAGAGCGCGGTAAACTATATGTGTTGGGAGGCTAAACATCAACTAATATTTTCATGATGATAAAGAAAAGCAGAGAAAAGAGATGATGAGGACGATAGATACAGCACAGAGACTAACAAATAGGCAGTAAATGGCAGTATTAAGGAGAGAAAAATACAGCACAGAGACTAACAAATAGGCAGTATTAAGGAGAGAAAAATGCAGCACAGAGACTAACAAATAGGCAGTATTAAGGAGAGAAAAATGCAGCACAGAGACTAACAAATAGGCAGTAAATGGCAGTATTAAGGAGCGAAAAATACCGCACAGAGACTAATAAATAGGCAGTAAATGGCAGTATTAAGGAGAGAAAAATACAGCACAGAGACTAACAAATAGGCAGTAAATGGCAGTATTAAGGAGAGAAAAATACCGCACAGAGACTAATAAATAGGCAGTAAATGGCAGTATTAAGGAGAGAAAAATACCGCACATAGACTAATAAATAGGCAGTAAATGGCAGTATTAAGGAGAGAAAAATACAGCACAGAGACTAACAAATAGGCAGTAAATGGCAGTATTAAGGAGAGAAAAATACCGCACAGAGACTAATAAATAGGCAGTAAATGGCAGTATTAAGGAGAGAAAAATACCGCACAGAGACTAACAAATAGGCAGTAAATGGCAGTATTAAGGAGAGAAAAATGTACGTAACACTTTATGACGGTGTCTTGGCTTGTGGTCACTTTCAGCTTTTCATTTTTACTAATGGTTACACTTTAATTTACATATGTTCATTACCACTCGCATTTACTTTATATTTCCGTTTTCCCATATTTTCATTAACACTCACATTTACTTTATATTGCCGTTTCCCCCATATTTCTTAGCATGATGAACTACCTGTGACTCGTAGGTGTGTGAACGTATATCGTATATGAATGCGGCATCGGCCTGGTTGTAGAAATAGAGGTTGCCAGGAGAGAAGTCATTAACATTGAAACAAATTATCGAATATTTCTTCTTCATCTTCAGCGTTCATTCTCAAACACCCGCTAGATATCTCTTGTAGCAGCACCATGGTCCCACTAGATTTCCAGCAGATGTAGTCCAGAGAATGAAAATGCGTCGTGTCGCTGTTTTATTTGCGCTGATGGCCCGGCACATCCAGCTTCGGCTCATATAGAATATTTAAGTGACCAAAATCATCTTTAAAAAAACATCTAGTGGGTCTATATGTCATCGGGCAAGCTAGCATCTTGGCTAGTACACACATGGATGTATACGACAAGAGTTGAAATCTTCGTACGTTCAACTGTGCTGAAGGTAACTGTGCAGATAGAGCCAATTGTCTGAAGAACTATGTATGTCCCGCTGTAGCTTAGTAGTTTATGCAGTAGTTTTCAAGTCTGTGTGTCCATGTTCGAGTATTTTCATTTCAACGAAAGTATATTTTCAACCACAAATGGTTCCTAGATGACGCTATCTCGTAATTTTCTTATTACTGGCATGAGTGCAGCTTCAACACGTTCAACTACTCGACTACTGCCGTGCATTTCATTGGTTATTTATTTATAGTTTGTTTAGTCAGCAAATCTTCTTCTTCTTTCGTTCACTTGAAACATGTCTATATCTGTAATTCTGTCTCCTTAATAAAAACTCACTGTCTTTTGTAGTTCATACAGTGTCCCATAGAGCTGTGATTCCAGTTTTGTTTCCTCTGGCCAATATGTCTGTGTAGACATGTTTCCATTGTATTTTGTGCGTGACATCCTGATTATCTGTGCGCCTTTTGGCTGGATGCCTCCGTCTTCAGCACTCTTCTTACTTGGGCAGGACTATGGTCCTGCTCGAGTGGGACTGCCCGACCAGTCTTAGTTTCCAGCCCTTGATGGCTGAACTAAGCCCCATCACCTCTGCACGGTGCTGGTCTCGGTGGGGAGTCAGAAAATGAAAAGCACATCACTAGTCGGATTAACCTTTGAATGTGACGTAAAATGGGTTAATACATTTATGTGTTCTTAACAAATTCTTTTTGGTGAAGACGTCGATTTGCATGTGTTATCATGTGTAGTGTGTATTACTTGTGCCTAGGAAGACATAGTTCCAAGTGTCGTCACTGTGTAGTAGGAAGTTTATCTCAAACCTTCCTATCACTAGAAGTTTGTCTTGGTATTTTTCCCCTTTTGTTCTCCAACTGGATCTTTCTTGTAGAAGAGACAATGACCATATTCGATTTCTAGCAGAAACTAGTCAGAGATCGACAGTGCGTTAGTTTTATTTGCGCCATTTGTCCGACACATACGACTTCGGCGTTTCATCTTGGTATAAAAGAAAGCTCTGGGGAAGCACTCAAGATGTCTGTAGGAAATAAGAGCGTCATCGCTTATAATTTCTGTGCATCGCAACAAATGTGAGGCTGTTTTTAACTTCAGACTAGTAAATGTAAGGTTGTTTGTAACTTCAAACTAATAAATGTGAGGCTGTTTATAACTTCGAACTAATAAATGTAAGGCTGTTTGTAACTTCTAATCTCTCTCAATACTTGAACATTTTACTCCTAATCTCTCTCAGTAATTGAACATTTTACTCCTAATCTCTCTCAGTACTTGAACATTTTACTCCTAATCTCTCTCAGTACTTGAACATTTTACTCCTAATCTCTCTCAGTACTTGAACATTTTACTCCTAATCTCTCTCAGTACTTGAACATTTTACTCCTAATCTCTCTCAGTGCTTGAACATTTTACTCCTAATCTCTCTCAGCACTAGATCACCCCATTCCAAAATTTTAACTATTGGATCACTCCACTCCTAATATCCCTTAGTACTGAATCACTCCACTCCTAATATCCCTTAGTACTGAATCACTCCACTCCTAATATCTCTTAGTACTGAATCACTCCACTCCTAATATCCCTTAGTACTGAATCACTCCACTCCTAATATCTCTTAGTACTGAATCACTCTACTCCTAATATCCCTTATTACTGAATCACTCCACTCCTAATATCTCTTAGTACTGAATCACTCCACTCCTAATATCTCTTAGTACTGAATCACTCCAATTCTAATATCCCTTAGTACTGAATCACTCCACTCCTAATATCTCTTAGTACTGAATCACTCCACACCTAATATCTCTTAGTACTGAATCACTCCGCTCCTAATATCTCTTAGTACTGAATCACTCCACTCCTAATATCCCTTAGTACTGAATCACTCCACTCCTAATATCCCTTAGTACTGAATCACTCCACTCCTAATATCCCTTAGTACTGAATCACTCCACTCCTTATCTATCTCAGTATTGGATCTCAACTTTTGCTTTCTCTCTTCATTCCTTCGTCTTCAGTGTTCCTTCTCAAACTCAAGACTGCAGAATTTCAGCCACTAACCCAGAGAACTAAATATGTTCTTTGTTATGGTTTACAGATAGCAAGTAATGTCTGAAACATTTGGTCTGACACACCCGAGTTCAGCATTACTTTCGAGTTAAATTGAATTACTATTGGATGGACCAGCCTGCAACTCACGCAAAACCTACTTAATCTCATGTTACAACATGAATACCGGCAAGAACATATAACATAAGAAGTTCCGGATACAAGGCCAGAGGAAGACCTAGTAAAAGATGGATAGATAACATCACGACAACCCTGAATAGATGTGGATACAATGCAGTCAAGGCGATACATCTGGCCTTGGATAGACAAATAAATCTCCAAGCCACCACTCCCTAAGTGTGGATATTCTGACCATCATCCACCTGTGGATAAGCAATAGACAACATGAATGACAGGTCACAGGGTGTCTATTATTTACTCCAGTTATATCCCTGGAACACGCTGAGTCGTTTCACTCATTGTCTCTCGCTCATTTTTTTTTTCATTCTATTTATTTATCTACTCTGACTCACGCCTCTTTTATCTCTGGTCCATGTCCCTCTTTCGCATCTACATCTTCTCCATGACCATCTACGATATATGACTTGCTGGCTTGCAGTAAATTAAAATTTCTGAATGAATAATTTGACTATTCCAATGATTTTCATCGGCCGCTATGATTATACTTTCTATCTAATAAACCCGTCAGGGTTGTAGGGGGTGCCACATTGGAATCTTCAGCACACAGAGTCATCCAGCGATTTCTATCTTCAACAATTCGGATGATTGGGAAAACAAATTTTGTCCTATCCATTCCTTGATATTTTCTGTCCATGTCTTTATTTTTCTTCCTCTGTTTCTCCTCCCTTCGACGGTTCCCTGCAGTATTGTTTTTGACAAGGAATCATGTCTGCATTCATGTCCAAACCATGCTAGTCTTCGTCGTTTCACTATTGAAAGCAATGGTTCTTGTTCAACTGCATACACCTCTTTTTTATTCATTATACTTTATGTGTCAGCAAGTCACGGGAGTAGTAAATGCATTATTTTAGAAGGCTTGATTTCCCATTATCCAATAAGTCTTATAAAGTCGACGGTCATGACTTTTCATCACGATGGAATGTTTCTTTCCCGCAGGGAACTCGACAACAATAAACTAGATATTATCTGTTACAATGTTCAGCTAACTTTGTTACATTCAGTTTATGAGAAACTTGTGTTATACTCGTGTGTTATTCTTCGTATAATAACAACAGGAAAGTATGTTAATAACATTTACTGGATAAGTTACCTAGAGAACAGATGTTCATGGCCACATCTGGTAGTGCCAGAATGGATAATGTTAAGCGGATACTTCATTGTTTGAAGGTAAATTTCTTCATTGTTTGAAGGTAAATTTGTTTGAAGGTAAATTTCTTCATTGTTTGAAGGTAAATTTCTTCATTGTTTGAAGGTAAATTTCTTCATTGTTTGAAGGTAAATTTCTTCATTGTTTGAAGGTAAATTTCTTCATTGTTTGAAGGTAAATTTCTTCATTGTTTGAAGGTAAATTTGTTTGAAGGTAAATTTGTTTGAAGGTAAATTTGTTTGAAGGTAAATTTGTTTGAAGGTAAATTTGTTTGAAGGTAAATTTCTTCATTGTTTGAAGGTAAATTTCTTCATTGTTTGAAGGTAAATTTCTTCATTGTTTGAAGGTAAATTTCTTCATTGTTTGAAGGTAAATTTCTTCATTGTTTGAAGGTAAATTTGTTTGAAGGTAAATTTGTTTGAAGGTAAATTTGTTTGAAGGTAAATTTGTTTGAAGGTAAATTTGTTTGAAGGAAAAGTTGTTTGAAGGTAAATTTGTTTGAAGCTAAATTTGTTTGAAGGTAAATTTGTTTGAAGGTAAATTTCTTCATTGTTTGAAGGTAAATTTGTTTGAAGGTAAATTTGTTTGAAGGTAAATTTCTTCATTGTTTGAAGGTAAATTTCTTCATTGTTTGAAGGTAAATTTCTTCATTGTTTGAAGGTAAATTTCTTCATTGTTTGAAGGTAAATTTGTTTGAAGGTAAATTTGTTTGAAGGTAAATTTGTTTGAAGGTAAATTTGTTTGAAGGTAAATTTGTTTGAAGGTAAATTTGTTTGAAGGTAAATTTGTTTGAAGGTAATTTTTTTCATTGTTTGAAGGTAAATTTCTTCATTGTTTGAAGGTAAATTTCTTCATTGTTTGAAGGTAAATTTCTTCATTGTTTGAAGGTAAATTTCTTCATTTTTTGAAGGTAAATTTCTTTATTGTTTGAAGGTAAATTTCTTCATTGTTTGAAGGTAAATTTCTTCATTGTTTGAAGGTAAATTTGTTTGAAGGTAAATTTCTTCATTGATTGAAGGTAATTTTGTTTGAAGGTAAATTTCATTTACTCTCTCAGTTTATTTGAATTCTTGATAACTTGGTTATTAATTTTGTTAGCGTTTTTTTACCTCATAAAACAGCCACCGGACCTCTGTTATAGCAGGACAGTGGTCCTACTACATTTTTTGTTCTCATCAAACTTCCACCAGATCTCTGTTATTGCATAACATTGGACCTACTACATTTCCAGCAGGATGTGGTCAAGTTAACAGAAATGTCTTGTATCGCCGTTTTATTTGAGGAAATGGCACGACAAATCTGACTTCGGATTTGGTAACTAATAAGTCCTGTATTTTTACCACTTTCACTGAATGATGGACGTCTATAACCATATTGCCATTAGAGTAAACTAGCCGTACGAGAGAACTGGTTCTTGTACCCACACGCTGGTCACTATATTTAACACTAACCACGCTCACACATGCTTGGCCTTTTTGCCGCTGCCTTGCTTCGCTACAGACATATCCGCAAACGCCCACATTCGGTATTCAACCAACCTAACAGAATTACGGAGAGACATGAAGGTGATCACGCTCCCAAATACATACAGGCGCATGTTGTTGTACGCTCATGATTGTGGTGAGCACGAGAAACTTCATTTTTAGCCAACGATGGTACATAAACCAGTAGTCATTTCCTTCAATGTTTCCTTCAATCTGTTCGCCCGTGTGTTACAAGTTGTAGTAGTTCTGTTCACTTGTGTTACAAGTTGTTGTAGTTCTATTCACTTGTGTTACAAGCTGTTGTAGTTCTATTCACTTGTGTTACAAGTTGTTGTAGTTATATTCACTTGTGTTACAAGTTGTTGTAGTTCTATTCACTTGTGTTACAAGTTGTTGTAGTTCTATTCACTTGTGTTACAAGTTGTTGTTCTATTCAGCCTTGTGTTACAAGTTGTTGTTCTATTCAGCCTTGTGTTACAAGTTGTTGTTCTATTCAGCCTTGTGTTACAAGTTGTAGTAGTTCTGTTCACTTGTGTTACAAGTTGTTGTAGTTCTATTCACTTGTGTTACAAGCTGTTGTAGTTCTATTCACTTGTGTTACAAGTTGTTGTAGTTCTATTCACTTGTGTTACAAGTTGTTGTAGTTCTATTCACTTGTGTTACAAGTTGTTGTAGTTCTATTCACTTGTGTTACAAGTTGTTGTAGTTCTATTCACTTGTGTTACAAGTTGTTGTTCTATTCAGCCTTGTGTTACAAGTTGTTGTTCTATTCAGCCTTGTGTTACAAGTTGTAGTTCTATTCAACCTTGTGTTACAAGTTGTTGTTGTTCTATTCAGCCTTGTGTTACAAGTTGTTGTTGTTCTATTCAGCCTTGTGTTACAAGTTGTCGTAGTTCTATTCAACTTTGTTTTACAAGTTGTAGTAGTTCTGTACACTTGTGTTACAAGTTGTAGTTCTATTCACTTGTGTTACAAGTTGTCGTAGTTCTATTCAACTTTGTGTTACAAGTTGTTGTAGTTCTATTCAACCTTGTGTTACAAGTTGTTGTAGTTCTATTCAACCTTGTGTTACAAGTTGTCGTAGTTCTATTCAACTTTGTTTTACAAGTTGTAGTAGTTCTGTACACTTGTGTTACAAGTTGTAGTTCTATTCACTTGTGTTACAAGTTGTCGTAGTTCTATTCAACTTTGTGTTACAAGTTGTTGTAGTTCTATTCAACCTTGTGTTACAAGTTGTTGTAGTTCTATTCAACCTTGTGATACAAGTTGTCGTAGTTCTATTCACTTGTGTTACAAGTTGTTGTAGTTCTATTCACTTGTGTTACAAGTTGTTGTAGTTCTATTCACTTGTGTTACAAGTTGTTGTAGTTCTATTCAGCCTTGTGTTACAAGTTGTTGTAGTTCTATTCAGCCTTGTGTTACAAGTTGTTGTAGTTATATTCAGCCTTGTGTTACAAGTTGTTGTAGTTCTATTCAGCCTTGTGTTACAAGTTGTTGTAGTTCTATTCACTTGTGTTACAAGTTGTTGTAGTTCTATTCACTTGTGTTACAAGTTGTTGTAGTTCTATTCAGCCTTGTGTTACAAGTTGTTGTAGTTCTATTCACTTGTGTTACAAGTTGTTGTAGTTCTATTCACCCTTGTGTTACAAGTTGTTGTAGTTCTATTCACTTGTGTTACAAGTTGTTGTAGTTCTATTCACTTGTGTTACAAGTTGTTGTAGTTCTATTCACCCTTGTGTTACAAGTTGTTGTAGTTCTATTCACTTGTGTTACAAGTTGTTGTAGTTCTATTCACCCTTGTGTTACAAGTTGTTGTAGTTCTATTCACTTGTGTTACAAGTTGTTGTAGTTCTATTCACTTGTGTTACAAGTTGTTGTAGTTCTATTCAGCCTTGTGTTACAAGTTGTTGTAGTTCTATTCACTTGTGTTACAAGTTGTTGTAGTTCTATTCAGCCTTGTGTTACAAGTTGTTGTAGTTCTATTCAACCTTGTGTTACAAGTTGTTGTAGTTCTATTCACTTGTGTTACAAGTTGTTGTAGTTCTATTCACTTGTGTTACAAGTTGTTGTAGTTCTATTCAACCTTGTGTTACAAGTTGTTGTAGTTCTATTCAGCCTTGTGTTACAAGTTGTTGTAGTTCTATTCACCCTTGTGTTACAAGTTGTTGTAGTTCTATTCACTTGTGTTACAAGTTGTTGTAGTTCTATTCACTTGTGTTACAAGTTGTTGTAGTTCTATTCACTTGTGTTACAAGTTGTTGTAGTTCTATTCACTTGTGTTACAAGTTGTTGTAGTTCTATTCACCCTTGTGTTACAAGTTGTTGTAGTTCTATTCACCCTTGTGTTACAAGTTGTTGTAGTTCTATTCACTTGTGTTACAAGTTGTTGTAGTTCTATTCACTTGTGTTACAAGTTGTTGCAGTTCTATTCAGCCTTGTGTTACATGTTGTTGTAGTTCTATTCAGCCTTGTGTTACAAGTTGTTGTAGTTCTATTCAGCCTTGTGTTACAAGTTGTTGTAGTTCTATTCAGCCTTGTGTTACAAGTTGTTGTAGTTCTATTCAGCCTTGTGTTACAAGGTGTAGTTCTATTCAGCCTTGTGTTACAAGTTGTAGTTCTATTCAGCCTTGTGTTACAAGTTGTTGTAGTTCTATTCAGCCTTGTGTTACAAGTTGTAGTTCTATTCAGCCTTGTGTTACAAGTTGTTGTAGTTCTATTCACTTGTGTTACAAGTTGTTGTAGTTCTATTCAGCCTTGTTTTACAAGTTGTTCTAGTTTTATTCACCCTTGTGGAGATTCTTGTGGCGGACCATGCGCTATTGTTCTGATCACAGACGTCCAGGATCCGCACCTCAGAGCAAATGTTCTACAGAATAGCACATTTGCTATCCATCATATGATCCAGGGATCGATATAGTGGGATCATTATCTAGGTCATCAAGGTCATCAAGGTCATCAGCAAACAATACTTTCGACACATTGAGATGCTTGGCCAGGTTATCAATAAAGATAAGAACACGTATCCAGATTAGTTGTGATCCTTGAGGGCTGTCCCTCTTCCAGTATTTTTCCCCGGGATAATGTACAGGCATAGCTAGTGGCTATGGTTTTGTTTATCAGGAAAGCTAGTATTCGTTTCATCGCCCTCCCATCTATTCCCATTCTGCTCATCTCCAGCAGAAGCTACTTTCTCCAGAATGTGTCATAGGCTTAATGAATATTAATGAACACTGCTAATGTGTTTTTCCTTCATGGAAACCATTATCCTATTCTGTGTGAATCTGAAGAGAAAGTCGTCTGCGTGACATGTGCGCATGAAGCCTGCCTGATTATTATCTAGACAGTTCTGATCTTCCAGCCACCAGTAAAGTCTGATGTTAACCATTCTCTCAACCAGCTTGCCTATGCATGAGGTGAGGGATATAAGTCTATAACTTCTTCGTGTTTCTGTCGGTTTTCTTTTTTTTACGGATAGGCTTGATGGTTGTTATGAGCCTTACTGATCACAAATATCCTTATCCCTTGTTCTCATAAACTATATCCCTCAAAAACAAGAGAAGTGTTTCTTTTGCCTTTGGTTCAATATTACATAAATTATTTCATTTTTAATTTGATTTGGTCCTGGGGCTATATTTCTGACCATTTTCTGTATTGCAATATTCAGTTTTTGTATGTTGAATATGTCATTGAATGCAGTAATATTGTTTTGATCTTTGTTTGGTGCATTTTTTTGTAAACATTTCCCACAATTTCTTTCTTATCTGTGACCTGTAAACATTTGCATAGAACTTGTTAAATATTTATGCTTTCTTAACCACAGGGGGACATATTCGTGCCAACAACTAAAATTTCCTGTACATACCTGCGGAAACCTGCTTGCTCAGACATTATTGGTTTTTTTTTTTTTAAATTCAAAGAACAATGTTAACCTGGAGTTGTTTATTCGTTCCATTTGTTCGCATACCCATCTGTTAAGACTTATTCGGCGGTAGCTGTCAATTTTGTTTTGAGGTTTGTTTTGTATTAGTATACGGATTAGGATGACTCTCTTCCAGATTCTTGTTATATAAAAGTATTGTAGGTGCTTCTTCTCTGCAATGAACCAGAGGTGCTTAAGCATATCATTGAAGATATAACCAAGTCCTGTTGACTATTTTGTTTATTTCGTCTTCTAGTTCTTCTTTAGCTAGTTTGCAGACCATTCCGTGACTTAATGGTCACCTTCAGGTGCGGTATTTTATAATGTCTTCATTTATGTCATTGTTCACCTTAAGGCTTGATAGTGGTGTCTCCTGTTTTCACATATTTTTATTCTAGGAATTTTCCGTTAGTAGAACTTTACTATCGATAGCCAAGAGAAAATGCAGATCATTGTAAACGAACTTCCGACAATATTTATAGTAAACTGTTATCGTGACGTCAACTGTTTAGATAAAAGGATATATAAAGTAATTTATTACAGTAAACGCGGAGATTAGCTAGCGTATATAACATCATCATCAGGTACCATGCCGGCTGGCGTAGGCGGTCATGGATCTCCACAGCTCTCTGTCCACAGTATTATGTATCAAAGTCGTTGTTGTTTCCTTGCCGTGCCAGGTTATCAAACTGTCTAATATTTTCTCACGTTGTCGCCCTCTGTCTCTGTTGCCTTCAATTTTGCCTGTTGTGATTATGTTCTCCAAACCTGCCTGTCTCATGAAGTGCCAAAAAAAGAAGATTGCCTTTTTCTTATATTGTTGATTAAGGTCCATTTCGCATTTGACTCTCTCAACACCGCTACAGTAGTTTTTCTGGCAGTCCATGGTATTCTCAGTATTCTTCTGTAGAACCACATCTCTGTTGTCTCTAATTTCCCACTGTCCAGTTTAGCGTATATATATGATTCAAAAATTAACAACGAGTTGGAATATCTAGAGAACCATGATGACTAGTTGGCTTATATAAATTAGCACTCTAGTCTACAATTACGTAATTTTCTCTTTTGCAGCTGAATTATTTTTTGGAAATGTTACGTAATAATTGGTGTCTGTTTTTAAAACGCGATAACATGTTTATGTTAGAGATATTCAAATAATTTGTGCACATATAAATAAAAAAATTGAACTCTGCATATATTGCTGCACACATTTTGTTTGTGTGTGTTTGATACGGGACGGGTGAAAAAGTCGTAAAGACGTGTTTTTTTTCACACAAAACAAGCAAATTATAACAAAATTAAAAAAAATAAAAAAATTTGAAATTTCTGACTTTTTGGGGGGAAATATCCTAAAGTGGTAACACTGTGATACAGACTGAATTCGAACCTATTTATGGTCAAATTGTCGTAATTTCACGGAGGAAAACGTATAAACGGCTTACATCTGAGAACTTATAAGTTTAAATCCATAAGCCATGCTGCAGTCGGAAGTGTCAGGCTGAAAGACGCAGATATCACAGCAACATTGTACAATATAACACAGCGCATTACGTTTTCAAGACTACATACTGCTTAATCTGCAGAAATTTGAGAATGAACGCGGAGGAAGAAGCAAATGAGGAAGATGGGTGCTAATTTTGATTTCTTGTGTAATTCTAAATGCTGGTTTAATGTCATGATTTATCTGAAATGTTGTATTTCCAAATCAGAACCACTTGGCCAGCAAGAGAAGAGAACAAATGAAAAATAGAAGTACTAAACTTCCAGAACTTGCAGAAAATACCGAACTGGATACATTAAAATTAAATTCAACACAAGTCCCTGTCAACGGTTCTCATAACGGAATGCTTCAGCTCTCGGATATGAAAGATGACATGCCTTCTCAATCAACAGACGATCCTTTCGTACCCAGCATGTCGGAGATGTTTCTGAATAAGTTAGGATTATCTGTGCAAGGTTCTCCTACAGGTGGTGACGTCAGGTAAGAGGTATAAAAGTATATTCAAAGACTAGTCTAGGCCGGTATATACGGGAAGATTGAAAGTAGAGAAAGTGGAGAGGGCATTATTGTACATGTTAACCCACCTTTCTCCTTTCTAAGAAAATAAAAATTACATAAAACTTTGCATTAGACATCAAGTTTTTAAAATATAACAGGATACTTAGCACAAGAAATCAAGTTTTTAAAATAGAACAGGATACTTAGCACAAGAAATCAAGTTTTTAAAATAGAACAGGATACTTAGCACAAGAAATCAAGTTTTTTTAAACAAAATTATCCTTCTCTTCCCCCCGTCCTTTTCTCCCGAGTATTTAAAAAATAATAGATAAACTAAAATAGGAAGTGAAAAACCTTTACAGAAATTCACCACTGACCGTGACAACTATCAATATAAGACCTGTGGCTCATTGGAAAAACAACAGCTTGTTCAAGTTTTTAAAAGAATTACACCTAACCGTGACCAAAAGACAGTATAAGTCTTGTAGGCTCATTTGGAAAACAGCATTCTAATGTGAGTAATTCGCCTTTTGCCACGATTTTTCTTGGCTTTTCACAAAATATACAGTGACAAATGGAAATCACGAACTTAGTCAAATAGATCGTTTAGAACAGGTAATCCACCCATTTATCCATCCATATCCTCCATCCATCCTTCAGTCAATCCATCCATCCATCCTTCAATCAATCCATCCATCCTTTAATCAATCCACCCACCCACCGATCTATCTATCTATTTATCTATCCATCCATGATTCATCCATCCATCTATCTATGCATCCATCCATCCCTCCATACATTCATCCATTCCTCCATACATCCATCCATCCCTCCATACATCCACCCATCCCTCCATACATCCATACATCCATCTATCCCTCCATCCATCCCTCCATACATCCCTCCATCCATCCATCAACCTACCTATATATTTCATGAATATTATCCATACATCTATCTGTCTGTCTATTTCTTTTCTGTTCTCTGTGAAACATAGTCCTGCAGCTGTTGTTCCCCAATGATTCTCGCGCTGTTATGTTCTCGTCATCTGTGCTCAAAACGTCCCAACAGATTTGGACTCTTCACCACTCTTCACCACTCTTCACCACTCTTCACCACTCTTCACCACTCTTCACCACTCTTCACCACTCTTCACCACTCTTCACCACTCTTCACCACTCTTCACCACTATTATCCATATTTTACTCGTTTTTATTAAAAACTCTTCTTTCTCTCCGTTGGTTCCAGTCGAGGTAACTTGGATGCGTGTGCATAACCGTTGATCTGCAGTAGCTTCTGTATAGATCAAACTGTATAGGTCGCTGGTGCTTTCTGTTGTGTTGTATGGTTGTGAGAGTTCGACACTCACTGCGGACATTACAGGCTTTCGAGTATAAATGCTACAGAAGAATTCTACGAATTTCCTATAGGGAACATAAGACCAATGTGTACGTAAGAAATAAAGTAGAGATGTGTGCAGGTGTCTAGGAGCCATTGCTTTCAATAGTGAAACGACGAAAACTAGCATGGTTCGGACATGTATGCAGGCACGATTCCTTGTCAAAAACAATACTGCAGGGAACAGTCGAGGGTGGAAGAAGCAGAGGAGGACAAATAAAGACATGGACAGACAACATCAAGGAATGGACAGGGCTAGATATTTCCACACTCATCCGCATCGCTGAGGATAGAATTCGCTGGAGGACTCTGTGTGCTGAAGCATCCAATGTGGTACCCCTACGACCCTGAAGGGTTATGGGTTTATTGATATTGATTGATTGAGTAGCTTCTGAAAAAAATGAGACATGAAAGAGAAGAGAATATATTTGGGTGAAGAGAAAATTGCTAAAGGGAAACGAGGATTGACGGGTCAGGTAATGCTAAAAACGATGTCCAATATTATTAGACAATCCGTCATGTAATTCACAGGGAATTAAATAAAAATATTCCACCGAAGACGGATGTGCCGAGCCATTGGCGCAAATAAAACGGCGGCACAACGCATTTCCATTCTCTGGACTACATCCTGCTAGAAATCTAGTAGGACAATGGTCTTGCTACAAGGGAGATCCAGCAGGAGTTTGAGAATGAACGATGAAGAAGAAGAAATTAAAAAAAACAACTAGATAGATAAAGATGTTTTCTCACTCTTCCGCATCGCTGAAGCATGACCGTCTGCACATAGAAGCACATAATTAATTAAGCCTTCACTTGTTACGTTTTTTGATTATTTTCGAGTGTATCCGGACCGTTCAGGGAGCACTGTCAATTTCATCATCATCAGGTGCCATGCCCGCATGCGTATGCGGTCATGGCTCTCCACAGCTCTCTGTCCACAGTATTATGTATCAAAGTCGTTGTTGTTTCCTTGCCGTGCCAGGTTGTCAAACTGTCTAATATTTTCTCACGTTGTCGCCCTCTGTATCTGTTGCCTTCAATTGTGTCTGTTGTGACTATGTTCTCTAAACCTGCCTGTCTCATGAAGTGGCCAAAAAAAAGAAGATTGCCTTTTTCTTATATTGTTGATTAAGGTCCGTTTCGCATTTGACTCTTTCAACACCTCTACATTAGTTTTTCTGGCAGTCCACGGTATTCTCAGCATTCTTCTGTAGAACCACATCAAATTACTGAACTTGAATACTGAAAATAAAATTGCTAAAGCCAAGCATTGCTAGGTGGATGTCTACATCATGGATAGAATATGCAACCACTTTTTTGTTGTTGCTTTCTTGAAACAGCAACAATTGTAATATAAAAAGTAAGATCTTGTATCTGAGGGATAAACATAATTGAAACATATTGAACCATTTCCCGCCGAAAACGGATGTGTCGGGCCATTGGCGCAAATAAAACAGCTACACAACGCATTTCCATTCTCTGGACTAAATCCTGCTGGAAATCTAGTAGGACAATTGTCCTGCTATAAGAGAGATCTGATGGGAGTTTGAGAATGAACGCTGAAGATGAAGAACTATTTAATTTTTTTTTCAAAGTATTATTAACATTAAGATCGTCAGAGTAAAAAATGGCACCAGAAAAGAATCAATTAACAAGACTTCTCGTACAATATTACGATATAAGACTAAATGTCATAGGTAATAATAGACAAAACATACAAACTGGCATCTTCAGATTAGCGACAATGTTCTAGAGGTCGCAGCTAGAACAAGCAAGGTTTATTCCGTGAGATTAACGACACATGCTGACCGCATTATCTTTTAGTTCCTTGACTTATTTCTAGAACAACATTGTATAAGCTAGTTACTCCACACTCACCCAAACACAGATTTAACGCTGTTTCACTGTTATTATACGGAATGTGTTCATTGTCGAGACTGGAGTTTTGAGTGGTGTGTTAAAGTATAGACTTGACTTCTGTGTTTTACCAAGGAAAGAATTGTTATACTGTGACTCTATTTGTTATATTGTTTCTGTATATTATTATACAGACATTTGACATGTTTAATCAATTATGGAGTCCGTGCGAAAACTGTCACACTTGCTGAACAGAAATTTAGGTCGTAAAAGAACAAGGTTGGTTTTTTTTGTAGATAGTAGTAATATTATTCTACGTATGTTATATTTCTACCTACAACGCATTTATTATTATTTATTTTTATAGACTCACGTTTGGACTGTCTTCAAACAATGCATTCATCGATTTATTAATGCGTCTACAGTGGTGTAGAATCTCTAGTCCGAGGGTCATTTATGGCTCGCGAGGTCTTTTGGTTTGGACCACCGAAGGAAGCCGAGGATGGATTAAAAATTCAACAATTATATTATATTGTCCCATAGCACCTCAAAATTATATTAAGTGAGGCGTAATAACGTACATTCATTCATTCATTTTCCTTTTGCGCTGAAGTTAGCGCATAGGGCAGAGGTCAGATTTCTCCAATTCTGTCTGTTCAAAGCTATTCTGTGCAGTTCTTGAATAGTAAGAATATTTGTTGTTTTACTTTCTCTATGTATTGTTATTCTGAGTGTTTCTTTTGGTGTACCCGTTGCTCTTTTGCCTGTAGGTATCCATTCAATAGAGAGGTGGTGTATTCTTTTTGATGTCTGCGCGTAGGACATGCCCGATGTAGGACCAACGGCGTCTTCTGATAACATCTGTGATAAAATTTTGATGTGTCTCTTCTCTGATTTTATCATTCGATTTGAATTCACTCCAATGGGTGTTAGTTATCCTACGAAGACATTTGTTCTCGAAACTCAGTAATTTCTTTTCTGAAGATAAAGAGCTAATAACGTACATAGTAACAGTTTTATTGTGGTTGAATACTTGAAGTGCGTGGAGTTCTTGGTCAACACAATATTTAAATTCAAATATAAACAGTAAATGTTCGTTGTGCTTGCCACAATATAACATGTCTGGAAGTTTATGAGTCACCTTGATGGTTGTTGTATCCTAGTAATAATATGTGCATATTTTCAATTTTTGAGAATAGATAGCTCCTTAGTGCACTGGTTGCTTTCTGGTCACCTGGGACGAGATCGCTTGGGAGTCTGCAAGTACTATAGAAATGTGTGGATCGCACTGGGACGAGATCGCTTGGGAGTCTACAAGTACTATGGAAATGTGTGGATCGCACTGGGACGAGATCGCTTGGGAGTCTACAAGTACTATGGAAATGTGTGGGTCGCCCTGGGACGAGATCGCTTGGGAGTCTACAAGTACTATGGAAATGTGTGGGTCGCAAGACTTATGCGAAAATTATGAATGTTCTGCGTCTATATTTGCAGTGTTAGATATTAACAGGTCACCTAGAGTCTGCCACATACAGATATTAATAGGTCACCTAGAGTCTGCCACATGCAGATATTAACAGGTGACCTAGAGTCTGCCACATGCAGATATTAACAGGTCACCTAGAGTCTGCCACAAAAGGACAAGGGTGCACTGTCTACTGTCCTGCGTCTCTTCGTCCTCCATGAGGATTATTTGATAGAAGACACAATTAATAAATTGAGACCAGATGTAACAATGCAATTTACAAAATTCATCCTATCCCTAACCTTCCTTAGTCGCCTCCTGCGACGTGTCTCAATAGAAGATACTGCCTTGTTCTTTACAACCCCTGCGACGTGTCTCAACAGAAGACACTGGCCTTGTTCTTTACAACCCCTGCGACGTGTCTCAACAGAAGACACTGGCCTTGTTCTTTACAACCCCTGCGACGTGTCTCAACAGAAGACACTGCCCTTGTTCTTTACAACCCCTGCGACGTGTCTCAATAGAAGACACTGCCCTTGTTCTTTAAAACCCCTGCGACGTGTCTCAACAGAAGACATTGGTCTTGTTCTGTACAACTTAAGCTAGGAGTTTAGGCTTTGGTTCCCACACTGGCGATAGAAGACGGTAGTTTGGTTGTATATTTCGGTCAATGTATGTGCGTGAAATTGAAATATTTAGTTCGCCTGGTTGCTTTTTGGTCATCTTTAATATTGTTATCTACTTGTTATCTGTATTAGACGTTAGTATGATGCGCTCGCTATTGAAATATCTATTAGAAAGCGCAATCACCCAATGGTTAATGTTTTGGGCTCTTCACCCGAGGGGTGTCTCTCAGTTTAGGGATATCTTCCAATTTTGTTTAATGTGTCTCTTACATCTGCCAAATGTTTAAGTCACTATATCACTTATTGAAAGTATTGTCATGTTTGTTGTATTGTTGTTGTTTTTTTTTCAATAAAAAACTCGATTACTCCGACCAATAAATTCATCTGTTATAAAAAAAATATGCGACACATTGTGAAAATAAATTACATAAAGTTGCATAAATTCTACACGAACTTGAAAGACGAGACATACAAACGTATTTTGTATAGAACGGATGTACATTTGTGCTAGATTAGATACTTTTCTGAATGTTAAGACTTGCTGTTTGTAATTGAGAAAAGTAGGATTACCATATGAATTATTTTCATCTGACAGCTACTGTGGCCTGTTTCGTGCACGCAATGATATATAGAAATAGGAACTCCAGGTTTTGGGGTTATGTATTTAGGTATTACTTTTCATTTGAAAAAGGAATGAGAATCTTCATTTTTATAATCTTAGTCAGTACACGTTATATAGAGAAAGTCAAAGTCAGGATATGATCCGTATACATAAAGTCTATTGTCTATTGGCTTTAGTTTTTCCTGGTGGAAGCTGGTTGACAGCATCCACACTTGCCGCTAAGCGTAGGGATGGGAGCTTTAAGTTTCTGTTCAGGGCCAGATGTGACGCCTGATTGGTGCTGAATCCGTGTTTGTGTATGATTGTTGTGATGTTATATATCGACCTCTTGTTTTGGTTTTCCCTTGGCTCTGTATCCAGCTGATCTGCGTTACAAGCTCTCTGGTATTAACTTGGGTCAATTCTCACAAGGTAACCAACCCACCTTATCTGCTGACGTTCTATATATTCGATACAAGGCATTATTCCTACTATTTTTCTGGTAAGCTCGTTTCCTACTTTCTGTGTCTATTTTTGTGACCATAGTTGCTTTTCTCAACCACTTCATCTCACATGTGATGATATTTCTCTGTTGCGAGGTTGTTAAAGACCATGTTTGATAATGGTAACAAGGTGTTGGTATGATAATTGTTGATATTATTTTTTTTATTTATGTCTATATTGATCTTTGGATGCAGGAGCAATGGTGAAAGTTGATAAGTTACATTCAGGATATGATCCGTGTACATACAGTGTGCAAGTCAAAAGTCAGGATATGATCCGTGTACATACAGTGTGCAAGTCAAAAGTCAGGATATGATCCGTGTACATACAGTGTGCAAGTTGCATCCAGGATATGATCCGTGTACTTAGAGTATGCAAGTCACATTCAGGATATGATCCGTGTACATACAGTGTGCAAGTCACATTCAGGATATGATCCGTGTACATACAATCATCGCTTCCAATAATATATATTGCATAGTGTCTTGTGTTCTTGATCTTCTTCTTCTTCGATTTTTCTGAAAGAACTGCTATTAACAGGATGTATTCAGCAGAACGTAATGGGTTATGTTATGTTTTACAACTGTGCCGTGCATTCGCGCCTTTCGGCTTGACACATCCGACTTCAGCATGGCTTTTATGTCACTGACAAAATGGATGGCACAGCCAACTCAAAAGCAAAAAATGTTTAGTCACTTTTAATGACATGAATGGCAGGTCATGAGTGTTGATATTATATTCTCCGTTTTTTGGACTCGGCCGCACTCGGACTTGCCCCAAAATTGACTACGTTTCAATGTTTGCTTGACTAGGAGATAGAGAGAGAGAGAGAGAGAGAGAGAAAGAAAGAGAGAAACATCGAGAGACAGATAGAGAAATAGAGAGAAACTATAAGAACGAAAGTTAGGGGATACAGAAAGTCAATTCCATTTTTAAAAATTAAGAAATAATTGAACCACAATACATAAACTTTTGAGCCAGACAAAATACACACATTCTATGAGATTTAATTGTAACAATAAACATTAAGTAGAGGATTGAACCTAACGTGGACGATCACAAAAACTATATCCTACGCGAAGATACTCAATTCCTTACAGTTGACTTAAAGTTTCAACGAACTTTGAAGATACTCAATTCCTTACAGTTGACTTTAATTTTCAGCAAAACACAAAACATATGTAACATCTCTAATAAATGTTAGAATTATTTTCATACACTCAGGAAGCTGAGGTTTAGTTGATTATCTAGAAATCTGCCTAGTTGTAGCTGAACTTCTAAACATTAATACTTGTATGTAAATCAACGACTTTACCAATTTTTATCTAGAAATGTTACTAGTTGGAAGTGATCTTCTAGATATTAATACTCATATGTGAATCAACTACTTTACCACTTTATTATATCGTGGTTTCACGTATTCAAATTAGAGTGCTGAGGTGTTATATCAAACCAATTCTTTTTTATGCAATTGAAGCATTGTAAACAAAAAAATTGAAAGCGAATTAGAGACTACAGAAATGTGGTTTCTGAGAAGAATGATGAAAATACCATGGGCAGCTAAGAAAACTAATGCAGAGGTTCTCATTGATGCTGACGTAAAAAGATCAATCATATCAAACATTAGGGGCAGACAGTCAAGATTTCTAGCGAAAGTTCTGAGAAGAACACAGCTGGAACATTTAATAAATACTGGAAAGATCAAGGGGAGAAGAGATAGGGAACGACAAAGAGAAAAGTGGCTAGGTGGACTAATATTGTGACACGGTAGAAGTTCACCAACCCAGCTTATTGACAACACAAGAGACATAGAATCGCGGAGAAACATGATCACCTACGCCATTCTGTATGACACTTGATTGATTGATTGATTCACGTATTCCTTGTAAAATACATACACGTGCCAATTCATCTATAAATATGGGGGGGGGTCATGTTTTTTGGTCCTTTTTTCCCAGACAAAATTGGGGGGTCTTCAACCCCCCCCCCCAAATGGGAGTAACATTTTTAATAGAATTAAGAAGTAGAGGTCCCTGAATTCTTGTCACTTATTTAGAAGGGAAGGGATACATTTTGGAAAGCTAAGTAAATTAAATACATTCTCTACTCGCTTTTATCCTCAACTTTGTTTCTCTCCTTCTTATGCATTTATATGACAGTTTAGTTTATTTGTTTGTTTTATTGAAGTTGTAGCAGTAGATTTAGAGAGAGAGAGAGAGCGAGAGAGATAGAAAGAGAGAGAGATAGAGAGAGCTAGCTTCCTCAAGATATGGTTGTTTTTTGAATAATTTCCGGGTTAAAGTCTAAAAAATCGTGATCACACGATCAATGAATGAATTATTTTGTTTATTTTTCTCTAAAACACCCACTCTCCCCCCCCCCCCCCCCCCGGTAATAATCTAGATAGAAAGTATTCATCTAAGAACTATTTCTAGATATTCTCAAAATGAATTTTCGAAGCCAGCTGTTTCACTTCCCAGAATCTATAACTCTCCTTTATCTTGAGTTCTTAGTCTGATGGTAAGTGCTTATCTCCGTCTAGATAAACAGCTATGTTAATAAATATTTGCGGTCTTTTGGATAGCTTGCCACCAAACCCCACAAAACCAGATATTTCTAGCAATGCTCGCATTAGTCTTGGAACATATCTCGATGATCTGAAGGAAACTTACTTCTGTGATAATCATTTCTTATCTAGCAGACATTTATGCTTGGAATTCCTCATCCGGTCCGGTAGCTGGTACACCTAGTTCATTGGTATCCGTGCAACTGAAGTAGGACTATACCGAGTGCTTGGTTTGGGATAACCGTACTATAAATTAGCGATGTTTTAGATTTTTCGTTTCCACAAACTTTAATGCAATTTTCACCAATTTTATTATGGATGTTTTACCCCTTCCCCCCCCCCTCCCCTTTTTCCTTTTTTATGAGCTGGCAAATATTTAAGCCATGTGATCATTTTGGACCTTATTTCATCAAAAATGGCCAACATTGATAAAACCATATGGTGGTTTTATCACCGGACTTTTATGTTACCATACCAAGAAAGCCCAGTCTTTTATGCTCTTATGTTATGAAATAAGAAACCTTTCAAAGTACACTTGAATACACCTTTCGAGTACTGCAGCATTGACCGGGGCTCTTGGGAGAATATACAGCTCTAGACCTGCCAGCCTGGCATAGTCAGATTTATTGATGTGAATAGTGTACGACACTGTAGGAGATTCGAAAGAGACAAAAAGCAAAAACGTCACCTTTCCTCATCTCGAGCTCTTGTTCATTTCTTATTTCAATGCAACATGTTTCTCAGAAGCCAGATTTGACTCTTCAATTGTCGGAGAACTAACAAATACTAAACTTAATTGACATTGTTCTATGCTATGGAGTTCCGGTTACCAGTTTCAAGATGGCGGACGTGTGTTTCTGTTCTTGATTCCTTTGGATACATTAATCGATGATTTAACAAATTGTCATTGTAAAACTCCCAGTGTTTCTGTTGCGTTAATCGACGATTTAACAAATTGTCATTGTAAAACTCCCAGTGTTTCTGTAACGGATGTTATAGTTCTAAGTAAAATGAACACGCCTCTGGACATACATCGGCCACATACTTAGAATGAAGGAAGACAGAATTCCACGACAAGCCTTCATGTGGACACCATATGGGAAAAAGAAAACAGGGAAGACCAAAAACAACGCTCAGAAGAACATTTATGAATGAATTAAAATCAACATGCATAAATGCACAAGACCTGCAACCCCTGGCAACTGACCGACAGGCATGGAGAACTATGACATCCATCCTAGGTGCCAAACTTGGCAAACGAGGAACTGACTGACTGACTGATGTTATGCACATCTTTGTTTACGAAAGAGGAACATCGTCACCACAAAATGGTGTAACGTACTTTATTACATACACACGTATACCCCTAGGAGTAGAATGCTTCGGCTAAAAGCATTATATACTTCGAGAAATGGAGTCTTCTATGTATGAAATAATGCACTGGAGCCAAAAAATACTTCCCTTTTATATAAAAGGATACAATAACTACATTGCTCGTAATTCTTGTCAATAGCTGCATTGTGTTCCAACAGAAATGCCTTGTCTACGTAGAGTTCTCTGAGTAACAATAAGAGACAGAATCAGAAATGAAAACATCAGAAGACTAACAAACACAATGCCAATTCTGGATTACATCAGAAGACTAACAAACACAATGTCAATCCTGGATTACATCAGAAGACTAACAAACACAATGTCAATCCTGGATTACATCAGACACTAACAAACACAATGCCAATTCTGGATTACATCAGAAGACTAACAAACACAATGCCAATCCTGGATTACATCAGAAGACTAACAAACACAATGCCAATCTGGATTACATCAGAAGACAACATATTATCGAGGGATCAGGTGAGTTTCTAAAAGAGGACACGCATGTTATTAATCCCGAGCCTATCAGTTTTTGATCTAATTCGTCTAGCTCTAGCTCGGTGAACTTTCCTTAATGAAACACCTCGTTTAGGCTGCTTGATTTTTGTCGCCATTTTTGACAAAACTGTGAAATAACTGTTACAATCGCGAAGATTTCACTCATAGAACGTGTTCTGTTCTGCTCTATTGATGGGCTCGATCGGTGGGGAGGGGGGTTTGGAAGGGGGGGTGGCGTATCGGAAAACCGGTTTTGGGAAAAAATTAACAATGAAATTAATCCAGTATGCTTCTTTGATAACTTTTTTTTTTAAAATATAACGTCATCTGATCCAGCTGTTCGCAACATTTATCACATGTGGTCACTCTTTGGAAGAAATATGCCACCCACTCAAACGGACCTAGAAGAAAGAACTAGCCAGCTTTCTTCTTTGCTTATCATTTGTCTCATTAGATGTTGTCCAAATAGTTATCTTTCTGCGACAACTATGAACAGATCGTAACCCCCCCCCCTTTTCCCCCCAGCAGTTCTCTTTTTTTATCTCTTGGTTTCCTAGCACAACTTAGGGACACTCGGGAAGCCACATAACCCACTTTAAGAACTACTGATTTCTTGGCCTTCTAGCACAACTTAGGGACACTCAGGAAGCCACATAACCCACATTGAGAACTACTGATCTAGTTTATCAAATAGTGTCTAGAATTTCATTTCAATTAATTGTACTAGTCTTGTAGAATTGAAAATTAAACAAATGCATCAAAGAAACACCAATGTATAGGTTTGGGACTATGTTACCATGTATCATACATCAGAACATAGCTAATTCAACGATCTAACTAATATATAACTAATGTTTTTTTTTCAATGCACAATTCAAGAAACATTGAATATATACCAGAGAAAGAGAGAGAGAGAGAGAGAGAGGAGAAAGAGATAGAGAGACAAAAGAGAAACAGAGGGAGAGAAACAAAAGTGAAAGAGAGAAAGAAAGACCAAGAGGTAGAGGGAATATTTTTTATTAAACACACATATTGCCTGGAAATTACAGATTAATAAAAGAGGGTTACTGACGTGAAACGCATTTCAGAAATGCGGTCGGTCAAAAGCAAAGTCGGTCAAGCAAAGACTCAAAGAATGAACATAATACTGTGTAACAAGTCATTGTCGTTTGAAATGAGAAGTGGTGTTCTTCAATGCTATATGAAACCATTATTAATCAATGGTTGTGAATCCTGAGCATGTATAAGTCAATCAATGAGAACACTTGATATCGCAGAGAATTCGTTTTACAGAAGAATGTTGGGTGTCCCATCGACAGCTAGAAAAGCAATGACATGGTGTTGTTCCATCGACAGCTAGAAAAGCAATTAGATTGTGTTGTCCCATCGACAGCTAGAGAAGCAATGAGATGGTGTTGTGCCATCGACAGCTAGCGAAGCAATGAGATGGTGTTGTGCCATCGACAGCTAGCGAAGCAATGAGATGGTGTTGTCCCATCGACAGCTAGCGAAGCAATGAGATGGTGTTGTGCCATCGACAGCTAGAGAAGCAATGAGATGGTGTTGACCCATCGAGAGATAAAAAAAACAATGACATGGTGTTGCAAAAGACAATAGACAGAGAATGTCTCAGAACACAGTAGAACGAAGCAGTAGTGGTTTCCTTTGGGGGAGGGGGGGGGGGGCGAGACTTGTAAAATAACACGGTGAAGAGATTTATGATTTTGAGGAAGAGAGACTTGGGGAATACAGAGTAAACGTTAAGGACCGGAGAAATGGCATACAAGAGGTTCAACGGTTTAGCTAATAACCTACACTGACGATATGATGGCGTGGATATACAGAAATCGTCTATAGTACAGTTGGTATTTCAGGTGTTGATAACTGAATTATTCAGGTAGCACCTGCTGGATGTAAACAAAACTGAGATAGATGACGCATCGAACCTTCAATTTGGGAGGGGGTGGTGGTGGTGGGGGGACGGGGGTTAGGTGTGGCACTTGTAGGACTGGGCACGTCCTGGTAATAATGAGGACATTGTACTTAACCATGAGTTCCTGAAACTACCAACATGCAGTAACGCTATAGTATCGTTTATGCCGTTCGCTATTTGCTCAAGAGGTCGCGAGTTCGAATTCACTCACATTTCTTATTTACGAAGTTAAATTTTGTTAGAGTTACTTAGGGATTATCATTTTAAACTACGGAGGTACGTGCTATGCTCGGTACTCTCGACAGGCGGCACGTCGGTCGTTCAGAGAGACTCAATGCATATGGGGCAATCCAAGTCAACCCCCCTATGATTTTTCAACCTTCGACATCTGCTAGAGGAGATTCAACATCTATTAGCGTGCCTACAATGCTATAACGTTGTTCATAACTAAAAACCAAGAACTAAGACGAAAAGAAATGACTTGAATTTGATGAAAATATGTTAAAATTATATCAAGTACTGTAAAACATTAACTTTATATTCAGAACGTATCTTCGTTACAAATAACTTGTGAAAAATATCAGTAAATACTCTGATGTATGCACCATGTATATTCAATATGAATAGATATTCTATTGCATGTATGAATATATTATGTTCCTTACATAAATGGTATATACTATAAAATGTTTTATGTGTACATCAATTTTCCAGTGTTGACCAACTTTCAGAGAAAGAGATTGAGGTAAGATCTTGACTATTTACTGCCTATTAGTACTATTTAACAAATTAGTTATCAAGTGCCGCACAGAGCGTTCATTTAAATTAGCTATTTTTGCAACATGTAACTAATTATTTGACTTTAAAAACATAAACCAACCAATTCTACTTGTTTGACTTCAGATTAAAAAAAACAAATCTACTTGTTTGACTTCAGATTTCAAAACAAACATTATAATTTGTTGAAAAATAAAGATATTGCAGTAAATAGAGATACCGCAGCCAATAGATATACTACACTCAAATGAGATATTGCAACTGCAGCAAATAGAGATACTGCTGTAAATAGAGATGCTGCTGTAAATAGAGATACTGCAGTAGAAAGAGATATTGCAGTAAATAGAAAGATACTGCTGTAAATATAGATATTGCAGTAAATAGAGATACTGTTGTAAATAGAGATACTGCAGTAAATAGATATACTGCAGTAAAAAGAGATATTGCAGTAAATAGAGAGATACTGCTGTAAATAGAGACACTGCAGTAAATAGATATACTGTTGTAAACAGATACTGTTGTAAATAAAGATACTGCTGTAAATAGAGATATTGCAGTAAATAGATATACTGTTGTAAATAGAGATATTGCAGTAAATAGAGATACTGCTATAAATAGAGATACTGCAGTAAATAGAGATATTGCAGCAAATAGAGATCCTGCAGTAAATAGAGATGTTGCAATTGCAGAAAATAGAGATATTGCAGTAAATAGAGATGTTGCAGTAAATAGAGATGTTGCAATTGCAGTAAATAGAGATATTGCAGTAAATAGAGATATTGCAATAAATAGTGATATTGCAGCAAATAGAGATATTGTAGCAAATAGAGATCTAACAGCAAATAGAGATATTGCAGCAAATAGAGATCTTGCAAAAAATAGAGATATTGCAGCAAATAGAGATATTGTAGCAAATAGAGATCTTGCAGCAAATAGAGATACTACAGTAGACGAAGACATCATTCTGGAAAGAGTATGTCACTTGTTATATATATATATATATATATATATATATATATATATATATATATATATATATATATATATATATATATATATATATATATATATATATATATATATATATATAAAGTGACATATTCTTTTCAGAACGTTGTCTTCGTCGTGGATAATCTGAACGCCTCTCTGTCTCGGGTAATGTGGAACGCCTCTCTGTTCCATGTGCATACATTCCTCGATGTCGTTGGTCTATCGTCGTCTTGGTCTTCCTCCTCTTCTCTTTCCCGGTACTCTGTCCTCTAGAATCAGCCTTTCGATAATATGATGTCGCTTTAAGTGTCCAAAATACTGTATCCTTCTTCTTATGATGGTATTTAGAAAGCACACTTCATTTAGTTTCAGTAATTTCAAAACTTTAATGTTCTTCTGTGTCTCTGTCCATGACATTCGTATGATCCTGTCCATGACATTCGTATGATCTTTCTGTAGCATTTGATATATATACTTTGTGGAATTTTCCTATGGAAGTTGACTCTCATACTTCTACTGTTTCATTGAATGATATTAACAGCCATGGTAATAGAAACAGTTGTGGAAACACCCACATAATAATATATTTATAAGTTGAAAATGATTATTTAAAATCTGGTTTAGTGGGCCGTAACTTTCGACAGTACTAGAGCCCGGAAATGAGTGGACATCTCAAATGTATGACGTTGTGGTGCAGACATAGTTCACAATAGTGCTGAACAGTGCGAATAAAAATTTCAAACTAACAAACAGTGCAAAGCTAAGACTTAATATATAAACTTTAACACTGAAAATGTATCGATGATTGTCGATCTTAATTTAAGTCCATTGCCACATCCCTTTCTATTATGGGGAGGATAGTTCTCGTGTTTCTGTTTAAATCATCAACCAGTACGTGTAGTGATGTTGTGATGATTCTGTGTTGTCTTGCTATTGGTGGGAAATCGCATATTGAGCTCTCCGATTGTCCTGTTTCTTTGTGTCTTAGATTTGTCTTTGGAGGAGAGACAATGGGGCACTTGCTTCTTTTTCGTTTTCGTTTAATCTCCACTTCTGTTAATTCGGCAGTGGTGTCCTCTGTGTTAGAGTCATCTTGTCTGTTTGTGGGTACACACGGTTTGGGTGTGTTTGATGATGCTGATAAAGATGTTACAATAATCGCTGTCGGTTTGACAGGAGGTTTATCAGACTCAGTTTTTCAGCAGCTCTGCCCTTTTTGTCTGGACATTAGCTTTGTCAGTTTTTGTCTTTACCGCAGATATTGCATTTTATGCTTCTGCTGGGTAAAGTGATCCACGTCTGGCAACACGTTTCAACCTTTTCCTGTCAACCGCAGGTTTAGGTAATACAAGACTATTCTCCCAGGGGGGTTATAAAGAAATGTCCACTTACCTATGGCGTTTTTAATATGCATTACTTCTGTCTCCTAGCCTGCTGTTATCTTCCTAGCAATGATCAAGACACGTTTTTTCTTCATTGTTGAAGGAAGCCATTGGACAACGGACTTTGATTGTCCTTTTCGTAGAGTTCAACTACAATAACAAGTTGGGGGAGGGGTTAGAGTATTTAACATATTGTAATGTGATTTATGGTAGTGGGAGATGTGTAGAGCTGTGCTTAATTTATTGTAATGGGAGATGTGTGCCGCTGTGCTAATTTATTGTAATGGTAGATGTGTGCAGCTGTGCTTTATATTGTAATGGGAGATGTGTGCAGCGGTGCTAATTTATTGTATTGGGAGATTTGTAGAGCTGTGCTTGATTTATTGTAGTGGGAGATGTGTAGAGCTGTGCTTAATTTATTTAATGGAAGATGTGTGCCGCTGTGCTTTATATTGTAATGGGAGATATGTGCAGCTGTGCTAATTTATTGTAATGGGAGATGTGTGCAGCTGTACTTAATTTATTGTAATGGGAGATGTGTGCAGCTGTGCTTTATATTGTAATGGGAGATGTGTGCAGCTGTACTTAATTTATTGTAATGGGAGAAATGTGCAGCTGTGCTTAATATATTGTAATAGAAGATGTATGCATTTGGATTTAATTTTCTGACCCACTTGAACGGTTTTGCAATCGGTATAAATCTACCAGTCCGCTCTAGCCATTTCCTGCTTGACTTGTGAAGATACCAGCAATCATTGCAAATGCTAGAGATGCCTGGGGCTCAGAAATTGATAGGTACAAGGATACCTTCTCTGTACAATATTTCTCCCTCAAGAGCAACGCTTGCCTTCATCGAAAATACTTCGGCAATCATTTTTGTTTTAAGGGGCAATAATACAATTAAATATTACGAACCAAAAGTCAGAATAAAAATGAAGTCTTGAATTATTGATATTCAGAAATCCTGCGACCACCTGAAAATGTTTGACATGGATTTAGCCCTTGACGGCATTCTTCACGAACCGTCACTCTGTTGTGGTTATATGCAGGAGTTATGTTTCTTATAAAGATAATTTTGTGAGTACAACTCAAGACCACCCTCCCAAAATGCATTACCCTTTTTTAAAATTTTGGATTAGCACGCTTTGTTTCATGGTCAGACATCATTTACAAACATCCAAATTTTGACGACCTTGCAGAATTTTTTCCAGGTTTCTTACCGAGTTTAACACTAGTCACACACTCTGCTTTGGCCGAAGTTACGCGTGTATAACAAATCAATTTCAGATTAATTAATGAAATTAAATAGCTATGGAATATAATTTGTAATATTTAAAAAATACTTTTAATTCCAGCTACTAGTCGTAGACTTTTTGAAGGATATATAGGGGTCTATATATATATTCTCATATTCCAAGTAGTGAATCCAAAAGTTGTATAATCAATAACCGTTTTTCCTCCAAACTCAGAGAGTTCATATTCCTGTAGAAGAATTGAAGCATATAAGTATATATGAAGGTCCATAACTTTTGTTTCAAATAATATACTGTAGGGGCCTATGACTAAATGTTGTACATGTGACGGTGATGTTAACTGATTCACCGCTGAATCTATTCTACTTCCGGTTTCTGCCGTATATGTGTATAGACTATTCGAGAAACCCACCAGTTGGCATTATGTTAGTTCGAGAAAACCGTCAAGTAGAAAGATCGGCACGACAGAGTGAATCGGTTATGAACTATATCTTTGGCTTGCTTATAAGCAGTCACTTGCAAATGATCTATCCGCTTTAATGTATCTGCCTTGGATCTATTCAATCATTGTATAATATTTGCAATTATTATGAAAAAAAGTTCCGGTTTTCTTTAATGTTATACAGTACAGTAGGAAATGTCGGTTCCTGTGAGATTGTACAGATGTCACTGTACGCGATAACATTATGTGTATCACGTGATAATGTTACTTGTTTTGTCACTGAGTAGTGCCGGTAAAGATATGGTAATACTGAGTCTCTCGTCCATCGTACAGTCCTGTGGAGTCGTGAAGTGTCCTCTTTCAAAAGTGACAGTATTTAACCTTTAACTGTGATTTTCATTGTCCTGTATTTCTGGACAGCCAATGAAAATAACGGGGAACGTCAAATATCGTTACATTTGAAGGATGATTTTCGATGAATCCACATAATTGTATAATTGAGACGCCCGTGTGTTGTCAAGTCCCGAAAGGGGAGCAAAGAACAGCAACACTGTTTACCTTCAATGCATGTCGTAAGAGGCGATTAAGGAGGTTATGGGATGGAGTTGGCTGTCCCACCCATATAGGGTCAGTGACCCAAAGGCATGCTGAAGTCGGATGTGCCAGGCCCAAATACGCATAATCGCAGCAATACTGTAAACCATGACACAACGCATTCCGTTCTCCGGACTACATCTGCTAATCTGCAGGAGTTTGAGAACGAACGCAGAAGAAGAAGAATTATAATTGAGACGCTCGATGATACACACAATATTACCTACTGTTATCAAATGTACTGTGTTGTAGAGTAGTATATGTTTTTGTGTTGAGTTCCTTCTCAAACTCGCATAGGATCTCTCTTGTATCAGGATGCTCTTACTAGATTTTTTCAGAAGAACATAGTTCAGAGAACTGAAGTGCGTTGTGTCGCAGTTTTATTTGCGTCAATGGTCCGAAACATCAGCCTTAGGCATATAAAATAAGTTGTTTTTGAGTTGACGAAAACTGCTGCCATCTATAAAAGCTGCAAGAATGGTGGTCTTTTGTTTGCGTAAGTGAAATATCAAAACATTATCAATATGGCCAGCGTCCATTTTTCGGTGATAAACGTAGTATACATTAAAGCGTGTAAAATGCACAGCAGGAGTACTATTACTTTGGAGATAACAGTAAAAGGGGACCCAAAAAAAGACAGAAAAATAACGTGAGAAAATAATTGAGAGACACGTACAGAAAGTATAAAGACATATGCATCAAGTCCTTCTCAAAATTAATTTTGCGTGTTTATCCCATTATCCCAAAAAGCGTTGCTTATTTTAGCTAAACTTACTTTTCCTGTGCTTTTTCATTCGCGACGACGCAAAGAACACACACACAATACACACACATACACACACACACAGCTAATGCTCACTCCTACAGCAATTATAAAATTTATAATCATTCTTCTTCACAACCGCAATACTTTAACATTGCAATAAATATTGGTTAATGTAATATCTTGGCGTGGCAATGAATCAACAACGATCCCTGATACACTATACTAGAAAGAAAGAGTTGTTAAGATTCATAATTGTTTGCACCAGTTGGCACAACACGTGATGATGTTGAGTAACAGAAACAAAGTTCCTCTTCAAAATTAGACCCGCCAACTATAGCACGTTTCAGTAGCTTTTCCCACATACAAAATGATGTATCTCATCAAATATTTAGCGCATATAATTGAAATTTTGTGCGTGCATTTGAAATGGCATAGACCCTATGAATAACCATTTTCATTAAAAATTCTGTCATTGTGTTCAATTTTCGTTTATATGCGCTATAGATAAAAGTTTACTTGTCAATAGTGGTCTTGTGTTCATTCCCAAGTTGAAGCGGAAATGTTTTTCAGATCGCAACGGCTCCATGGTCGACCCAGCCTTAAATGGGTACCGGAAGTTAATCCGGGAAGTAAAGACTGCGAGGGAGAGGAGATGGCTACCGCCCTCATTTGCAGAGCCTCTGAAATGTGAAATCGCTAACATCTCATACTCCAACGGCGTTAATAAATGATATGGGTTACTTTACTTTTTTTTACCTGTCAATATATTTTTCACACACAGTTTTACAGCAACATAAATGACGTCATTTGCACATGCGTGGTTTATCATACAATTGTCATGATTTAAACGTGAATTGCACTATTTTTCACTCTTTAACACAAGACAGGCGATGTTTAATGTTGTATCCGGTGTCACTCTCAAATTCTCCGTGAGAAGTGTTTCAACATAAAGTGTGTTACTTTAGTTTGTAGGAAACATGAGTTTGCGAGTAAAGTTTATGATAAGAACACTAAATTTTAATGACAAGCAAGCAATGTCACGAGTAATTGATTACAGATCATTTAAGAAATCATCCGCAACAGATATTATATCCACACATGGTGGACACCTTATGGAATAATAGACACACCTATACCTAATCAACTTACAGAATCTGTGTCTGAAGTGCTAAAATGTACTTTTATTCTCAATACACAATAATTAGTATCCGACAAGGATCAAATGATTTCATTCGTGTATAAAATCCGGCTATGATACACAAATATAAAGTATATAGTTATTGTGTTTAACCAAAATTAATCGCATATGCAAAAATTGACATTATTACGACAAGGATAAAATGATTTCATTCGTGTATAAAATCCGGCTATGATACACAAATATAAAGTATATAGTTATTGTGTTTAACCAAAATTAATCGCATATGCAAAAATTGACATTACTACGTTAGATGGTTAATAAGATAATTAGAATTGTTTCATGGCAAAGCTAGGGAAACGTGCTATAGTGTAGTTTTAGTTCTATGAATCGACATTGGCACACTCTGGGCAAACCCATAGAGCTCTTTTCCAGTACAAACGAAGATTATACATGCTGATGGTTCTCACACCTCGCTGATTACAAACACACATAACCACACACACACACACACACATACATCGTAAACGCCCCCTCAATCGCCCTGTTGTGTTCGACTCTAAAGTAATACCAAATTCCTTAAGTCGCAATATCGTATCTCCTATTCTATTGTCCACTTCGAAAATATTCATGTAGAAATATTAATATGACCTTCTTGTCCATAATTCCATAGTATTTTGTGCTTTCAAAGCCAATTTGTCCAATTCCTGCATGTGCAGGACAGTAAACACACAGAATTCTCCACAGATTAGAATATACAATATACTCAATCCACTCCTGTCTGAACCACCGACGGTTCTTTATATAATTCTAAGCATGGCCTGAGAGTCTATCACTACTACAGCTACCAATGGTGTTGTGCTCGCGCTCCACTTCAGCGTCACCGTAACTGCTCAATTTCAATTCTCATCCTCGAAGTTGTTGCCATGTGTGCTCCATTCTGCTCCAACATATACATTTTGGAGTATCTACAACGAATTAATTGGATTTACATATATAGAAATAATCCCCTCAGTTTTCGTTGGTTTCAGATTTCGCCAATTGATCTTACACGGATTACCGACGAATACCGAGGTTTCACTGTATTAGTGCTTACTAGATTATAATTGCGCGCGCCATTGAGATCCCTTGAGATTCGTAATGTTTCTATGGTAATCAATAGAAGGTGGTACTGCTAGTAGAACATAATAGAAAATAATACTCACTTGGAAGACAGGTAATGGAGTCCTACTGAATGACGACTAACACACTACACACTATCACTAACGGATGAAAATAACACGACTTTGTCCTGTGTATTGTCATTTGTGTGATTATATTCTGTGTTTTGTTTTTTGTATGTACCATATTTACATCCGTTAGTGATAGTGTGTAGTGATTTAGTCGTCATTCAGTAGGACTTCATTACCTGTCTTCCACGTGAGTATTATTTTAATGTTTCTATGTAGTGTGTGCATTCTGCCACCGATACCTCGAATGTGTGTCTTGACTTGGTTGGACCAATAAATATTTTGATTTGATGGATACTAGACCTAACATGTATTTCATACCGGATAGTGCATCCAATAACTAGTTTTATTCCGTCATGCTGTATGCGTTCCACCCGTTGACATTGTGTGCTGGGCAACGTTAGAGATCCCAGGTCGTAGTCAATTACTGAGAGGACCAATTGGCTGAAGAACAGAGTGTCAACTAGTAATATACAGCGACACTTCTTCTTCTTCTTCTGCGTTCGTTCTCAAGCTCCTTCAGATTAGCAGGATGTAGTCTGGAGAACGGAATGCGTTTTGTCATGGTTTACATCATTGCTGCGATATCTGCGCCTTTCGGCCTGACACATCCAAATTCAGCATGACTTTGGGTCACTGACCCTATATGGGATGGGACAGCCAACCTCATCTCATAACCTACGTAGTCGCCTTTTACGACATGCGTGGAATGTAAACAGTGTTGCTATTCTTTTCTTCCCTTTCGGGCCCCGACAACACACGGGCGATAGCGCCACTAATTTCATGATCCAATTATTTCTTGACTAGCAACATATACTGTAAACTACTCAACGCGACCAATGCAATTCTCGAATCAGTCTGATAAGAACTCTGCAGAAATGCGCAGAACAAAGCTTATGTAATGTTTTGTTTTCTTTAAAATTTTGTCTACAGAGCAAGTTTGTGAGCCTATCTCTAGCTTTCAAGACAGACAAGCTTACCCTTGATCAGCGAGTTAGTGTCCAGGAGAGGTCAAGGGATCTAGCCGAGAAGAACGTAGACACGGAGTTACAATGTCTTAAAGATGATGTTGATGTAAATCAAAGTATAACATTTGTTTAAAAAAACCAACCATAGTTAACTATTTATTTCTAGTAAAAGCCCATCCATAGTTAACTATTTATTTCTAGCAAAAGCCCAACCATAGTTAACTATTTATTTCTAGTAAAAGCCCATCCATAGTTAACTATTTATTTCTAGTAAAAGCCCATCCATAGTTAACTATTTATTTCTAGTAAAAGATCAACCATAGTTAACTATTTATTTCTAGTAAAAGCCCATCCATAGTTAACTATTTATTTCTAGTAAAAGCCCATCCATAGTTAACTATTTATTTCTAGTAAAAGCCCATCCATAGTTAACTATTTATTTCTAGTAAAAGTCCAACCATAGTTAACTATTTATTTCTAGTAAAAGCCCAGCCATAGTTAACTATTTATTTCTAGTAAAAGCCCAACGATAGTTAACTATTTATTTCTAGTAAAAGCCCAGCCATAGTTAACTATTTATTTCTAGTAAAAGACCAACCATAGTTAACTATTTATTTCTAATAAAAGCTCAGCCATAGTTAACTATTTATTTCTAGTAAGAATCTTAAATGTCATTTGTGGATGTCTGTGGCTATGTGATAGCAACGGAAGACAGAGACAAAAATGTCAAGCATTCGTGTCAGGGTTTAGCTCTAAACTTGGTTACCAGCGTGTTAAATACGAGAACAATTTCTCTCGTATGACTGTCTTACTATACTAGCGATATGGTTACAGACGTCCACTGTTCATCAGTATATACTAGTAATCATTAGAAACTCATCAAAAATATGATTTATTTTCACGCTAAAATTGTTTATGTATTTGTTTGATTTTCAACCTAGAACGGGTGCAAGTGATGAAGTTTGTGCAGCCCCTTTGTTATGTTGATTTGATGTTTCTTTCGAATTTTTCGTGCCTAGTTGTGCTAAACAGAAAATAAATTCATTTTGACTTTATTAAAAGTCGAAACAGGTTGAAATTTAGTTTACAATTAACTTATAAATTTCAACCTGTTTCGACTTTTAATTTACAATGAAAAACTTTTAGGCGAGTAAAAGGCTAATTGATGTTTCTCGAATGATCTGTTACTGCTTTTTGTAACTGATCATTCCGTTACTGCCTTTTACGGCGTTACAAGAACAATGAAAAGCCGCTGGTATGTTTGTCAGTGGAACAGTAACCAGAGAAATTTTCAGATATTTAGGTTGTGACTAGTCCACTATAGTAAGGCTGCACCAACGATTACTGGTGACAGGTATCCCCGATGACCACGCCAGATCGGGTGAACCTCGTGTAACAACAACACCAGTTCCAGATCGTCATATTGTACTGATGCACCTGAGTACAATGCTTTTTAACGCAAACAATATGCGAAGGAGCCTTCATTCCTCTGGCTTGCAAAACAGAAGTCCTAACGTTGGGCATATCCATACTAGACGTCACCGGACCACCGTACTGACTAGGACCCAACTAACCATTTATCGTTCAAGGGTGGAGTGGAGATCGACGATGTTCTCTGAGGAAAACTCGTTTAATTTCTCATTTGCTGATTTAAAAAAATTTAAGTCTGGCGTTGTCCCGGAGAATAATTTTCTAGCTGATTTCCGCTGTTGAACTGCTGCATTTTTTCTCATTTCACAAGATGATGCGCATTTTTTGACTGTAGAGTGCCATGTAGATCTATTTTGTGCAAGTTCTTCCCATGTATATTGGTCTATTGCAAAGGCTTTCAGGAGGTCTTTAATGAGTCCTTGTAGCGCTTCTTTTGGCTATCTTGAGATCGTGTACCCTTCTCCAGCTCACCATAGAGAAGTATCTTTGGTAGGCGATGATCTGGCATACGCACCAGATAATTTGTCCAACGAATCTGTGTCTGCATCAGATAAATGTTAATGCTATTGATAACAGATCTATCAATGACAGTTGTATCCGGAATCTTGTTTTGTCATCTAATGTTCGTAACTTTTCTGAAATAAGTTGTGTGAAAGTGATTGCGTTTTCTCACATAACGCCTGTACGCAGTCCATGTTTAACTTGTGTATAACAGCGTTAGTATTATCATATACCTGGAGACTGCAGACTGCAGACTGCCCAGACTGCAGTACCAGAACCGCGACATCTATTGTTGATGGCTGTAATGCTCTGATATAACCAAACTGGACTAACGTCCGCGGTTGAAAAGAGTGTATCTCACCGTAAGAGGCACATTTTACTTAAATAAAATACACCGTTAGTGAAAGTAGTAAAATACTGAACGTATAGTTACCAAAGAAAAAGACGGATATGTCTGACCATTGGCGAAAATATAACGACGACATAACACATTTCTGTTCTCTTGTCTACGTCCTGCTAGAAATCTAGTAGGATCATTGTACTTATATAAGGGAAATCTCGTGTAAAGTTGAGAATTAACAAAAAACCCTACTAATTCCTACTAACTGTGCCGGTTAATCCTCAATTTAAATAAGTCACAATCTTAAATTTTAGTCATTTGAATCTCCAGATTGTA
Source organism: Meghimatium bilineatum (assembly GCA_034231615.1). Taxonomy (NCBI): domain Eukaryota; kingdom Metazoa; phylum Mollusca; class Gastropoda; order Stylommatophora; family Philomycidae; genus Meghimatium; species Meghimatium bilineatum. The sequence goes on along the minus strand of CM067311.1, from coordinate 12,949,202 downwards.
TTGTTTTTCTAATCCTAATAACAGGACAGGACAACATTTAGGTACATAACCTACATAGAGAGATTATATTAGTCTAGAACGCAATAGCTTATAATCCATAGGATCCGAGTTCAAAGCTCGAAACAACACTCTTCAATCCACTCAACTGTACAAATGGGAAGCTGCCTTCCATGGTTTGAAAGAGTAAACAATGAACAAAAACAATGACCAACTCACTTCAAAGTGAAAAATGAGGTTCAGTACATCTTGAATATATATATATATATGCTTCTGTTAGATACATTATGTGTATACGTATATACGTGTGAGTGTTTGTCATGCACATATATAATGTAGGTATGCATGTGTGTGTGTGTGTGTATGTGAGTGCGTGCGTGGTATGATAAGTTCAAATATCACCTAATAACTGGACGATAATACATTTTTTGTCTAATTGTATGAATTGTCTGCAGACTCTGAGTGAATTAGTGATTGATGTTCAAGTGAGAGATGTGCTACAGAAAATAAAACTACACATCAATGTATTGGAGCAATTCGCGGCTAAAGTATCCAGTAGAGCCGAAGTGTACGGTGCTGTTCAACAGGTGCGTACTTATGTTTTTTTCTGTTTTGGAAGTCATTGTTATAGACTAATTAACAATTATATTACAGGGATCCAAGAAATGAGCACAGACTATCAACATTTTGATATACCATGTTTGTCGTAAGAGGCGAATAAGGAGTTGTCTTTCTCATCCCATAAATTACAGAAATAGCGAATAATGAGGATTGTTGTTCGAGTTATCTATCTCATCCCATTAGTTAAAGTAATAGCGAATAATGAAGTTTGTTGTTAGAGTTGTCTATATTAACATATAAGGTAAATTAATCCAAAAGTCGTGATGAAATCTGATGTATCTAGTCGAAAATAGTAGATATCGCAACAAAGCTGTAAACCATGACACAATGCATTCTGTTCACCGACTACATGTTACTCATCGCTGAAAACAGTGGGAGCTGTAGTAATCACATATTTGAGTTTAAGCCCATGCATAGAAAGATAGGAATAAGTGTCTGACATGAGTGGATGAAGTACATTGCATATTCTGATGCTCTGTTGATTTATTGTCCAAGACATGTGGGCGTTTGTGGCAATGAAAAAGCAGACACATTGGCTTTCCTTCGAAAGTTCTAATTCTAGCGGAATTAATTATGGACAAGAATGGCATATGAGTGCATTAAATAAAAACTCTAGACTGGAAGGAAATATAATATTGCGAATTTAAATAATGTGGAATTGCCCTCGGGGCGAGCAGAATAGGGTATAATTGAGGGTGAGTCTAAGTTCGATGGTTAGTTTGTCGTTGGATCATCATCATCACACTGCGGAACACTTCAATCGGTGCTCCGATCTTCCCTTAAGTGTATCCACCATGACACGATAAATGACAGTTGCAGTTCTTTGTTAGCTGACATATATTCTTTCACACTCACTTTTGGCAACGACGCATTTCTTCTTCTTCATCGTTCTTCTTCTTCTTTTTTCGTTCACTTGAAACATGTCTATATCTGTAATTCTATCTCCCTAATAAAATTCACTGTCTTTTGTAGTTCATACAGTGTCCCATAGAGTTTTGATTCCAGTGTTGTTTCCTCTGGCCAATATGTCTGCCTCAGCGTTTCATGCTCAGAACACTCTTGAAGTATATGTTTACTTCATCGTTCATTCTCGAACTCCTGCTGGATCGCTCTTGTAGCAGGACCATGATTTCCTTGATTTATTACTAGATTTCCAGCATTGATTTCCAGCATTGATTTCCAGCATTAATTTCCAGTATTGATTTCCAGTATTGATTTCCAGCATTGATTTCCAGCATTGATTTCCAGCATTGATTTCCAGCAATGATTTCCAGCATTGATTTCCAGCATTGATTTCCAGCATTGATTTCTTACTAGATTTCCAGCAGTCCAGAGAATGGAAATACGTTGTGTCACCGTTTTATTTGCGCTTATGGCCAGACACATCCGCCTTCGGTGGTGACGCGGCATTACAAATCCAGTTCCTTTATTCTGGACATGGAAAATCAATCTTCGCCCTCATTAAGCTTATTTGCCCGTATTAATTTTCGTAAGTAGTTCAAACTGTCCGCACGATTTATTGCTCCTCCGCCATCACGGTAACAAGGCAAGCCAGCCGTTCTTTTCTATGGTTATCTTGAACACCCACACGACCAGGCGCGAAAATGTATGTGACACATTCCAACTTTGACCTCTCGAATGAGCCAAACCATTATTCTGGAAGGTAATCCATGTGATTTTTTTTATTCTGCTCATGCTCATAAGCTCACTAATGATGCATAGTCTCCTAAATGGATTTCCCCCTATGTACTCATCCAAGTAATATGCCTATCATTATCTCCATCGATGATAAACACCTGAAACAGGTAAATGAATTCACCTTAGGAAGCATTATATTGCGTGAAGGAAAAACCAGAAAGAAGAGCCAAGGGTAGACCTAGAGTACGCTGGATCGGCAACATCAAAGAGAAATTACACGAACACCAAATAACATTATCTGAAGCTGCCAGAAAAGCGAGAACAAGAACATTGTATCTCCCTCGACACCCGTAAAGGGTAAAAGAGGAAGGAAAGAAGAAGAAGGAAAATCCAGTAAAGAGATACAAAATAGATGCAACAAAACATACCAGATCCTAGGACAGATGACACGTATTTTCAAGAACAAAAATGTAAACATAGACACTGAAGTTGCATTATGCAAGACTATTATTATTCTTTCACTGTGCTACCAGTGCCAAACCTGGACAATGACAGCACAAGACAAAAGAAAAATAATGACAGCTAAAATGACATGTCTACGAAGACTACTCGGAGTGCCATTAAGAGATATAATTAGAAACTATAACATCAGACAGATAACCAAAACAATACTAGTATTGGAACACATCAAAAGACAACAGATCAAGTAGTTTTCGCACGTGTCCAGATTACCAACAGATAGCATGCCACGAATGGCCGTGGCACATAGACATCATGGCTATAAAGCCAGAGGCAGACCATGCAAAAGATGGATCACAGAAATCAAAGTAGCCACAGGAACAAGCTTACGAACAGCGCACAAGAAGGCCATCTCCAGATTACTCTTCCACCCTTGACGTTGTACGGTAAACAAGGGTCACAGCGTATAGATAGATAGATAACTCATCTAAGTTCACAGTACTGTTCACTGCTATAATCTCCATAGCAACACTGTTTACCTTCCACCCATGTCGTAAAAGGCGACTAAGGAGGTTATAATATGGAGTTGGCTATCCCATCCCATATATGGTCAGTGACCCAAAGCCATACTGAAGTCGGATGTGCCAGGCCGAAAGGCGCAGATGTCGCAGCAATGTTGCAAACATGACACAACGCATTCCGTTCTCCGGACTACATCCTGCTAATCTGCAGGAATTTGAGAACGAACGCAGAAGAAGATCTCCATAGTGGGGCTGGCTGCTTGTAGTCACAGGATGTGTGTATAATAAGCGAGCTACGGGGACCATCACATGGCATACTCTTCGTCATGTGCACAAAAAGCCGAGCCGAGCACCTATATATTGGCACAGACTATGCCAATGTCGATTCTGAATTAAAACTAAACCACAGAAGCTTGAAAACACACGTGGAAGAAAATAGAACTGATTAGCACCGCAATGTAAGAGCAATATTATCAGATTTGACCGTGCCTTTTTCTATGACCTAGAAAAGACTAGACCTTCCTACAAACCTAAATATTTGTTTTTACTACAGACCAAATGCAGAAAAAAACACACGAATATTATGATTTTAAAAATCCTAATGTCCTTTTAATCCACTCGCTTTAAGGGCACCGTAGAATCTTTGTGGTTGTTAATTCCGGTTCATTGTTACTTCCGTTCCATTTTTCGTTCATTATACACTTGTATCAAACTATTGACCGCACAGCTTTCAACTTTTATAAATAATATGTTTAAGATTAGCATTTTTTGAAATCATGTCGAGTATTATTATATTTAGAGCAACCTATATTACACGCTACAGGCACATATGAGATCTCCCTTATGTACTTTGTGCTGAAGGTGTCGCGGGTTCAAATAACCGCTCGCGACGACTTATTTTGGAGATTAAAGTCGGATATCCTGGGGATTTGGCTATGGCTTGAAGCTACGGAGTTACGTGCTATAAGTGGTACTCCTGGCAGGCGGTACGGAGTACACATAGTGTAACTCGTGTACAATGAAGCCAATCTTCTATGCCTTTTGATCCCTCTTTTGGATGTCGGACCACATACAGCGTCATTTAATTTTCGCCTATCAGCACTTTCATTGGTGAGTTTGCCAGTTAGGATTATTAATTTGTTTAACCAGATTCTATTTTATTTAATTGTTTGATTTATTATTCACTTCAGGAAAGACGAATGTGTAAAGCAATGGAAGTTATGGTCTTACACACAGAAAATCTCCGCAGAATCCGCGAAAAAGAAGAATCGGAACTGCTAGAAGCTAGGTAACTGAATTTTCCTTATACTGTTTGATCAGATTCACCGAATCAGTTAAATTGGCATACATTCACTTCTCATATTGAGTTAACACCTGGAGAATTGACTCAGAGACAAGAATAATAAGTGAACAGACATAGTTTAAATCTCGTCTGCTATCTTCAGATTTGGGCTATCAATGTTGACAACCTGTGTCTACACAGTTCAGTAAACTTTGATGTTATCAATGTTGTCAACTTGTGTCTACACAGTTCAGTAAACATTTTATGCTATCAATGTTCACAACTTGTGTCCACACAGTTTGGTAAACATTTGATGTTATCAATGTTGTCAACTTATGTCCACACAGTTCAGTAAACATTTGGTTCTATCAATGTTGCCAACCTGTGTGAATTGAGTCCAAAAGGCTTAAGTGTACCCAATCGTCTCATTTTTGAATTGGGTACACTCAAGCCTTTTGGACTCAATTCCGACCACTCTTATGTCTAGTACTAGGTTGCTGTGGTCTTTGTCTTTATTCATTTTGTTCCGTCATTTACTCATCATTTTGTTCGTTTCGTTTCACAAATATTTACTTTTTTTATGTACTTTCTGACCTTCCAGCATCTCATTTCCATATTTCTGTTGGATGTTGTGATAATTTTTCCATTCCTCGTCTATTGATGTTTTGTTTGTGTTTTGATAAAGACCTTTTGGATGAAACGTTGAATGTGATTTGAGTATTGTAATTTTTATGATTTCTTGTGTGTGATTCATTCATTACCTACTAGTTTTAGTTAGCTATAGTCTGTCATGTCTCATTGAAGCGATATATAAACCTGTGTTTTACGTAAGTCTAATTAAGATTTTCTAAAAGAGATGAAAATAACTGAAGATTTTATAAAAGAGATAGTCAAGTTTCGATAGTTTCTAAAGGAGATTAATTAAAGTTACTTAATGATTTTTTTATAAAAGAGATTAAGGTACTTACCGTTAATTATATTTGAAAGACAACTTTTTTTGGGGTTTATTACAAGTTTCTGTACTCTGTTCACAGAAAACTGCTCAGTGAAAGATTTGGAAATGGCTTCAGGGTTGACTCTGGTTTGTATCTTTTCATTTTTTTTCATTTTTGTTAATCACATTAAATTGTGGGCTAGCAGAGTAATCAAATCTGTGTTGCAATCAATCAAGTGCCATGTTGAGTGGCGTAGGCGATCATGCATCTCAACAACTCCTTGTCTCTTGTGTTGTTAATACGTTCAGTTGGTGACTTATTTTTGTACCACAGTGCCAACCTATCCAGAAATTTATCTTTCTCTTCTCCCCTTGATCTTACCGGTGGTTACTAAATGTTTAAGTTTTACTATTCTCATCACATGCTCTAAAAATCTTGATTGTCTGTTTCTAATTTTTGCTATAATTTGTCACATTACTCCAGCATATCTAAGAACTTGTACATTAGTTTTTCTGGCTGTCAATGGAATTTTCATCATTCTTCCTAAAAACCACATCTCAGTTGTCTCCAACTTATCTTGGACACTTTTGTTTACTGCCCATGCTTCGCTTCCATACAGAAAGATTGGCTCAATATAACATCCTAGCACTTGAACTCTTGTATGCACTGATATTACTCCAGTACTATGTTGCAATAGTAATATTAAAACAACTTCTAATAAGGAAAGAAGAACAATTAAGAAAAGTAATTTTACAAAATAAAGATTTATTTCAGAGAGGAAATTAAGTGTGAAAGAAAATGTGGAATTGTGTGAAAATGAGAAAGAAAATATACAATGAGTGTGCATGTCTGCTTATGATTGTCACTAATTATCATGTAATAAAGCCAGATGATGGAGTAATAAAGCCCAATGATGGAATAATAAAGTTTAATGATGGAGTAATAAAACCCAATGATGGAGTAATAAAGCCCAATGATGAAGTAATAGTCTAATGATGGAGTAATACAAAATGAGATGTTAATATTTTGTGTATTGAACTTTTTTCTATCAACTCCACTCAAAGTGATTTGTTCTGAATGGAGAATGATTGTGACCATGAGAACATTTTTATATGGAAAGCTGACTTCTGGAAGATTTTTGTGGGAGCATCTTCTCTTTGCTTTAAGAATGTTTATAAATGAGAAAATAAAAAATTGCTAGCGTATCCTGTTCAGGATATTTCTTTTCATCAATCCATCTTTCATCTTTATTTGGCTATAGAGATTTTCAAGGCAGTATAAATATGTTTAGTAGTTTGCCATTGCTTTCTGAAATGATCAGGATGCACAATTGTCTGTGACGGGATTCGAACCCGGTACCTTGGCCATCATAGACACTCTCTGTACCTTGCCACCACAGATGAGATACAGGGAATAAATATGGAAAATTTGGTAGAATTGGCCAGGGAAAGACTCACATCAAAGCAGGCTATGATTACTGGATTGAAACTTTTATGAAGACGGACTTAAGACAAATCTTTGATAGAGAACAGGCAAGAGAAATCAGATACTCATTCAAAATTCTCCTATGACTTTCTTCAATATTTCTCAAGACATTAGCTTAGAGTGTGTGGTTAGAATTGTGTTGATACTCAAGACCTTAGATTAGAGTGTGTGATAAGAATTGTGTTGATAATCAAGACAGCTTAGAGTGTGTGGTAAGAATTGTGTTGATAATCAAGACAGCTTAGAGTGTGTGGTAAGAATTGTGTTGATAATCAAGACAGCGTAGAGTGTGTGGTAAGAATTGTGTTGATAATCAAGACCTTAGCTTAGAGTGTGTGGTAAGAATTGTGTTGATAATCAAGACCTTAGCTTAGAGTGTGTGGTTAGAATTGTGTTGATAATCAATACCTTAGCTTAGAATGTGTGATAAGAATTGTGTTGATAATCAAGACCTTAGCTTAGAGTGTGTGGTTAGAATTGTGTTGATACTCAAGACCTTAGCTTAGAGTGTGTGATAAGAATTGTGTTGATAATCAAGACATTAGCTTAGAGTGTGTGGTTAGAATTGTGTTGATACTCACGACCTTAGCTTAGAGTGTGTGGTTAGAATTGTGTTGATACTCAAGACCTTAGCTTAGAGTGTGTGATAAGAATTGTATTGATAATCAAGACCTTAGCTTAGAGTGTGTGATAAGAATTGTGTTGATAATCAAGACATTAGCTTAGAGTGTGTGGTTAGAATTGTGTTGATAATCAAGACCTTAGCTTAGAGTGTGTGGTAAGAATTGTGTTGATAATCAAGACCTTAGCTTAGAGTGTGTGATAATAATTGTGTTGATAATCAAGACCTTAGATTAGAGTGTGTGATAAGAATTGTGTTGATACTCAAGACCTTAGCTTAGAGTGTGTGGTTAGAATTGTGTTGATAATCAAGACCTTAGCTTAGAGTGTGTGGTAAGAATTGTGTTGATAATCAAGACCTTAGCTTAGAGTGTGTGATAAGAATTGTGTTGATAATCAAGACCTTAGATTAGAGTGTGTGATAAGAATTGTGTTGATACTCAAGACCTTAGCTTAGAGTGTGTGGTTAGAATTGTGTTGATACTCAAGACCTTAGCTTAGAGTGTGTGATAAGAATTGTGTTGATGCAACATTATGTTTTGAAAGTAGGAAAAAATGTTTGTTCAATACAAATAGATGCCACCATATAGTCAAGCTATTTTCCTTGTCTATGTTTGTAAATTTCATGTTCATCATTTAATAATTTAAATATTAATTTATTTTAGGGTTTGGGTTAGGGTTAGGATAGTTGTGTTTTACCTAGGTTATTATCTAGAAAAGCTGATCACCTCACTTTTGTGGTAATCTTAATGAACTTTCATTGGGTAATTCATTTGAGAAGTGTTATCCATTTTTTGTTTGCTTCCTAGCATAGTCAATTACCATTATAACAACTTAGTCCTGACTGACAAAATATTTGTATAACAGGTAATTCGCTATATACAGTCCCAAAAAAATAAATAAATAAATACCTGGTATTATTGGGATTTTTAAAAGTATTGTTAAATAAGGAAATTTGTTATAAAAAATGTGTTACATAGTGATTCTGCTGTACTGTTATGTTCTAATTTCCTAAGGAGAGGTTTAAATCATGTGTCATATAGGGATTCTGATGTACTAAGTGTTATGTTCAAATTTCATAAGGATGGGATTGAAATCTCTCTCTCTCTCTCCTTAATCTAGATCTTGTTCGTTAACATTACACTGTTCCATAAAAAATAAAACCAAAAGTTATGAAAAATAAATGTGTCAGATTTAGTCAGAATACTAAATTATTGCAGCTTTACTGAAGACTAGGAGCACAATACACTTATGCTCCAATCACAGATAGATCTAGTTATACCAGAGCAAACAAGGCTTATGTTTCCATCATAGATAGATTTAGTTATTAGAGCAAACAGGGCTTAGGGCCTATGTTTCCATCACGGATAGAGAGATCTACTAATTTGTACCAGAGCAAACACAGAAAAGTAAAATTCAAGCAAGAATGTTCAACACTTTATGTAAATTAAGTAAACTTGTTTTTGTTTTACAGATTCAGGTCCCACTAGAAGATCAATGTCAGTCTGTGGTCTCAATGCAGTTGGTAGACCAGTGAGTATTCAATGTCAGTCTGTGATCTCAATGCAGTGGATAGGCTGGAATATAATCAGATTTGAAACTGTGCTCAGCAGAATTTTAATATAAATGTTTTGTGTTAGTGCACCATGTTTATTACCCATAAGCCACATGGGTTCTATAAATTATACATTATGCTTTTTTCTGAGCTCTCAAGAAGTTTTGACATCTTGCACAAAATTAACTCTGATCTCGGCCTACAATGACCGATTGAGATTCAGATTGCCTTGAGCACTGCCTGCTAGATAACCATCAAGTACCATCTCTGCAGCGAAGGTTAATGGCAACAGGCCTCCTACATCCTCCATCTCTTGCCTTGGTGGTGCACTTTGTCAGACTGTAGCCTGTCCATCAAGTGATGTTACTCTTCCATTTGTATTTTTGCCTACCTCTTGCTCACCTCCCTTTGACTTTATCCTCAAAAGTAAGGTCTTCAACAGGGTGTCATGTCTTTTAATATGTCCAAAATACTTTATCTGTTTGATATTTCTTTCTTTTAACAGTTCTTTTTTCGTACGAAGTGTTGTTAAAACCTCTTTGTTTTCTTCTCTTTCCGTGAAATTCTCCATATTCTTCTATATAATCACATCTCAAAGGCATCAATTCTATCTTCTAATTGTGTGTGCATCGTCCATGTTTCAGAGCCATACATGAATTCATTCATTCATCATTTTCCTTTTGCGCTGAAGTTAGCGCATAGGGCAGAGGTCAGATCTCTCCAATTCTGTCTGTTCAAAGCTATTCTGTGAAGTTCCTGAATAGTATGAATATTGGTTGTTTTACTTTCTCCAAGTATTGTTCTTCTGAGTGTTTATTTTGGTCTACCCCTTTGTCACAAAATAATTCGTTTGAATGAAAAAGAATTGGAATGAACTGACTTCTGTTATGCAAATCGGTCTGAACTTTACGATGTTAGTTGATTAATCCAACGATCGACGGAATGACCCAGACTTGATTAGAGAAACACCCTCCATCAACGGATGTCACTACCGGAAGTCATACATGAAAAGATGTAGCATTTTATAATTTTCATTTTTAGCTTGTTTGTAATTTGTTTAGATGTTAATATTTTCCTGCCGGATAGAAGCAAGTATTAAAGTGCAAACTTAGCTTGTTTCACATAACTTGAAATGTAATTATAGTTTTTATCATGCATCTATCTGTCTATTTATTGTATTTTGTCTGCGTTTTCTGTTAGATGTCGCAGAATTGAATGACTATCAGTTACAAGCTATTGCACGTTTGGTCGCTTGATATGCAGTAATATTGTGACATCTTAGGACGTCTGTAACTCCTTCAATCTACATTATTCTTGGTCTTCATCTGCCTCTTTCCATTTTCAAGTTGTATATACTCTATGGAAGTGAAGTATGGACAATAAATAAGACATCACAAAAATCATTGGAGGCAGCGGAAATGTGGTTTATTTGAAGAATGTTACGCATTCCTTGGACAGCAAATATTTTTTACTAATGAAGAATGTCTTAGAAGGATGGATGTGAAAAGATGTATTATTGACAATATAAGAAAAAGAGTCAACATTTATTGGGCACATAATGAGAAGAGGAGGCATTGAGAATATAGTGACAACAGGAAAGATAGAAAGGAAAAGATCAAGGGGAAGACCCAGAGAAAAGATATTGGACAGTTTGACTAAATGGCTTCAATTGACGACACCAACAGAGATGACGACATACATAAGAGATCGATGTACATGGAGAAATATGATCGCCAGTGCCATTTGGCATGGCACTTGATGTTGATGATGATGATGTTTCTTGTTGCTTGCCAATATGGGTTCATTTTCAGCAAGTTTTAAAAGCATTTCTGTGTCTGTTTTTATCATGCGTCACTATAAGGGAAATAGTAAAAATAATATTAGGTCGCTTTGGTGTGGATATCAATACTGACACATTAATTAGACAAATCTCATTGATTGCAGAATGCACTGTATGGAGGTGATTTGAAGTCGTTATTAGTAGTCTGAGATTACATAAAAGCAACATATCCTGCAGTTTTGTCAACAAATTTGTTGCTCAATAAATTAAACGGTATTTTGTAATGCAAATATACATCACATCTTTCTTGCATGTAGGCCTATATTTGTACAACAGAAATATGTTGGACATATTCCTAGTCAGAAATTTAACATTGTAGCAAGACATGCATTCAAATGGAATTCATAGGGGGGGGGGAAGAAAAGTGAAAACAGTAAAAGCCAAAACTAGAGGAACCATAATTTCTGGATGGAAGTCAAGAAAGTTATACAAAATATAATTTAATGGATCAAGATAGCACAGCTTCATATTCCTATGAATATGTAAGCTCAGTGGTAGAGTGGTAAGTAAGTCTGCCTCATAAAGAAACTCTATTGAGTTTGAATACCATTTGTCCATATTATACTAGCAATGTTTCAGTTATCCATTTTATTTTATTCCATATTGGAGACTAGAAGATAAAAGTCTCAAGTTTCAATAATTGGCTTCTTTCAGATGAGGAGAAGAAGTGAAATTGCCTTGCCAAAAATTATTGGAGGAACAGGAAGCCCATCCTTGAGTCCAACAGCAAATTTAGTAGGTCTAGTCTGAAGTGCTAATTTTATTCTATGCTTGATCACTAGACTATTTTCTTAAACTATTCATAATTTCCTATATTATTTATCACTAGTTATCATGAATAGTATTCAACATATCAATATCACAAATTCATCTCTGCAAGAGTTTTCCAGTCCAGGTATATTTACCTTCAGCATATTTTATGTTAAATACATCATCATCATCATTAGGTAGCATACCCTGGAAAAGAATTAAAAGTCATCACAACATCTAGAAACTCCTGCTGATCGTCTTGCTTCTGTGAATGCTAGGGTCAAGTTTTCTTTCATATCTTGTGTCCATCTTCTATACAAAAGTTACATTTTATTGTATTTTTAAATATAACCTATAATATCTTTAACTATTTATTTATTCAATGAGTTTAGTATCGAAATCTTCAGAATTCAATGTGCAGATAAGAAACTATAGAGCGGAAACCCTCTGTAGTGCATACATTATAAACCAGATTCCCTATTTAAAATATACTTTTCAAATCACCAATTACATTTATTTTGTTATTATTTATGTTGTAGTTCCTAACAATGAATATCTGCTATTAACCTTTAGAGCCCTGGCATAAAATTACAAAACTTCCCCCAGGGCCTGACTTATTTTTTGGAAAATATGCGTTATTGATGGTGGGTGTTTTGAAAACGTCATAACTTTTTTGTTTTAAAATATATCAAAATAATTTTTGCACATCTAAATAAAGGAGTGAATAGTGAATATTATCGTGTTTTTGTTGTTGTTGTATGTGTGATATGACAGTTGTGAGCAAGTTTTGAAGTTGAAAATTCTGGCGAAAAACGCAAAACGTCATTTTCAAAATCGTTAATATATCTTCGTGATGACCCTAATACATGAGAAATGTGTGACAACATTGATAAAATCCTCATAAATACCTATACTTATTGTATATATATTGTTTTATATCCAAACTAATATAATATGAACTAAAAAAACTAATAAAACGTGAAGAAATTGCATATAACGTCCGTCCGGTCAACACTAGGTCTATGCCGACACGCAGCGTAATTATTGTCTATGCACACACGTGTCACCCCTGATACATATTATTTTTGTGCTTTTTAATGAATACACACACATTCTTATCAAATAACAACATATTAAACACAAAAAACAACATTTAGAACATGTAGTCACGATCACTTACCCATGCCACGCGGTACTCAATTTGATAGTAAAATACGGCAGAAAATGGCTAAAGTCGCTCTAGAAATGCGTTGACAAATTCAACCGGCTTTCTCTCTCTTACAATCGTAATGAGTAAAAGAATTTGACCTTTAAACTGTGACGTATTCCTAGCTTCGTGTTGCGGGAATTCTACGTCATATAAGCTTTAACTTCGTGAAGTTCCGTGCTCGGGAATGGAGCGATATCGTATGGCGTGTGATTGCGACCACAGGCAATACGGGATGCACACGCAAGGTGCATTGTTGCGACCATAGGGGCCTAAAGGTTAAATAAATATTTTATCAGTCCAGACCAAGTTATTATAATTGGATTTGATGGTATAACTTATGAGTGTGTATTTAAATACAAAGATTTCAGTTCTATTTTAGAAAGCAAAAATATATAAATCATATATGAATCAGAATTATAAATGTAGGCCTATAATTTATACCGATGTAGGTCTATTTATACAGAAAGGTGGATTGGCTAAATTGACAATTTTGTCAGCCTAATTAGAAATTTAAAAAAAAATTAAGCGCTTGTTAATCATGAGACTCAACCTGGAACAGCAGCTAGTGTGCTTGATTCAACCACCATTGTAAGAAATAAAATCAAATTTTTTTGTCTCGCCATTGGTTTATGTAGAATATGGTTTTATACATCGCCTGTGTACTACTGGAGCCTGATAAAGGAGCGAAACATAACAACACTGTTACCTACTACACATGTCATAGGATATGACTAAGGAGTTATGGGATGAAGTTGGCTGTTCCACCCCATAGAGGAATAAAGTGATCCAGAAGCCATGCTGAAGTTGGATGTGTCAGAACAAGAGCTGCAGATATCACAACTAGGCTGTAAACCATAGTACACCACATTCTGTTCTCTGAACTACATTAGTGTTTGGGAATGAATATTAAAAAAAGCATTATACACAGATTTTTCTTTGATCAATGTCAGTTTCACAGTCTGTATCTTAAATAGACTAAGACTGGTTCCATCACCTCTGTGTCCATGTGGGCAGGTGGCACAGACAACGGAATAGGCCTATATCCTGCAAGACTGAATTGCACTAAACCAGTTACAGGAGGAACACTGGCCAACAGATATGGATATCCACAGAAAGCTGTATTGGAGCACTGAGCTCTCAAATGCAGTAGCATTCGTTAAAAAAACCGGACTGGCTATGTAGACATGTCAAACTACGAACAAGAAGAAGATTAGACTATATTGGTTAAGTTCTCCCTACAGTAGATTTTCTAGAATATAAATCTTAAAATGCAAACTTGCCTTTCTGATTGGAGAGAACATTGGGAATTGATCTCACCTGAGCTGTGCTGTGTTAATGTTATGATGCTGTCACTTTTAGCAAACTAAAAGAAACTAAGCACTTTTGGGGAATCCTGAAGTTCAGTGATGTTAATTCTAATCAGATGTAGGTCTACAGTTCTAACAAGTTTATCAATATTGATTTTGTTTATTTTCATTACTGTAGACTATTGACTAATGTCACAAACTATATAAATTTTGAATATTTTTAGTTTCTCATTTAAATTTAGTATACATGTAATAATAGAATATTGTTTTGGAAAGTAGTTAATGAACCTTTTGGGATCATATGCTTCTTCTGCTTGCTTCTTTTGTTTGCATGGAATGTGCTGATATCTGATGTTTTGTCTCTTCTATAAACGTTACTGTTTTGTAACTAAAACAGAGGAGGGACAAATCTTAATTACATTTAAGGTGCCCATTTTTATCACAGGAAGATGTTTCTAAAAATTGTATTTGTTTCATAGCTAAGCTTGTTAATTTCAATGAAACACTAGTACAGGTCAAGAATCATGGCATAGAATTCAATCATTTTAACTTTTACTGTAGGTCTAATTGTAAAATTTATTTGACCTGTTGTTGTTCATCTATCACAAGATGATGATGACCATTTGTTACATCCACTTTTGAAAATTCAATTTTAGTTATGTCCTTGATTATGAGTTCGTAGATGGCTAATGAGCCCTATTTGAGCTGTAAATGTCCTTGGACAGTTTGAACATGGAATGACGACAGTAGACGGATCTTCAAGAATGACCTAAGAATGATAGAACAGACAAGGAATATCATGAACTATCATAGTTTGTCAGTCACAATGCATTGATATTATTTTCCGAGATAAGAATCTAATGCACATACTCAGCTGCAATGGAAGTTCAAGTATAATTCCTACATGTAGAAAGTTGTACCAAATGATAGACCAGATTGTTTGCTCTCTGCGAATTTTCACCTGTGCTACAGTGTCCATGCAGTTATGCTGAAATCTTATTGTGTGTGTCCTTGATGTACATATGGTACTGACGTCATGACTTCAACTGTCATTGGTCACATGTTAGTCATTATTTAGTGTATTAATTAGGAACAATATTATTTTCAACTATTGATACTGCTTTAATATATATAATTTTGTGATATAATTTTAATCTGTGATATAACTTCAATCTGTGATATAACTTCAAACTGTGATATAACTTCAATCTGTGATATAACTTCAATCTGTGATATAACTTCAATCTGTGATATAACTTCAATTCTGTGATATAACTTCAATTCTGTGATATAACTTCAATCTGTGATATAACTTTAATCTGTGATATAACTTCAATCTGTGATATAACTTCAATCTGTGATATAACTTCAGTCTGTGATATAACTTCAATCTGTGATATAACTTCAGTCTGTGATATAACTTCAGTCTGTGATATAACTTCAATCTGTGATATAACTTCAGTCTGTGATATAACTTCAATCTGTGATATAACTTCAATCTGTGATATAACTTCAATCTGTGATATAACTTCAGTCTGTGATATAACTTCAATCTGTGATATAACTTCAATCTGTGATATAACTATTCTTAACTTCCATAGTATGTATGGATGTGGCTAAGTATTTTATTTAAACTGTATGTCCTTTTAAATTATTTCAACCACAGTTAATGTTAGATGTTGTGATCAGTAGCAGTGAGCAAGATAGGTGTACTTATTTTCCTGAACATCTTTCATGCATGTTTCAATATTTTTTAGATTAAATTGTATTTGTTTTATACTTACCGTAGCTACTCATCTTTCGTCATACATGACACATAGGACAGTTGTGGCAACAACTTTCAATTTTGTGCCTGTCTATTAAAGCTACTGCAGTGCTTGTGTAATGCTGATGCCAAATATTTATCTTTTCTGGATTTCTGTGTAGAGTTTCTTGTTTAGGTGTGCTACATTTTTACCGCTCTACCAAAATGGTAGAGGAGAATGGATGTGTTGTCTCTATGGTATTCGATTAGCGGTTGTTCCTTCCCAAAAGTAATGGCAACCTATGGAAAATTGTGCCTAGAAATTTCCAATGGGTTATTCAAACTTTTCTCTAGGGTTGTGGTCTTGTGCTGTAGCAATAGTATGATATGCAATGACTGTTTAGAAAGAGAAATAATGGATGGTAGAGCACCTGGGAGGAGGAGAAAGGGCAGACCAAGCAGATGATGTGCGAACTGATGACATTACAGAAAACATGAAAACGTCATTTAAAAATGCAAGCTGCATGGCACAAGACAGAACGGTTCAGGGAGTTCATTGGGAAGACAAAGTTTTAGAGAGAATACCGGTATGTCATATGACATAATATGAGGGATGGTAAAAAATTAATGCCTCCTAATTTTTATTTATGAAAATATTGTATCTGTGTGCAATTTGTTAATTTTGTGAGAATACCCAAACACTCTTCTGCACTGTATAGCATAACCAACCTGTTTCATTAACAGATTGCAACACAGTAGCCATTTAAAAATAGTTGCCATTATAGTACAGTTAAAACAACAATATTTCATAGAATTTCTCAGTGCTGAAAGCAAAACCCCAATTCGCTTCCACAAACGTTTGAAGAATGTTTATGGAGAATTAACAGTGGATGTTTGCACTGTCCAACATTGCGTACATTGTTGTGACAAAACTGAAGTAGGTCAATTTAAATAGATGACATGAAGTGGACTGTTCATCTGTCTACAACAGTGACACCACAAAACATTCATTGAGTTGATGACAGCATTCGTGGTGATTGTAGGGTAACACTGGATGAACTGCATGCCATGTTGTCCATTAGTAAATGTAGTGTCCAGAGTATTGTTAAAGATCTAGGTTATTCAAAGGTGTGTGCATGATGGATGCCCAGAATGTTGACAGACTGGCATGAAGAAACAAGGAAACCCATAGCCATACATAGCTAAACACACCATTGATGCAATTAGAGAATTTGTCTTGACATTATTACTACACCCCACTTACAGTCCTGATCTTGCAACTTCAGACTTCCATTTGTTTTGACCACTAAAAGAACATTTATGCTGTCATTATTTTAAGGAGACTAATAACCTTAAACGAGCAGTACACAATTGGTTTTGGAAAAAAGACACATTTTTGCCATGTGGGGATACTTGCCCATGTGCAAAGATGAACAAAAACTAACAAATAAAGAAGACTACATTGAGCAATAAATATTTAAAGTACAGACCTCAGACTAAATTTTAATGTGAGTTTTATCTATTTTCATATCTATTTGATTAAATTATAAATTAGGAGGCATTACTTTTTTAACATCCCATTTACATTTCTATTTCCCTCTACTTTATTCACAAGAAGGACTGTTTAGGAAGTATGTTCTTGTCCAACCTGAGTACATAGTCGATATAATTCCACTGTTTTCTTATAAAACTTGACACAAATTCTTGGTTGGTTTCTTCAAAATGTTTCACTTGTTTTAAAATGATATAGAAAAATTATATTCATTTTTAAAGTGAAAAATATAACATTAGACAAAAAAATATTAACTATCAATTGCAATCTGTCTTTTAGATGGGAGTGGCCTCTAATCACTATCATATCTAACTTTTCCTAATAGCCATTTAGGAAAATTGATAAAATTATTTATGACCCTATTCTTGTGAAACAAATTTATTTGAAAGACATAGTTGAGACATTTGAAGTCAAAATCAACTATTGTTCAATAACTTTTATCTCTGTAAAAGATTCCTACCCTGCCGTAATGTATTTATTAAGTAACTATGAAAATGGTGGTTTCAGTGACTTACAGGCTGAAAGGGTCTGCTTAACTGACTGTTTTAGTGGCTTGTGGGTAATATGGAGTTAATAAATTTCTAATGCTTGACTGTAAGTGCAGCTCATTTACTACTCATATTGTGCTACATAACTACAATCAGTGCCATAGATAAGGGCATGTTTAGTGCCATATAAAAGGGTGCGTTTCGTGCCATAGATATGGGTATGTTTAGTGCCATAGACAAGGGTGTGCTTAGTGCCATAGATAAGGGCATGTTTAGTGCCATATAAAAGGGTGCGTTTCGTGCCATAGATATGGGTATGTTTAGTGCCATAGACAAGGGTGTGCTTAGTGCCATAGATAAGGGCATATTTAGTGCCATATAAAAGGGTGCGTTTCATGCCATAGATATGGGTTTGTTTAGTGCCATAGACAAGGGTGTGCTTAGTGCCATAGATAAGGGTATGTTTAGTGCCATAGATAAGGGTATGTTTAGTGCTATAGAAAAGGGTGTGTTTAGTGCCATAGATAAAGATGTGTTTAGTGCCATAAATATAGGTGTGTTTAGTGCCATAGATACGGGTATGGTCAAACGTATAGGAAAAGGTGAGTGTTGTGATTGAAGGGTTTCAACCCTTTCCCCCTCATTTAGGTATATAAACTATCATAAATATTGATGGTATGGTTAAATGTAAGCAATACTAAATACCCCCAAATTGTTGCAGGCTTTGATGTGATTGGATATCTTACAGAATGATAGACATGCCTTCTGCATACATAAATATATTTAATTAGATGAGAGAATTATTATTAAAGCATTGTATTCTGCTTAGAATTAGTCTCTCTGGTAGCCCTACAAAATAAAGCTATGGAGAAATCCCCATTGCATAAATAAAATAAGAGCTTCATTGCTCATAATTCTTAGGGATTGCAAAGAATAGCAATAACAGTATGATGGAGAATTAATTAAGAAAAATTAATGACTTCCAAATAATGACATTTAAGTAACAAAAAAATAATTAATAATTTTTTTAATAAACTCTACTCCTTAAAAAAGTTGTTTCACAGGCTGTGGTTTATTTTATTAAGCTAGTGGATGTCTGTGTATGCTGAGAGGAGACTTTCTTGTCCAATGTTCTTAATTCTATTTTACAAGCATCTCACAGAGAAAACTTAATTTTCAACCACAAACCTTCCATCTTTTGTTTTACCAGAGCACTTTGCCATAAACAAAATTGGTACAGTACAAGTAGACGCCACCACATAGTCAAGTTATTTCCCTTGTTTATGTTTGTAAATTTCATGTTCATCATTTAATAATTTAAATATTAAGTTATTTTAGGGTTTTGGTTAGGATAGTTGTGTTTTACATAACAAACCCTAACCCCAACCTTAAATAAATATATATTTCAATTATTAAATGATGAACATAAATTTACAAACATTGACAAGAGAAATAATTAAACATGTGGTGACATCTACTTGTACTGTACCAAAAAAATAGAGTAGAGTTTGTTAGGTTTGGAAATAAAGTCTCTAGAACTGAAGCACTTAATAGAGGATTGAAGAAATTCTTACCTACAACCATGACAGCATCAGACTATAACAGCTAACTAATTATGTTTTAACGTTACATTGATTGTGTCAAAAAAATAAATAGGCCCTACATTTATATGTAGCATATGAAACTTTATAACTGACTGATAAAGCTTTGCTTCTTATTAATATACACTCACTAGGAACATGTGCTTCCCTTTTCTAAGAATTCATTCATCTCTGCCGTATCCCGGAAGTCTAAGGAAGGGGAGGTAAGCTGATAGCTGACATGTATTGAATTTCCTTGTATATAACTTTCCCAGCTGTGGATATGATTGTATTAGGGAGTTGGCCTATGTCTAATTAGAGAAAAAAAATATGTTACATTTCATTACCAGATTTTCCTGTAAAATAGAACACTTGATATCTATTAAAAAAATAGGTCTAACTTTATCTGATCTAATATTATTTGCTGCTTTATTAGCAAACGTAAGCCTACTTCCAATCATATTGCTGCTTTATTAGCAAACTTAAGCCTACTTACAATCATATTGCTGCTTTATTAGCAAACGTAAGCCTACTTCCAATCATATTGCTGCTTTATTAACAAACATAAGTTTACTTCCAATCATATTGGTCACCTCCCATAAAATAAAGTGTACATAAATAGGTCCACATAGGCCTATGCACTCATGTAAAGCATTTCTTAAGATTTTGCAGAAGTACTTGAAAAACAATCAGAAAGCGGCAGACAGACTTTGAATTGGGTCTTTTCAACTGGCACCTGTTCACCTAGCAACTTGAAACACCACGTTTTCCTAAATGACCAATCTGCATTCCTCTAGAAGTACATGAAACTTAAATTTCAGGATGTAAGGATAAGGGAAATATTACCATCTGTAATCAACAGAACTCTTGTCATGTTCAAAATCTTGTTTCTGTATATTTCAATGGCCCATACCATTTGGGTGCCTGAAATGTTGAGATTACTGGTATTAAATAGTTGGTACAGTACAAGTAGATGCCACCACATGTTTAATTATTAATTAGTTAGTCATCGGATCATCATCACTGCAAACTGAACAAGTCCATAGTTGCTATGATCTCTCCCTGAGTGTATCCACCTCTACACTTCTGTTGACAGCACCTGTCCTCTGCTGGTTGACCATCATTCTTCTGGGCCCTCCATAAAATTCACTTCTAGCAACACCACAATTCAAATCCTGTTCTTTAATGTTCTTTAAAATCCTGGCCATTGAAAAGAAATCATCATCCACACTAGTCTCACTCTCGTGTGCTATATCTCTTATGGAGTTCAAAATGTCAGCTCGATCCATTGCCTCATTGCCATGTGCCACATTCATGCATGACACCAATTGATCTGCTCTTTCATTGCCTCGAACACCCACATGTCCCAGCACGAAAATAAATGTAACTACTTTCAACCTCGCCTTTCTCAAGGCCTCAATCCACTGTTCAGGAACGAGACCCACTTGTGCCGTCCTAATCATACTCATAGAGTCACTCAAGATGTAGACCTGTGTTACCTTCTGTGTGCCTACCCATTCAAATGCCCTGGTCTCCGCCATAATTTAATTATTTTCCTTGTCTATGTTTGTAAATTTCATGTTCATCATTTAATATTTGAAATGTATATTTATTTAGGGTTAGTTATGTAAAACACAACCATCTTAGCCCTAACTCAAACCATAAAAGGAAAATAATATTTAAATTATTTTATGATGAACATTAAATTTACAAACATAGACAAGGGAAATAACTCACCTATGTGATGGTATCTTCTTGTACTGTACCAAATAGTCTTCCTAAGTTAACTAGACACAGTAGGCCTATAGGCCTATGCTTGAAAATTTGTAATTTCGCATATTTGGTACTCTATGACCTATCATTTTCAACAATCTTGAATATCCTGTTGTGTTCTGCTAATTTTCTATTAATTTTAATTCATCTTTGTCCTTCAGTTTTTCTGTTAATATTTATTCAACTCCTTTCAGCATATTCATTTATTATTGTGATGTGATCAAAGCCAGTGCCAGGGTTCTCAGTGTTTGGTTATTTCATGGCCACATTTTGTTAAATTTACCATTTTGAAATGTCACAGGCCATGAAAATGTTTTGGTAATTATTGCATTTTCAGGCAATTTAAAAGTGTAATTAAAGTTAGGAGTTTGACTTTGTTTGGACATATTCTATGCAAAGTTTGACTGAAATTCATATAAACTATTTGGCAACTCTGGTTAGTGCCATTGTTTACTTATCCTGTGTTATGTTTGTATTCTTGAAAAGGGCCTTGCAGTCAAAATGTTAATTTGTATGTATTTTCATGTGTGCTTCCAGTGATTTGTAAAATTCTATAATGTGTTTTCAATTTTCGCCTTTAAGTATTAGACCTATAATAAACTATAGGCTAGGTCCTAATTATAATTTGTAACACACAGGACTCAAACTTAAGAAACAGAATTTGAAGAAATGTTACAATTAGTCACATTGAATCAACATGTTACTGCTAAAATTACATATATTGGATGTAGAAAAGCACAAGAGAAAATAAAACATATGAATAATGTCTTAAAACAAAACTGAGATCATGTCATTTTATTTCAGTATTCGCATTATTGCTTATCCTGTTTATTATTAAATCCAGACTTGTTACTGCTACGAATAGGAAATAATTGGTTGCACGACTTCACTCTATAATCATTGGCATTCATTGTTAGCTTCAAATTCAGCTTTTAAATTACTCAGCATGCTTGAATATTGCATCTACTCGAAGCAAAAGTTGTGCATTTGTGTTAATGTTTAGACTTAGGCCTACATTAAAATTTAGTGTACAATGTAAAGTTAAACTATTGCCATGACTGGTCTCTGGAGTATAGGGCCTAAAACCTGTGCACAGAAAATGTAAACACTTTGATATATCCTTCCCATTTTTAAAGGCCCATTTTGATTATTTCCTTGCATTTTTTGTTTGTCTTCCTTGGCTATTTTTGACATGCAAATCCAAGTATATAAATAGTGACCAACAAAAATCTGTAACTCTTTCAATCTACCATTTTCTTGATCTTCCTCCGTATTTTGCTGTTTCTATTTTCATGTTGTATGCTCTTGCCGCTGGAATTAGGATTAAATCTCATTAAGTGGGCGAACCATATAAGTCTCTGTTTTAAATATATTTGATCACAGATGTTGTTACAACAGTTCTTGTAATCTCTTCATTCCTCACATGATCTCTTCTTGTAATCTCTTCATTCCTCACATGATCTCTTCTTGTAATCTCTTCATTCCTCACATGATCTCTTCTAGTTCTGTTTGCTGATTTTCTTAGACTTCTCATTTCACACATAGTAAGCTCTCTTTCTTGTACATTTGCTTGTGTCCATGTCTGACATTGATAACACAATGTTGGTATGAAGATTGAATTTGTCTTTTGGTTTCCATCAGGATAGATTTGTGTTTCAAAATTGGTGTAAGTTCATAATTCATGTAGTTGGCATTTTGAATTCTTGTCTCACAATGTGATATTTGGATAAAAACATTAACTGGATGTATAATAGTTTATGTTGCATTATTTATTGATAGAGGACAGCAGATCTGAAATGATTTAATGTATATTCATTTATTTGATTTCATTGCAGGATCCTAAGTCACGGTTTCAGTCTGCAGTAGCTAGTACCTCTATGCAACAAGTTGTCACTACCACCATGAGGCAGAGTTCCTTTGAGAAACGTCGCTCTATATCTACGTCATTAGCTCCATCACCATCTTCTCTGTTATATCCACCTGTAACACCTACCTCTACAGTATTACAATCCATCTCATCCTCTACACTTTCAGTGAATAACCAGCTGGTAGATGACAAGTTAGTACAAAATGATTTTATTATTTTTGAATATAAATATTATGTGGGTATAGAGGAAATTTTATGGGTGCGAGTCTTGGACAATAAACAAACTGGAAAGTGGGAAATTAGAGGCATTCTATAGAAGAATGCTGAGAATACCATGGACTGCCAGAAAATCTAATGTAGAGGTGTAGAAAGAGTCAAATGCGAAACAGACCTTAATCAACAATATAAGAAAAAGGCAATCTTCGTTTTTTGGCCACTTCATGAGACAGGCAGGTTTAGAGAACATAGTCACAACAGGCAAAATTGAAGGCAACAGAGACAGAGGGCGACAACGTGAGAAAATATTAGACAGTTTGACAACCTGGCACAGCAAGGAAACAACAACGACATTGATACATAGGCCCTAATACTGTGGACAGAGAGTTGTGGAGAGCCATGACCGCCTACGCCAGCCGGCAGGGCACCTGATGATGATGAGAGGCAACTTAATAATTTTCTGCAGATTTATGTTAGTTTTCTGAAACCACTTTGAATAGGGCAGTAATCGTGTTTGTTGTTTGTTTGTTAGTGTTCATTCTTTAGTTTTTGCTGGAACTCTCTTGTAGCATGACAAAGTCATAGGCCTTTTAGATTTCCAGCAGGATGTAGTCTAGAGAATGGCGATGCATTGTGCCATTTATTTGCGCCAATGGCCTGATACATCCGGCTTCTGTGGATTTATTGTTTTGATTAACTCTCTCAGGCCAATCTATGGAAGTTCCTAAGTGAATGGTTGTGACATGAATGGATGGTATACATTGGACCTAAATATCTCTACTCTTCAGGAGCTTGTGTAGATCTCGGAAATGAGTGAGCTGATATGCTGAATATAAAGGATGTGGTAAGCCCTTTGGATAGAAATGAGAAAACTCTTGAAAGCAAAAAAAGATTGTCTACTGAAGAGTAAAACTAGATTGGATAAAGTGATAATTGATAGAGTGCTTGAAACTTAGGATCAAGTATACGGCAAGCAGGGACAGGAGGGAATGAATAACACACATGAAAATATCAATGGATAATGATAATTATAAGCATGCATACTTTTAATCATCTACTAAAAGAGACTGAGCACCCATGGGTCTACCCACAGTGTCTCTTAAATACTTGTGTAAGATGACAGGGTGTGATGGCACAATTTCTTAAATAATCAAATACTTGTGTCATTTCATTTACTTTTCATTGTTGTTTAGATAATAAAACTGATGTTAACCTTCATTTTTACATTCCATTTTGATACTAATTTATTGATGGGATTATCATTAGTTATGTCTGCATTCAGTATGAACAGATGGCAGTTATAGATACTTCAAACCTTCAAGTATTAAATAGATTTACCGGTACTTTACTAAGTCAGCACTGTGACTAAAGGATAAGCCTAATAATCACATCTCATAAGCCTAATCTCAATATACTGAGTTCAAAATTTGTTGAAGGCAATTTGGCAGTTAGATGTTCAGAAAACTGGACGAAAACTGGTCATACCCACAGAATGAAAATAGTGCCTAGAAAATCGCTATACCCAGAAAATGCTAGGTTTATTACTATATTCTCAATATAGGCCTATAACCAACAACTGTAATGAACATGTATGTGTTGGCAGTAAGAGAGCAGATAGAATTTTATCAAAATATATAGTCCTATAGCTTGAGCTAGATACGAGAAAAATACAGCAATCAATTAGGTATTGTCTTTCTAATCAGGACAAGCATTTGATCACTACAACATCTGCACTGCAATCATATTAGGCTATATAATAACAGACTTGAGATCCATAACCCATCAGGGTCGTAGGAGGGGGTTCCACACTGGATACATCAGCATGCAAAGCTCTCCAAAAAAACTCTCGTCTCAGCCATTCGGAGGAGTGTAGAAAAATCATGCAGAGACCATTCCTTGATGTTATCAATACAGGATTTTCTCTAACTCCTTTCCTCCTTCCACCCTCGACTGTTCCTTGCAAAATTATT
The DNA here is from genome assembly GCA_034231615.1 of Meghimatium bilineatum. Taxonomy (NCBI): domain Eukaryota; kingdom Metazoa; phylum Mollusca; class Gastropoda; order Stylommatophora; family Philomycidae; genus Meghimatium; species Meghimatium bilineatum. Next base: position 12,923,791 of record CM067311.1, on the reverse strand, counting down.
GTAGAAAGTGAGTTGTGTCCCATTACGTCCAAACCAAACAAGATTATATTATTTTACAATTGCCAAAAGTGGTTGTTGATAACTTTAAAGTTTGTTTATTTGATGCCAGAAAAATATATTTGTCTTGTGTTCTATATACCGGTAGCAAATTCTTAGCAAAAGTCTGTAACACTTGTTTTGAAATGCCTAAATACTTCTTTCTGTGTGTGCATTTAGTGTCCAGCATTCACATCCGTATAATAGTATTCTTAGCACTAGCAATCTGAATATGTTCATGTCACTGCAATTAATGGATTTAGAATAAAAGATTTAATATGTTGGACACTGTAACTGAAGGATTAAATTAAAAAAAGGGTGTTAAACCAGCAAGAAATATAAAACATTGCAATTCATACCCATGACCTTTTTCTGGGAGATAATTAATTCCTACAAGTCTAAAATGAATTCTATGAGATCTCTCAATGCCACATAACTAATAAATAAAGTTCTGTAAAAATAGGTTCATGGGGTCAGCAAAGAATTGCAAAATAGATTTACTGGTATACACAAATTCACATTACAGGCCTGTTCAGCATAGGCCTATGGTGTTAAAGGAAGTAGGAAATAATTTTTGGTTTCCATATTGTAAATGTTTTTAAACTTATTATAAATGTATTATTTATTTGTTTGTTATTGTAATTTCATATTTATGTTCATTTCTTGGTAAAGGACCCATTAACCACAATTTACAAAAAGTCCTTTTTTCCTTTTATTTTACATTGGTTATTTGCACTTAATAATCAGCTGTTTAGTAAAAGTAGCATTGCATTATCTTATCTGTATCCTGTTATCACTTTCTATTTATTACTGTGACACTCTCCACTTTGTCAGTGTCTGGCACTTTGGTTATTATATAGCCACTTATAAATTTATTACCAGAACAAACCAATCAATCAATCATCTGGTCCTCATATGAGAATAGGCCACAGACAAATTATCTCAAGCATAATCTGCCCTTTCTATATTATGTAACGGAATATCACGGAACTTTCTCCATATCCAAATTGTTCCTAGACCTTCCCAGGATAAACTTTGGATTTCATGTCAATGTCTAATTGGGATCAGACTTCTAAATACATTGAAATGTAGGTGAGAAAGTATACAAATTATTAAATGTAGGTGAGAAAGTATACAAAGTATCAAATGTTGCTTCAAAAACCATAGCCCATGAAGTAGTCTACTAATTAGACTAATTGGTCAACCTTCCAAAGCTCTGCAAACAGTACTATTACTATCATTCAGGATCACAACACTGACTGAATGAGAAATAAAATTAATTGGAGACGCAAACTATGGTAAAAATGTGTCCCATAGAGTAAATTAAAATAAATATAATAATAAAATATAAAATGGGTTTAAAAAAAGAAGTTTCGCATTGAAGAAACATAAAAAAGAAATGTATTGACCAAAAGGTTTCACTAATGGCTCACTAGACAAACCACCCACAGAAAACCTTAGTAGATGACATGCTGTTATATTGAGGTTATCTTCTTATAGAAGCTTCATGGCACGTCATCTATACTACGCTTCTCATGGTTTCATTTTGTTGTTGCAATGTGTTTTTGTTATTTGTATATATGTATGCACCCTCTGTGGTTGGGAGGGAGCCAGAGATGTGTTGCGCAGCACTGGGGAGGAGAAAACTAACAGTATTGTTTTTTCCTATGGCTGAGGCCCATCATTGAGACACAGTGACTCAGTACATGACAATCCTTTTGACTTGAACATTTGGTTGCATGCCTGGAGTCCATAGACCCTTGATCAGCAACCAATCAATCAACCAACCAATAGGTTTTTATCAAGAACAGAATGAAATTATATAATAGATGTTGAGAGACACAAGAATAAGAGAGCAGCAAAAAAATAGAAAGAAGAATGCTAAATTACGTGACAAGAAAATGCATAAAGCACCTACAAGGAAAATATGAAATAACAAAATATATAAATATTTATATTAATGGCATAGCAATCTCTTAGCTCATTGTGAGAGAAGTTCACAACATAATGTCCACCAAGTTGAAGATGAATACACATGACTAATAACAAAATAAATAGAGATATATTTACAATATGACAACCCATGTTGCATGCTAGTACATACATTGTTACAATTGAAATATTCTCTTCAGTGAGGCTCAAGGTGAACAAATGGGAAATACTAATTCACAAGAGGAAGAGGCTTTTAGGAAAGGGTTTGTACAATTTTACACTTGATAGTACTCTGTCCTAGATCATTTTAAATATGTGTTCTCTTGTAATTTTCAGCCATCAAATATAGCCTATATAGATACACACAACATATGCGTGCATGGGTGGGTGTGCGTGCATGTGTCTGTCTGTCTGTAGGTATGTATATATGTATGGTATGTATGTATATATGGCCTTTTGCATCTTGCAGCAGGTCATTTGGCAAAAAGCTGGTGGAAGGATCACATTCTAAAGTCCTACTGTCGAAAGTATATAGGGCCTATGTCTAGTTGCTAAGGTATCAACTTTGTTGGACCAGTTTATATTAGTAAGGTACCGGTATTAACTTCGTTGGATTGGTTTATGTTGTCTGCATACCATACAATCATCTTTCAAAGATATTGTCCTATGTTGATCTGTGTGTAGATAATAGTTGAAGTGAATGCCAGAAAAAACGTTTTAAGCACTACTTGAAGACATCTGACAAGCACTGATCATGCAGAATTTTCTTTTGGGAAACCACAGCCTTTGACCCCCCCCCCCAAGCCCCTGGTATGGGCAGATCAATGCAGGTATTTAAATATTTCAAATGTGGCAATAGAAGCTGCAGCCAATTTTTAAGAGACAAAAATGAAAGGAGAAATCAGATTTTCTTCCATCAAAAGACCTTCATTATTCATGTACACACTACAATAGGGTTTTCTGAACCCAGATTTAAATGCTCAGTCATCTGAGGACTCAAAAACACCAAACTTGTAAAAAAATTTCAATGCCATGCTCGCCTTTGTGGGTGCATAAGGAACATCATCACCATAATTTATTGAAAATGCTAAAACTTTATTTAATCTCCACAGCCCACCTGTGTGTGAAAACCAAGTCCCGGACTTCTAGTTTAGGTTGCCCGACCTGTGTGGAAACCAAGGCCTGGACTTCTAGTTCAGGGTGCCCCACCTGTGTGGAACCCAAGGACTGGAAATCTAGTTCAGGTTGCCCTCCTGTGTGGAAACCAAGGCCTGGACTTCTAGTTCAGGGTGCAAAGAATATGGTCACTGTCTTATTTCCAGGCATGTCATAGGAGTTGACTAAGAAAATTTGGGGGATAGGCTGACAATCTGTTAGACGTCTTTGTCCCTGTCCTTTATCTGAATTTCATACTTTAGTCTTCTGTCAAATGGTCCCAATGGTTGACAAAGAGATGCTTTCCAGTGGACATTGTGCCTTTGTTCTTTTGTGACAGTCTTTGGTGGTAGGGATAGCTAGATGTGCCATCACTGCAGATGGATCAACAGTACCATAGTTGACCATCATCACTACAGCCGTAGACACACATTTGTATAGTAGCTGATCTACATTGTAACATGTTAACTGTATTCACAAACATCTTCTTTATAACTAATAACAGAGAAAGTAACAGAGAAATAAAATGATAAGATAATAACAGGGAAAAAAAGACGATCAAAATAATGCTAATAAGAGAAGCTAAGATGAAGGACATTGAATTCCTTGCTGACATTGAGACAGATTTCCAAAACAAATATACACAATGAGATACGATATGAGCCCTATATGACAACTAACAGCACAGCAGTAATGATAAATTTAGGATAATGCAGATCTTTTAAACATGATACTGGAAGTAGTAGGACAGATTACACAGAATCAAGAGGAGTACAGAGTGGCAGTAAGAAAAATGTTCTATAAAGGACATTTCACAAAATAAGAAAAAGCACCCATGTCACAAATGAAGTATGAAAATCTAATTCAGGGTACAAAGAATAGGCCCAATGTCTTCCTTCCAGACAGGTGGTAAGAGGTGACTAAGGAGAGTTGGGGGATAAGCTAATAGTGAAAAAAATCATCATTGTCACCACATGTCTTGTCTCAATTTCTTACTTTTTTTTATCTGTCACATTTTCATCATGAGGAGATATAGGCAAATTGACATTGCACCTTTGTCCTTTTGTGGCAGACTTCTGGCTAGGTGTACCATTATTGAAGATGGTTCAACAGATCTGACAGAAGAATAATGCCATAGTTGCTCCAGAAGTCTTTGCTACACTCCTGGCAAGATGTGATGATCTTGGAGACTGCTGCACTGGAATTATTTCCTTCTGGGAAAAGACACCCATCCATAAATCCCCTTAACACAACCATGTCTTTGAGACTGCAAACCATATGTGACTCACCTTGGTTGCTCAACTGAGGAGGAACTATGCTTGTGTTAGAAAGGCTATGGGCTGCCAAGAGCTATCTGCACACAGCTAAAGGGATTGTGTTGTTATTGTTGATATCCAAATGTTGATGAGTAATGTTACTCTTGTCAGGAAAATGCCATTCTTAAAAAAAAGTGCAGGTTTTCTGAAGTTGACTTAATGATCCATACAGTAAGTTTTTGACTGTTAAGGGTGTTTGTAGAATTTTGTTCCTGGCAGTTGAAAGGTAAGGGCAGTCAATAAGGAGGTGTTCTACTGTTTCATTGGGATGCTCTGAGAGCAGTGTCTACAAGTGGATTGTTGCTGTTATTGATCCGGTTTAAATGGCTATTGGTCCTTGCATGTCCTGTCTGAAGCTGAAAGATAAGGGATTGGTTTATCCTGCAGAAGCTAAAGGGATTATATCATCATCATCATCATAATAGAAGAAATAAACAATATTTGTGAAGAAGGTCCATATGTTGCCGGGTCCGGAAGTGGAACAAAGAATACGGGCACTGTTACCTGCATGCACATTCTAAGAGGCATCTATGGAGGTGATGTTTGCTCTTATACCATAGGTGGGTCAAAGTGACCTTCAAAGCATGCTGACGCCAGATGTGTTAGCCCAAACAATGCAGGTATTGTCGCCAAGTTGTAAACAATGACACAGCACATTCTGTATACTGGACTACATCCTACTAATCTGCAGGAATTTGAGAATTAACACTGAAGAAGAAGAAAATGTAACTGTGTGATGAATAATGTAATGATGTGTAACTATGTGATGAATAATGTAATGATGTGTAACTATGTGATGAATAATGTAATGATGTGTATATATCAAAGAGTATTTCTCTCAAAAATAAAATAAAATAAAATATGATGTGTATTCTACAGTTTTAGAGAGGGCCTGAAAACCAAATTATCACAAGAATTGAATGATCTGAGAGACCAGCAGAACTCTATCAGTCAGATACTGGAACATGTCATGGACAAAGTAGACAAGCCACAAACAGATGGTGATGATGAATATGACTTAACCAGGTTTGACTACATTCTAATAGTTTTAATAGCCGGATTCACTACATTTAAAAATGAAAATATCAGAGTTCAGAAGAAAAACACATGATCAATGGGATCTTAATGACAGAATATAAAATAGTAATTTAAATGAAGTTTTACAAAAGACAACAGAAAGATCAAGCTCACATTTCAATTAATTGAAAAAAAAATAAAAATTAGGAATATTTTATATCACTATTCAAGGTGTAGCCATCACCCAGCTTTTGTTGGTTGTAGTGATTTTCTAGGCAATTTAAATATGTTCAGTAGTTTGCCATTGCTTTCTGAATGGTCCGGATGGACATTTGCCTGCAGTGGAATTATCAATAGTTCAATCAGTAGTTATTGTTTATTGTTCATGAGTCTTGTCTTAGTGAATTATGTTTTAACAGGGTTCCCTGTCATATTTAATAATACTTTTCAAGATTCCTGATCACTGTTATTCTTTATTGCATATAGAACAATTCTTGTATGTAAAAATTATAGTAAAATTATAGTAAAAATTGCATGTATTGCCTTTATTCTTTGTTTATAGGTATTCATTCGTTGGGCAGGTCATTTGGTGCGTATGCCAGACCATCGTCTGCCAAAGATACTTCTCTATGGTGAGCTGGAAAAGGTCACACGATCTCAAGGTGGCCAAAAGAAGCGCTACAAAGACTTGTTAAAGAACTCACTAAAAGCCTTTGAAATAGACCACGACACATGGGAAGAACTTGCACAAAATAGATCTACATGGCATTCTAAAATCAATAAGAGCGCATCATCTTGTGAAAAGAGAAAAAATGCAGCAGCTCAACAGCGGAGAGCAGCTAGAAAGTCACGGATAGACCAAGATCTGTCTACTGTCATCATTCCGTGTCCGAACTTTCCAAGGACATTTACAGCTTGAATAGGGCTCATTAGCCATCTACAAACTCATAATCAAGGACATAACTAAAATTGAATTTTCAAAAGTGGATCTAACAAATGGTCATCATCACTTGTGATGGACAAACAACAATAGCAAAATTCATTTATGATATAAATATTTCCTTGGTATGGACCAATTCATTATAATCATATGTGACTGTAAGCTATGTAAATTTTAAAAAAACCAGAAGAAATAAAAAAAGACATTGTGTGCTATCAAATCTCTAAAGGAGAGCAAAGAATAGCAATACTTTTAATTTCTATGCATGTTATAAGAGGCTACTAAGGAGGTTCTGAGGTGGGGTTGGCTGTCTCATCCCATAGAAGGTCAAAGTACTGCAAATGCTGAAGTTGTCTCTATGTGGTCAAAAATGTGGTGCTGCAGGCAAGCTGTAAACCTGATATATTCATACAATCCTCTAAGCTACATCCTGTTAATCTATAGGAGTTTGAGAACAAATACAGACAAAGAAAAGAATAAGCACAACAACAATAATACAACTGTAGTTTCAACTACCAAATGTTTTCATGTGGGCGTCTGTGACTATGTCAATAGTCTTTTAGGCAGCGTAAAAATGATCAAGTTTGACCATGTATAGCTTTGAGTGTTGTGACCAATATATAGTAGAGGTACTAGTTCTCTCATACGGCTGGTCTACTGATGTTGATGATGATGATGATGTTGCTCCTTTGCAAGCCAAGATGAACATGGCATGAAAAACAATAAATGTGATGAAAAAAAAAACATTTGTGATTGTATAATTTGGTTTGTGATTTCGTAGATGCCCGATGAATCCGCTTCATGCCAGGAAAGTTCGATTGCATTGCATGCAGGAGTGTAAATGGTTCGGGGTAGGGGAGTTTTTGGATTTGTCGTTCCGCTTCCGTCGCTTGTAAATTGCACCCAGTGTTCTTTATTTTTCAAATTTTGTTATGCCAGCAGTTTTTTGGATGTGCCAAGATGAGTGATCAAGGGCTGTAGTCTCCCAGGAGCTAGGATTGATGCCTCAGTGCCTGGGAGAGTTTTTTAGGTGATCCTTGAAACGTGTTTTCTGCCCCCCGCTTGAACATTTACCATCGCACAGCCCCCCCCCATAGAATAATCTCTTGGGAAGGCACTTGTCTGGCATACAGTCAGTAGGGCATAGATGCTTTGTATACGGGACTTTTGAAGGATTTCCATGTCTGGTACTCCATCCTGCCAGTATACTCTCATGAGGGTTTTTAGGCACTGAAGGTGGAAAAAGTTATGTTGTTGAGCATGTCTCACATAGACAGGATGATGCAGCGTAAAGCAGTGTTGGTAGAACCACTGTGCGGTACACTTCCAACTTAGTTGTCAAACTGAGAGCACATTTAATCCAGACGTTGGCATGAAAAGCTCCTGAATGCCGCACTTGTGCGAGCAATACGCAGGCCAATATCCCCGTCAATTGTCACAGTTTGCGATAGGGTGCTACTGAGATGTACAAACTTATAACACCTGTACCTGACTTTGTTTGATATTGGAGGCAATGGGACATAAACTGTCACAAGTTGGTGTCGTTTCACCTACACTGAAGAAAGATATAAAGATTACAAACACATACATAAGAGATAGATCACAAAATCTATCACAGTTTAAAAAATGAACAATAGTCTTCAACAACATGTGTAGATCCCGTAGTCGTAACCTTCGATAACAGTTACCATGTTGTTCTGACAGTCTGACGTTGTGCTTAAACTAGTTACAGGCACACCGTGGGTGGGCGAAACAACAAAGAAACCTGTCGCAAGGGCCAGAGTTGTACCATGATGTCGACATCTGTTTCGGCAACATTGGACTCGAAACACCATCGAGTCGAGTGGCTGCTGGAAAGGTGGCAAACCACTTATGGGAATGCCCCAAGTGCTGTGAGGCCATTTTCTAATCAAGAATCAAGAAGAAGAACATGTGTACATTGTTTCTTATTTTAGTTTGATGGAACTGGTTCTGAAACTTTCAAAATGCTGCAGTAAGCTTTCAGAGAGCCCTGTCTAAGTAGACCTACAATATTTCAGTGGTGTTTCCATTTTTAAATTGTTGTAGATCATTTGAAGATGATCCCAGTCAAGGTATGACATGTTAAATTCAATGTCAAGGCCATGTTCATTGTATTCTTTGACATTGATAGGATGATATTGATGATGAACCAGCCTTATCAATGTCAAAGAATACAATGAACATGGCCTTGACATTGATAGGATGGTTCATCATTAATATATCCATAGATGACAGACAGTCAATGGTAATTTTTATGAAAACAGTTCAGCAACATCTCCATGACTCTTTGTACTCATCCTTCTAAGAAGTGGTGCACAGGCAATTGAATTGTTCATCATAGAAATTCCTCTGCATCGCAGGTTTTGCACCACATATGCATTCTTAATGAAATACATTCAATTCCTCCAACTGTCTCCATACTAATCTAAATTAAGCCCCCTGTAATTTAAAAGAAAAATGAGAGGTCAGTGATTCAATGATGTGGGGGAGATTCCGGACAGCACATTGAGTGAGATTATAACTATTCTGAAAAGAGCCTACCAGGAGTGCTTCCTGCACTGGCTGTAGCACTGAAATAAGTGTGTACAATCATATGATTACTTTGAGGAGATAGAACCAACTTGTTTGGAAGTATAATAGTTTTCCTAATAACAAAATCAGTCTCATCACTTATTTAACAGCCCTCATGTAGCTTTGAGAGAACTTTTGGAAGTTAGTGTACCCTAGCTGCCAGTCACAACATGGGAAATACATCAGAAACTAGTTTACTCTAGCTTTCAGTCTCAACATGGTAAATACATCAGAAGTTAGTGTACTCTAGCTGCCAGTCTTAACATAGTAAATACATCAGAAGTTAGTGTACCCTAGCTGCCAGTCTTAACATGGTAAATACATCAGAAGTTAGTGTACCCTAGCTGCCAGTCACAACATGGTAAATACATCAGAAACTAGTGTACTCTAGCTTTCAGTCTCAACATGGTAAATACATCAGAAGTTAGTGTACTCTAGCTTTCAGTCTCAACATGGTAAATACATCCAAAACTAGTGTACGCTAGCTGCCAGTCTCAACATGGTAAATAAATCAGAAGTTAGTGTACATAAATATATCAGTCATTGCATAAGTAAGTGAATTATCTACCCTAGTGTAGCTGGGCCATCTAGAATGTGCATGTACCTAGAGAAAAACCATAGCTTGTTTCAATTAGGAAGCCAGCACTTAAAAACTTATTATCTATTCAAGTAATAAAGTATTATTATACTTATATTCTGCTTGTGATAAATATGTGTTATAACAATTTTATTAATGTTCTAATATTTTACTTTTTTGTGTGGTCTTACAAAAGTATTTATTGACTTTTTCAGGCCGTCCTGGTTTGAAGCACTCTTGGCCATAGCCTGTGGAATCAGAGACCATGTGTTAAGATATGAGTGGAGGTCAAATAAAGTAGCTATTCGCAATCTGACAGGAATAACCTTTCTTTTGCTTGCAGTTGTTGTCATTTTTCTCTGTCCACCAAATTCTTCTGTGGAAGTAGGATATTTTTTTAAACCCTCTTAGTAAATGCACACAGTTTGACAGTAAGTAATGTGTGGATGCATGCTAGCAATACTGAAATTTGACAGTAAGTAATGTGTGGGTGTATGCTAGCAATACTGAAGTTTGACAGTAAGTAATGTGTGGATGCATGCTAGCAATACTGAAGTTTGACAGTAAGTAATGTGTGCATGCATGCTAGCAATACTGCTGTTTGACAGTAAGTAATGTGTGGATGTATGCTAGCAATACTGAAGTTTGACAGTAAGTAATGTGTGGATGCATGCTAGCAATACTGAAGTTTGACAGTAAGTAATGTGTGCATGCATGCAAGCAATACTGATCTATAAGAATTGATGTAAATTGAAATAAATCTACTTTAAAATGTTGTGCTATAACGAGCAATGAAAAATTTTTGACCTCAATGCTGTTATACCTGGTTAGTTTCATTGCAACCAGGCCTCAGTGCAATAAATTAGATACAGTACAAGTAGACACCACCACATAGTCGAGTTATTTCCCTTGTCTATGTTTGTAAATTTCATGTTCATCATTTCATAATTTAAATATTAATTTATTTTAGGGTTTGTGTTAGGGTTAGCGTTAGGATAGTTGTGTTTTACATAACTAATCCTAACCCCAAACCCTAAATAAATACATATTTCAATTACTAAATGATGAACATGAAATTTACAAACATAGACAACGGAAATAACTCGACTATGTGGTGGTGTCTACTTGTACTGTACTAAATAGTCATTTTCTAAAACAATACAAAACACTTAGTACATCCTTAGTACATGTCTCTTTTAGGGGATGTCAGAAGGTATATATGTTGATGGTTCCTGTAACCCACTGATTGTATATCTTCTTCATCCTACCTCTTAGCCGTAGCCTTCTATTATCTCTTCAAGCAATTCACAACTTTTAAAATACCTGTATCTTAATAGTAGTCTTTTCTCCCATGGTGTCCTCATTCAAAGGACACATATATAGGAATATTAAGAGAATTCAAATACTCATACTCAAATTTCAAATTCATATACTCTTTTCCGTAATCATCTGTCCTGACACCTGTGTTCTTGAAGGGTCCATGAACTATTTCATTACCCTAAAATCCAACTTGATCAGGGCAAAATATCCATTCAAATCCCTGCAGTTATGAAACCTTAGTATACTCCATCCACTCATGATGATGCTGCCATCTATTCTGAATCGTGAATTCAGTCTGAAACAATAACTTCCTTACTGCCACTGGTTTAGCAAGAGAAGTGGCAGTATAGACCTCTGTGCAGAAAGTAAACAAGCCTTTATTTATTACGTTTTTTACTATTGTGACAATTTTTGTTGGTCATTATTCATATACTTGTAGTCACATGCCAAAAAAGCCATGGTCAGCCAATGAAATGCATGAAAATAATCAAACATCAATCTTTCAGGTCATGTTTACCTTTCTGTTAAGACCTCACTGAAAGTATTTCAAACAGACCAAGACACGTGGGAAGAACTTGCATTAAATAGATCTACATGGTGTTCTATAGTAAAAAAGAGCGCATCTTCTTGTGAAAAGAGGAGAAATGCCGCAGCCCAACAGCGGAGAGTAGTTAGAAAGTCATGGATATACCAAATTCTGCCTACAGTGGTCATTTATTGTACAAACTGTCCAAGAAGATTTATAGCTCGAATAGGGCTAATTAGCCATCTACGAACTATGCATGGTCATAATTCTAACTGAATTTTCAAAAGTGGATGTAAAAATGGTAATCATCACTTGTGATGGACGAACACACACCTTTCTATACACATATCTTTACTGCAGAGTGGTAGTGTTTTTAGAGACCTATTTTATAACCTTCATAACTACCTTAATCACCACTCAGTGCAACAGAATCTGATCTAAATGCCTGGTAGATAATCTAAAGTGTAACACAATCTTGTGTTGTGTGACTGCCACCATCTTCCAGTTCAGTGGCATATGTATGTTTTTATTTTATATGGATATAGTATTATCCTCTATTTATATAATATATAAATAGTATTTATATGGTATAGTACCATCATCTGATTGCATGGATTAACTGATTTGGAAATGCTGGCATTCACTGAAATAAATGAAAAAGCAATTAGGTTTGCATTAAATGTACCCATAGTCTGCAAATTGAGAAAGGATAAGGGTAACACTGAAGTTACTTAGCAACCGCCTGTTAGATGTGGACATTGCAATTAATGACTCATTGAGGTTGCTATTGGAAGAGTTATTTATTAAGTGTGACAGGAGTAGGACTGGGTGTCCAAAGGGAAAGGTATTAAATATGTTTAACCAGCTACCCGTGGAAACCATTCGTTGACACTGACATTGGTTACGGGAGTCTGAATGCCTGTTGTTTTGTACAGAGTGCACTGATGTCCACTCAGAAAGAACCAATAACTAATCTGACTGCACTTTGATCAGCAGCCATTTGTGCTTAGATTCCTATCTTATACAGGAACATCCCTGCAGCAGTAAACGCTATAAAACCATCAAGGCTACTGTAAAATGTCTTTTTTTCATTGAGATTGTCTCAATTTTTTTTTTTTAATTTTAAATTTGACTTTAAAAATGTTTCCTGGACAGGTAATTTTCAATTTTTGGCTTGATCATGGTTTTTCATTTTAATTGTTTAATTACCCAGGCATTTAAGATGAGCATCCACTCATCCAAAGAAATGAGTGGATACAGTGTTGTAAGACATGAGTGGATACAGTGTTGTAAGAGATGAGTGGATACAGTGTTGAAAAAATGAAGTCCAGACACAGATCTTCAACAGATTTCATCCCAGTGGAGATAATGGACTAGGAAAGTCAACCACATGCCCAACCACCTTAATCACATGCATGGCAAGTGGAGTTGTTATTATTCTTTGCTTCTCTTACAGGCTCAGACAATACACGAGAAATAAGATCTGATAATTTCTCAACAAATATCTGGGTAATTAAAACATTTGTCCACAAGTGCTCAGATCTCATTACAAATTGCCCTCACTTTGTAGCAATTGACAGCATCAACTCTTTGCTAGTCTACTGTTGTTTCCTGCATAATGCTCTTGTCTAGTCACACCCCTCTTGACATAATAGTTATATTATCTGTTCAGATTTGAAGATTTAAAATAAAAATGTCACATTGTCCTCTCCCCCCCCCCCATTAATCTTTGCACATAATAAAATGCAATATCATTACAACAATCTTTCAGTATAATGCATTTGATATCACTGCCAGCTTTTTTTTTTTATAATTCTATCCCAGCAGTGACTTTTCATTGTTATTAAATCTGATTGGATAACGGAGCCATCATAATTTAATGAATTAAGTAAGATTTCTGAAACTCTCAATGTTTGCACACTCTTGGGTGCATATGCCACAGACCAAGATCCTCCAGTGTGTCTTTATCATTCAATACATTCTTCATAACTGTGGAAACAAGTCTCATCTCTGCCTGTTCTTTTTTTTGTGATACCTTTTATTCATGTTTTACCTTGTCTCCTTTCTTCATCTCATTCTTCCCTATGTACCCCATAGTACATAGATTGTCTTGCTACATTATATTCTAAATTTGTGAATATGTATCCAATCTATCTTCATGGTTTTTTTTTACCAGATTTTGTTATCCACCGCACATAGTATATTCTAGATCTGGTTACCGACCACACAAAGTATGTTCTAAGTTTGGTTATCCACATCACATAGTATGTTCTAGATCTGGTTATCCACCACACAAAGTATATTCTATTTCTGGATATCCACAACACAGTATGTTCTATATCTGGTTATCCACAACACTTAGTATGTTCTAGATCTGGTTATCCACAACACATAGTATGTTCTAGATCTGGTTATCCACAACACATAGTGTGTTCTAGATATGGTTATCCACCACACATAGTATGTTCTAGATTTGGTTATCCACCACACAAAGTATATTCTATTTCTGGATATCGACAACACAGTATATTCTATATCTGGTTATCCACAACACATAGTATGTTCTAGATATGGTTATCCACAACACATAGTATGTTCTAGATCTGGTTATCCACAACACATAGTATGTTCTAGATCTGGTTATCCACAACACATAGTATGTTCTAGATCTGGTTATCCACCACACATAGTATGTTCTAATGGTTATCCACAACACATAGTATGTTTTAGATATGGTTATCCACCACACATAGTATGTTCTAGATTTGGTTAACCACCACACATAGTATGTTCTAGATATGGTTATCCACCACACATAATATGTTCTAGATTTGGTTATCCACCACACATAATATGTTCTAGATATGGTTATCCACAACACATAGTATGTTCTAGATATGGTTATCCACCACACATATGTTCTAGATATGGTTATCCACAACACATAATATGTTCTAGATCTGGTTATCCACCACACATAGTATGTTCTTCTTCTTCAGTGTTCATTCTCAAACTCCCACTGGATCTCTCTTGTAGCAGGATAATTGTCCTACTAGACTTCCAGCAGGATGTAGTCCAGAGATTCGAAATGCATTTTGTCCCCGTTTCATTTGCGCGAATGGTCCGACACATCCATCTACAGTGGAATAGTATGTTCTAGATTTGGTTATTGGTTATCCACCGCACATAGTATGTTCTAGATTTGGTCATCCACCACACAAAGTATGTTCTAGATATGGTCGTCCACCACACATAGTATGTTCTAGATTTGGTCATCCACCGCACATAGTATGTACTAAATTTTGTTATCCACCACACATGGCATGGTCTGTTAATCTTTATACTTCTTACTTCCCTATAACCACAAATTTGAAAGTGATTATGCCAGGACTTGAACATCTTTAGATGACAAGTCAGTTTTATATTGACTGCCAATCACACTCTTGGGATTGCTATATTAATTTGTAATTACAACTGTAAATAAAATTGATATTATATTTGCAAACTGGCATGTTGTTTTATAATAATAAAGTATAAACATGTAACATAATTCATTTGTTATTTTCATCAACTTAATGCTAACCGTAAACACCAGCCCCTTTTCATGAAGGGGGAGGGATTAAGTAGACCACAGAGTGGCTGAACAATTAAACTTGATTTAATTTCTGTTAGCTGAGCTTGACTTAATTTCTGATCTGTTGAGCTTGATTTAATTGATGTTCTGTTGAGCTTGATTTAATTTCTGTTCTGTTGAGCTTGATTTAATTGATGTTCTGTTGAGCTTGATTTAATTGATGTTCTGTTGAGCTTGACTTAATTGATGTTCTGTTGAGCTTGATTTAATTGATGTTCTGTTGAGCTTGATTTAATTTCTGTTCTGTTGAGCTTGACTTAATTTCTGTTCTGTTGAGCTTGACTTAATTTCTGTTCTGTTGAGCTTGATTTAATATCTGTTCTGATGAGCTTAACCGGATTGCTGTTCTGTTGTTCTTTCTGTTCTTGATTAGAAACTGGCCTCACGGCAAGTGGGGCATTCCCATAAGTGATCTACCCTCTGTTCCAGTAGCCGTCCGGCTCGATGGTGTTTCGAGTCAAATGCCGCCGAAACAGATGTTGACATCAGGGCACAATTCTGGCCCTTGCGACAGGTTTCTTTGTTGTTCCGCCCACCAATGGCATGCCCATAACTAGTTCAAGCACAATGTCAGTCTGTCGGAACAACATGGTAACTGTTATGGAAGGTTACAACTAAAGGATTGTATAGATGATGTGCCATGAAGCTTCTATAAGAAGATAACCTCAATATAAAGGCATGTCATCAACTAAGGTTTTCTGTTGCATGGGTGGTTTGTCTAGTGAGCCATTGGTTAGACCCACAGACACAACCGTGTGTTCTGTTGATCTTGACCTAATTAGTGTCCTGTTTAGCTTAACTTCATTGCTATTCTGTTGGGTTTCATTTAATTGCTGTTTTGTTGAGAATTACAAAGTACATAGGGGGCGAAATTCAAATACAAGAATATCACTCATCTGTGCTATTTTACCTCTTCTGAGTGCAGCTATTTCACTTCATCTGAGTTCACAGTTATTTTACCTCTTCTGAGTGCAGCTATTTCACTTCATCTGAGTTCACAGTTATTTTATCTCTTCTTAGTCTCCAGGTATTTTATCTCTTCTGAGTGCAGCTATTTCACCTCGTCTGAGTTCAGTTATTTGATCTCTTCTTAGTCCCCAGCTATTTGACCTCTTCTGAGTCTGCAGCTATTTGACCTTTTCTGATTCTGCAACTATTTGACCTCTTCTGAGTCTGCAGATAACTGAGAAGTACAGACCTGACTCTGTAATAACCTATAGTAGTGTGAACAGGAACAAGGAAAGGATGGTTACGCTGAGACAAAAAAAATAAACCGTCAGTCTTCTCCATTTATTGTTATCTCTTGAATTATATGCGATATTCTTCTTTTAACTTTATATAATCAACAACAAGAAAGTTGTGTTTTTTGGTCATATAAAGAGAAATAACAGCATGGAAAGATTAATAGCTGAAGGCAGAGTTAACGGCAACAGTGGAAGGGGGCTCCTAAGACTACGTTGGTGCAGTGATATATTGGATTGCATAAACATGTATCGAGCTGCGGCAGGTCAACTCACCCATAATCGCGGAGTGTTCAGAAAATCCATAAGGAAGATCACATTCGTGCAAGAATGTGTCACATGATGATGATGATACTCAATAAGCAATAATGAATAAAAATAACTTGATGGATTGTAAATGTTGTGCTAATTTGGGGAGCAAATTGTAGCAGGACAATTTTCCTATTAGATTTCCAGCAGGATGTAGTCCATAAAATGGAAATGCGTTGTGTCGCCGTTTTATGTTCGCCAATGGTCCGACACGTCCGTCATCGGTGGGTGTTATATTAAACATAGACATATTAGTCGTATAATTGCATACTACATTCTCTGTTTGTTACCGTTCTATACTGTTCCCTTTCATCGTTTTGGCATCCCTGTTTTCTTTCAAGTGCCCCATCAATTACAAGTGTAAAGATGACATTTACTATTTACAACAAAGAAATTATAAGTTAATTTAACTATTTAATTTCCTAGTTTTTTCGAAGAAGTATTCATTGTAATCTCTTGAAACACTTTAAGGGCTATTTGTCTTCTTCCTCTGTCACTTACTCTTTAAAAATCGACTACATTGTTAAATTTGTACACTTAAAATATATGAAGAAGCAACGTCTCGGAAGAGAGGCGTCATGATAACGGACATCCCTCCTTTGCTACATAGGCCTAAGCCTACATCTAACAACTTTTTTTGTTTTACATATATCGAGATATTTGAGTAAACTTTTCACATCAAGTGGCAACTGAAGTATTTCATAATCATTGGTCCATCTGAAACCAGCCCGAGACGGAAATTGTGTAGAGTGAAATTTCCCAAAAGGACTAGGCCTATGTTTTAAATCACGAATTGTGAAGTTTAGCGTTTATGATTCCAGGTATCGACGAAAAATACTCAGAATACACATTTTTTTTGGTGTGGGGGGGGGGGTGTGGTCAATTACGGAAACATCTTTACTAGAATTTCAAGACGATTTGGTGCCGCTAGAACGGTCCTGGTTAAATTCCCGTCAGCTGTGAGGAGTATTTACATGGATCCTACTTGATTCCTGATTGAATTTTTTTATCAGAATACACGTCAGCCCATATTTCACTTTCTATAAAGAAGCAGGAACATATAGACCTAAGTGTAATATTTTAATTAATAAGAGTTTTTATCAAGCAAGCCTACACGCACACATCATTCAATCAGATCATCCTTTTAATAGGTCTACTCCAGGACTATTCAAACCTATATTTACTCGGGGGCCAAAATGTAGAAAATGAGGTTCATCACGGGCCAGATTTATAAAAATCACATTGAATGATTTTATACATTTAGTTTTTTTTTATAACTTTGTTTCACTGTTTTAGCAATGATCCGCGGGCTACTTACTAGGCCACCGCGGGCCGGATTTGGTCCGCTGGCCGCCAATTGAATACCCCTGGTCTACTCTTTCTCCGGGCTACATCCTGCGGATCTGCAAGAGTTTCTTTATGACGAAGAAACAGTGTAGTGAAATATTTTTTTGTATGGGGGTCTACAGAAAAAGGAGTGAAATAAAACACAAATAAAAGCGGTTGGGGTTTTGTTGCCTACAGAAATGGTGTGAAGTTGGTTGAGAAATCTTCAGCATATTACACTGTGACATCAAGCATGATGATGGAGATAGAGGGAGTAACAGCAGCACGTAATTGGTTGATAACTGATACATCAACACACTCGGTAATACTCACAGACTCTCAAGGCATGCTGCGCAAGATAGAAAAATTCATGCTGAGAAAAGAATGGTGGGACTTAGGCCTATTGAACAACTGAATTGTCCAGAGCATTAACCCACATGGATATACTGCCCTGGTCATGCTGGGGTCAAAGGAAACGAGAGAGAAGACTTATTGTTAGTCAATGCGGCGATAGACGGCACAATGCTGAGAAGAGATAAAGCAGACTTAATGAAGGCAGTAATAAATTAATTTTAAGATGAAGATGATGTCAATGAGGCTGAAAACATACACAGAGAATGTTAGAAATGGGAGTATCTAGAGGTGAAGTAATAAAATGTAATTTTTTTTGGAAAGTCCCGAAGACCGCACAATCAACACCTGACCGGGACTGTGCTGGAACGGAGAGCGGATCACTTACGGAAATGTCTCGCGTGCTGTGAAGCCAGTTTCTAATCAAGAGAAGAGGTGAGAAATTTCTCGATGGGTTGACACTGTGGCACAAAAATATGCCACCAACTAAACTTATTAACAACAAAACTTCTATTTTGTTTATTTTGATAATTAGTATTAGGCCCTATAGTAACATTAGGCCTACTAATTTTATATAGTCTTATCGCATATTTGTTTTGTTACTGTGGCCCTCTCCACTTTGTTGAACATCCTCTAACATTTTGCTTATTTATATTAAGAGACAGAGATTTGTGGTAAGCTTGCTCGCCTACGCCACTCGGCATGGCACTTGATTGGTTGATGGTAGCTTTGGTATGAGTTCCAAACAATGTGGTGTTCATTCCGTCGGTTATTTAACTGGTCTGTCGTGTGCACAACCTGATTCTTGTTCTGGTTTAGCTGCATCTAGATGTTGGTGTTATATATGCATATATACATACACATAGTGTGTTTTTTTTTCTAGTGACAATCTGCATCAGCACCATTATTTCTTTCGCCCTTGTGTTGCCGGGGCCCGAAAGGGGAGCAAAGAATAGCAACACCGTTTACCTCCCATGCATGTCGTAAAAGACGACTAAGGAGGTTATGGGATGGAGTTGGCTGTCCCATTCCATATAGGGTCGGTGACCCAAAGTCATGCTGAAGTCGGATGTGTCGGGCCGAAACGCGCAGATATCGCAGCAATGTTGTAAACCATGACACAACGCATTTCGTTCTCCGGACTACATTCTGCTAATCTGCAGGAGTTTGAGAACGAACGCAGAAGAAGAAGAGGATACTCAGAAGGTATACTCAGATATCACATGATATGTATCCACCATAATCGTTGTCTGCTTCTTGTACTTTTTCCTTGTTCATTTTCTTCAATAATTAATCTTTCTAAATCATAATGTCTTTCATATATCCAAAATATGTTCGCATTTTTTTATTGATATCTTTGAGTTGCCATTCTTCTTCAAGGGAAAATATCTCATTGTTGTTCCTAGTCTGAAGTTTGTGTATCTGCAGTACCTGCTGTATCCACAAAATTGTCAGAGTTTGACGGGAGTCTGGGATGGCCCGTCTTTATATCCATATTCTTCTTATGACTTTTCTATAGTCTTTCATTTCAAATGCTGATATTTTCTTTTCCATTTCAGATCTCATAGCCAAAATCTCACAACCAACTAATCTGTTGGAGATTGAAAACTAACGAATTAGAAGAAAATAAAAAGTGTACAGGCATCCAATTACACAAAAGCCTTTAACCATTTGAAAGTATCTAATATTTGGTTAATTTTGACAAGTGATATATTTCAGGACTTAGCCTATTTCATTATTTAGATTTTACGATATATTTTTTAATTATCATTATGTATCAGTAATAATAATTTGTTTGGAAATAGACTGTGGTTCTATAAAATAGATTGGTATTATTTTTACCGAGCAGTGGGTCTCACAAAAGCAGCAGGTCTCACAAAAACTGAGAAGCACTGGTTTATATGGCTGTATGACAAATACTTTACGGGAAATTCCGGTAATAATTTATGACAACCGCCCCTTATTGTAACTCTCGCAGTTAGGCCTTTCAACTTTTCTAGATGTTCGTTTATCTCAACAACGGTACGGACATCTCGGAAAGATAATCGCGAAAATCTCAACGAGAAGTGTTAACTGCGCATGTTAAACGGGAAAACTTCACTTTCTACATCCGTTAGAGCTCTTCACGCACACACAAAAATAAATGTAAGCATTCACTGATATTCTTCTTCTTCCCCGTTCGTTTTCAAATTCCTGCAGATTAGCAGAATGTAGTCCAGAGAGCGAAACAGTTTACACAGCTTATATCTTTGCTGAAATATCTACGCCTTCCACATGAAACATGGCCTGACACATCAGTATGGTTTCTGGGTTACTTTTACCTTATATGGGATGGAATTCAACAGTCTCTAAAACAGCTGTTGCATTTGGTAGACTTGAGCAACAATATGTGGGAACAGAAAGGCATTAACTAAAGCTAAAAGTGTATAACGTCATTGTGTTCATTACCTTGTTATACGTTTGTCAGACACGGGCAGTGTACAGCTGATATGCCAGAGTGTTAAATCACTTTCACACATGCTGTATCCGCAAATTTTCCAGGACAAACTGGCAAGATAAAGTACCAGATACTGAAGTCTTCACTAGAACCAATATTCAAGTATTCATACAGTTCTGAAGTCCTCACTAGAACCAATATTCAAGTATTCAAACAATAATGGAATCCTCTCTAGAACCAATATTCAAGTATTCATGCAGTTCTGAAGTCTTCACTAGAGTCAATATTCAAGTATTCATACAATAATGAAATCCTCTCTAGAACCAATATTCAAGTATTCATACAGTTCTGAATTCCTCACTAGAGCCAATATCCAAGTATTCATACAGTTCTGAAGTCCTCACTAGAGCCAATATCCAAGTATTCATACAGTTCTGAAGTCCTCACTAGAGCCAATATCCAAGTATTCATACAGTTCTGAAGTCCTCACTAGCGCCAATATCCAAGTATTCATACAGTTCGGAAGTCCTCACTAGAACCAATATTCAAGTATTCATACAATAATGGAATCCTCTCTAGAACCAATATTCAAGTATTCATACAGTTCTGAAGTCCTCACTCGAGCCAATATCCAAGTATTCATACAGTTCTGAAGTCCTCACTAGAGCCAATATCCAAGTATTCATACAGTTCTGAAGTCCTCACTAGAGCCAATATCCAAGTATTCATACAGTACTGAAGAAGGACCAACTGAGATAGACCGGGCATGTTGTGCACGTGCCTGACAAACACATCCTAAGCACAAGTCATGTATAGTGAGATCCGTAAAGGAAAACGATTAGCACATGGACACCGGAAACGCTTCAGAGACTCTCTCATAGTGCCCCTATAGAGCTTCAACATCGACATCACATCTGGGAATCTGTCACTCTAAATCTTCCAACATTCAGTATCAAGGAAGTTTGTTTCGTTTGCACATCCATTTACATTTTTATGTATTTCCTGTTCCTTTCCTTCCGGTATCTCGCATCCACAGATTGTTCGGGCACTTTAGTGTGTCGTAGTGTCATTCCTACTCGTCTTCTTTTGACATTATGGGCTTGTCATTTTCATAAGACCTTTTGATCGAAACGTCGATTGTCCTGTGTATTGTTATTTGTATAGTTGTGTACTGCTGTGTGTATTCTTTCACGTCAGCATCCGACAACGATAGTGTGTTAGTCATCATCCAACAATACTATATTATTACCTGTGTTCTACCTATTAAGCTATTAGTTTCTGTTCAGATACGAATACAAATCTATATAGATACAGTGCGGAAAATCTATTCCAGGTGAAAAGTGAACCTATAAGTGAAACCGTGTCTGTCCTCAAAGCTTCGTGTCATTTAATATCATTATCACTATGCCATTTCTGTAACATAGATGGTGTCAATATACAAAATTTCAATTATATAACACAAAATATACACTATTTTAAATAAATACTGTTGAGAACAACAGTTTTGGGTACAATACAAGAATCAGTGGACACGTTTCTACGGAACAAATAGATAACATAATTAAACGGTACGAAATTCCGATAAAGACGCATATACCGACGCATCCAATATTCGACACGGTGCGCTATGAGAGCCCTTGACCTGTAGACATGCGCGCTGCACACTGAGTGGGAGGTGGATGGCCAGTTTATTGCGCGCAAATAGCTAGATTGGTATTTTAAGTTGTGACTTCTTTAGTTTCCGAGATAGTGCAATAGGATATGAAATTTAAAAGTTGATATGTTGTCAAGTGATTTGTCCACTGATTCTTGTGTTGTACCCAGTTTTGTAATTAAATACGACGGAAGGTTTAGACGTATGCCTACTTCGCATGTAGGTAAGGGTTGCCATACTGGTAAAAATGCAGAAATTAAAAACAAATGTGACTAGGCTTACAATTTAAGCTGTAGACTTTTTTTCTTGTACTTGCTGTCAAATTGAATATGTATCAATTTTTGCATATTTTCTTGTTTAAATTGACGAAAATAGAATAAGTCTGATCACACCAGCAAGCAACATTGTTGTTGATAGAATTATTTATCTCGAAAATACTGTCAAAACAATAACCAGGAAAAAAACCGCACTCTAATCTTCTATATGTGGCTACTTAAAAGCTGGAGCTTTCAAATGAATTTCATGAAATTCAAGCAGGTTTAATTATGTTTTTAGTATTTTAAAATTACATCGTATGTTTACACAAACACATAGGCCTTTGTTTTGTTTTTAAAAATCGTATAGAAGCCTACATCTCCTAAACCTTCTTGATCGCATCTTACAACATAAATGGCAGATCACACTATTTATTTGCTTTACTCTTCATTCGGGCCCCGACAAAAACATACTACTTTGGAAGATGCGTGTAAATATGATGAATATTTCTATGTTGGGAGGGGCTAATTAGAGTCTAGGTCAGAAAATGATGTTCTGGAATTATTTAGCACACTTTTTCGACTAAACAAAAATCGCTATAAAGGTAATTTGAATCGTCGATTGCAAAAATGTTTAAAGGGTGTACACTGTAGAATATTGATTTCATATGAATATAAACAGAAACCCAACCCAATGGACCCTCTGAGACAACTCGAGTGAACAAACCAGTCTCACATTCCAACTAAGAACAGGCCCCATTTATAAACATCTGAACAGAATAAATGCATTACACACACCAAATTGCAGAAGCTGTAACGTACAAGAGGAGATTGTTGAACACCTACTACTACAGTTCCAAAAACTAACAGACATCCGACAAGAACTACTACCACCGCTTCCAGCTATACACAACACACTCTACACGACTGCACCACAGCTGGGGAAAACTGTCAAGAGCCGCCTCCTCACAGCGAAAGGGATTGAATCATCATCATCATCGTTGATTTTATTATAGCCTACTAGAGTTATCCAATAATTCCAAGGATGTGGACACGAGTTATCCCATAAAGACAACAGGGAAGGGAACTGACTACCCCCAACACCTAATAGTTTCTGCGGCTTAGTACACGAAGAGTTATCTCCGTCCGCAGGTTGCTGCCATGAGACATATAATTACTGGTATCCTATATGAGCTAAATTCAATCAGTACATAATACACTCATCACATATAATACATAATATACTCATCATACACTCATCACACATAATACACAATACATAACATCACAAACACCATAGTCTTCAAGTGATAATCCGTGAGACTAACGGGAATTGAATCAGTCCGTTCAACGGCACCAAATCGCGTAGCAACTATTGCACACGCGTCCTGCCGTACTTGACGAACCGCATCTCCAAACAAGACTTTCGCGGGCTCGATTAGAATCCGTGGCCTCAATGCGAACATCTTATCCACTACACCATGCAGATCCCTAATGTTAATCAAGTTATTACATCGTTTACAGATGATGTTTTGCGTTTACATATGTTTTACGTTTACATATGATGTTTTGCGTTTGCAGATGATGTTTTGCGTTTACAGATGACATTTTGCGTTTACATATGATATTTTGAACTTTACCCGTTGTTTACACGCCTGTCGTTTAACCTCATTAGTTAGTTGGTAGTGGATCCATAGAAATGTAATGTGTGAATACATGGCAGAGAGGTATAGTGCGCGTCTTGGTCGGTCAGGGTACCAGATTCAATCCCAGGCTCAGGCAGCTGTGCCTCCGAACCATTTACAAAAAAGCCATGGCATCTACTGAATATGTTTAATATTTTCTAGAAAATTACTACAGCCAAAAATGCTATTCACGGTGTTATGTCCCGAATAGTATGTGTGTTCAACTTTAGATGAGTAACAATAAAGTAACAAAGTAATTGTAAGTAACAATAAAAGACAGAGTTCCTGTCTTTTTGAAGTCTTATTTACCGATTGAACCTCTGTGAAGGGTTACTCATCTTTCCAGCTTATTTTTCATTGCAGAGGAAATTAAATTCTGTAAATTCACTAGCTAATGGATGCACCAAGTTTATTAAAAGTGAACACTACCTATCAATGTCACCACCGACTTTATCTTTGATCTTATTTGAATAGCCAAATCAGTCATATAATTACCTCGACAACTGTGAACTATTAACTAGAAATATAGGTTTATAGTGACTGTCAATAACTTTTTCAACTATCCTTTTTAGTGATAATTAGTTATGTCGGATAGCTGGGCAAACCCCTCGATTTGATGTTCGAAACAAAATGCGGTAATCCTATAGTCAGGGAATCAACTGCCTCCTTTACCGTTGAGTATAAACAATGAGATAATATGTTATATGTTATAACACAGATTGTCCTCACGTAATTTATGCCCATGAAAGAAAGTCCATGAAGGTAGCCATCTCCTCGCCGTCTTTACTTCCCGAATTAATCCGATACTCAATTAGGCTGGGTCGACCCGGAAGCCGTTGTCATTTGAAAAACATTGCCGCCTCAACTAAGGAATGAATCCAGGATCACCCATATGTGAAACCAGTGCATTAACCACTGCGCAACGTGCCCTCACCCTTCCGGAATCTGTACTAACGACTTGCAAATATATCTTTATCGATATTTCGTTTCGTTAAATAATGCAGGAATTTGTTTCGTTAAAATTGTAGGCACTTCTCCTTGTATATACCTGAAATTGTAACTCGTTAACAATCTTCGTAAGTTGTGAATGATGTTGTATAATTCCGACCTTCTTATATCATTTACAACACGTGATGTTTCTTGTTTAGGGTACATGTAACTCAAATGTGGTCTCATCGAATGCTAAGAATCCATCTTTTTAATAGCAGGTTTGATTTCATTGAACTTTCGTGACGCGGAGATAAAAAAACGTGATTCGATCTTCACATAACACACTTCAATATCCCCCCCCCCCCAGGGTGTTCCAGAGTAGGGGGAAGGGGACCTATCAGTGCGGTACACGCAGATTGACGTATGCTGCCTTCTATGCCTCCTTAGCAAATGTTAGTTTCGTTAAATAATGTATGAGATTAGCTCCATAAAAAATAGATTACATCTGTTTAACATGAATATTTTAGTATTCAAATGAAGAAGAGTTGAAAATCCATTCTCATGGAGTTACGTAGAAGGTGAGACGTGTAAACATCGAATAACAATTATTGTAAAATCAATATTTATTTTAGTTAACTATTTCAGACTGTTACCAAACAGATAGGCCTATCCCAATGTGACCCCATTTGGGTTGTAGACACATTTGTTGGAAATCCATGGGTTTGTCACTTTCCAACGCTTTACTTACTGGACAGCTGAAAACATGAACTTTGTGACCAGTAATACGTGTCATCATCTGCTGAAAATGTGGACAGTTTATGTTTTCAATTCAACAATATGAACTTGTTGACTTGGTATTTTGATCCGGAACAAGTTAAGTGTACGTTGATTGCCATCTTAAATGG
Organism: Meghimatium bilineatum; assembly: GCA_034231615.1. Lineage (NCBI taxonomy): Eukaryota > Metazoa > Mollusca > Gastropoda > Stylommatophora > Philomycidae > Meghimatium > Meghimatium bilineatum. The sequence goes on along the minus strand of CM067311.1, from coordinate 12,897,654 downwards.
ATATTAGTTTAAAACGATTATTGTGTTACTTTATTTCACACACGCTTTGGAATTTCCCAAATTGTATTTCCAATTTTTGTAGGAATATGGACACATTCAAGGATGAATTACGTTAAGTCCAGCCTACAGATCATCATCAAGTGACATATTCTTTCCAGAACGTAGTCTTTCCTATGGATCTCTTGAATTCTTTGCGGTCTTGAGCAAGTTGTCCTGCATCTTTCAGTGACATGCGCAGGCATTCTTGAATGTCTTTTGTCCAACCTCGTCTTGGTCGGCCTTTGCCCCTGTTGCAATTTATCATCCCCCCCCCCCCCAGTAACTCTCTCCATCCCGTCGTGTCTCCTAATATGACCGGGAAAAAAACTAGCTTCTTCTTTAATATGGTGTTCAGAAGCCAACCTTCCTGGATGTTAATTGTTCGTAACACCTCCTGGTTTGTTTTCTTCGCTGTCCATGGTATTCTCAAAACTCTTCTATAACACTTTAATTCAAATGATGTTGTTCTCTTGGCTACTGTTTTATTTAGTGTCTTTGCTTCGCATCCATATGTCGCCACAGGAAATACACATGTTCGTAGTAAACCCAAATTGGTTCTTATGTTAGTACCTTGCCATAGTTTCTTTATCTGTTTTAATTTTGCACAGCGAACTTAGCCTACAGATAGGGGATTTGATTGTCCACGAACATTTACTCTAGATATCGCACAAAGAATTTAAGAAGAGAGAAGACTGCATTCGAAATGAGATGTTTAAAAAACGTAGGAAACATAACAAGAAGAGATCTCGTTGTTGTTGTTATCTAATTACTGCTGAGTGGTTGTATATCTAATTACTGCTGAGTGGTTGTATATCTAATTACTGCTGAGTGGTTGTATATCTAATTACTGCTGAGTGGTTTTATATCTAATTACTGCTGAGTGGTTGTATATCTAATTACTGCTGAGTGGTTTTATATCTAATTACTGTTGAGTGGTTTTATATCTAATTACTGCTGAGTGGTTTTATATCTAATTACTGCTGAGTGGTTGTATATCTAATTACTGCTGAGTGGTTGTACTCTTGTCAGTTGAACTCCATTCTTTAAAAAAGTGCAGGTCTTCTGAAGTTGACTTAGTGATCCATACAGTAAGTTAGTGACTGTTAAGGATGTCTGAAAAAGGGTTTTTTTCCTCGCAGTTGAAAAGGAAGAGCAGTCAATAAGGAGATGTTCCACTAAGAGATAAAGTAAAAAAAAAAAAAACCAAGATCTTTCAAGATTTGTTGGAGCAACTTTAGTTGTCAAATATTTTGAACAGAGACAGAAATTGTCGGCCAATTAACGAGATTAAACATCAGTTGGTCAGCAGCAAGAGCATAGAACATGAAAATGGAGATAGCAAGAGGCATTGACAGGGCCGTAAATATGTCATCAGTAGAGGGCTGAGTTTTGTTTTCTCTTTTTAATGAAAACATTGATCATTTTGTTGAAAATCCTCGAGTGTGGCGGCGATTTACCCCACCTTTTGGATACATACATAGTACTAAAATTGATGTTTTAATTATCTAAATGAGCGGAAGGGGGGGGATTTGAAAACTCCCCCCTCCCTAAAAACACATCTCTTTATCTGCGAGTTTGGGTAGGGGAGGACCAAGAAGAAAGTTAATAGAAAGAGTTAGTGACTTAACGCGACCTCCTAATATCACACACAGTTATCCCTAATATCACACACAGTTATCCCTAATATCACACAGTTATCCCTAATATCACACAGTTATCCCTAATATCACACACAGTTATCCCTAATATCACACACAGTTATCCCTAATATCACACACAGTTATCGAACGTATTGAAGCTAATAAAAAAGTTATAATTGCCTAGAAAATCACTACAGAAAAAACATGCTAGCTTGATGACTACATCAAAAAATGAGGGTAACTATGGATGTATATGCTATCACAAATCGTAGAGGATTGACTTTACTTTATACGGGTTTCCCATATGCACTCCGTCACTCTCAACGAGAAGCACCGCTAATAAATCTACATAGCCTCAAGTTATAATTCTCAGATCTCTTCTAGAAAATTCAACTTGTGAGTAAGACGACGCGAGCGGGATTCTTCTTCCTCTTCTTCTTTAGCGTTCATTCTCAAACTCCCGCTGGATATCTCTTGTAACAGCGAGACAGTGGTCCTACTAGATTTCCAGCAGGTTGTAGTCCAGAGAATGGAAATGTGTTGTTTCGTCATTTTATTTGCGCCAATGGCACAATACATCCGTCTTCAGTGAAGAAGCGGGATTCAAATACATTACCTCTTGAGCATACGGCAATCATCTTAACCACTACCCTAGGGATATCTCTGGGATATACATAAATATACTTATCTGTTTGAATACTACCCGTATCTATCTAAAGGTAGCATTGAACCGTTTAGACCTTATACTTTTATTGACCACGCGCCCTGTTGTAACCAACGTGGATTCGTACTCAAGGTTGAAAATCTAGAACAGTGTTAAGTAAAAATAAAATTAAAACGAGTATTATGTTTGTGTCAATGAATGACGTATGTCATATTTGTCAACCCGATTTACGCGTAACAACAGCACTCCATTTGACAGCCTGCGTGGGGTGTTAGCGTGGACGGCTTTTCTTAAGTTCTAAATTCTAGTGACGTCTGAACTGGAAAGAAAATATATACAGGATTTATAAAGAAAGTAGTGGGCCTACATCAAATATATATTATGATTCATATATGTAACGTTTAAGATTATTATGAGTATATCCTGATGGAAGCGTGTCGTTCTTAGAAAACAAATTCGTTAATTTGTCAACGTATCCTCTGTGTTGTAATCTTATCAATATTTAATGCTTTCAGTTATCTCTCCCGGATGATTTTCCACTAGCGATGGAAAGTCATTTCAAAACTTTAATACTCGTCCACTGGAAGGGATAAATGTTCCAGTGTTGGGTAACAACCCTAAACAGGAAGCAGGTGGCTGGAGTAACACCGGGCAAATGTCAAGATAAACAAAAATAGGTAGATGTGTTACCAAAATAAAACATAACACAACCTAACAACGAGATACAGGGACAGACGACGTTTCGACTATTAAGCCTTCATCAGGACAAACGAAAGACAACGGTACAACGAATCTTACATGGAAAGAAACGTGGTTGATAGGGAGGAAAGAGGAGGAGAGATAGTGAATAGATAGTGGAGGAAGTAAATAAGGAGCGGCATATTGGGGAGGAAGAGAGTATGGGGAGAAGAAGTGAGGAGAGAAAGTGCACGGAAGGAGGTGAGGAGCGAAAATGGATAAGGTGTGGTAGTAAGTAAAATAGATAAGGTTAAGTTAAGATACTTACCTCAAAATTGGCAACACGCAATGAGTATAACGAATAGATAGCAGAGGAAGCAGAGATGGAGCAGCCTAGCAGGGAGGAAGAGGGTATGAGAAGAAGTGAGGAGGGGAAAGAGCACAGAAGGAGATGAGGAGTGAAAATAGTTAAGGTGTAATAGCAAGTAAACTAAGATAAATGAGGATAAATTCAGATACTTACCTGAAATGGCAACAGGCAATGAGTATTAGCATACAGTCGTCATGGAAACGCAAAAGAGGATGGTAGGAGAGATCAGATGAGGGGGAGAGAGAGAGATGGAGATGAAGAATAAAGAAGAGAAAAAATGGAGAAAAGAAAGAAACGACCGAGCAGATATAGGCAGTGGAGAGAGACTATAAGTAGGAGTAGATAATGGTGGGAAGAAAATACAGTGATAATACAATGATGTATGTAAGTGAGAGTAAAATATAAAATATAGGTGATAATATATAAAAAAGAACTTATCTGATACGTAGAGAACTGGCTAGCTTGAAACCAACAGTCACACTGGTGGGTCAGGGCGAATAGAAAAAGACGACGAATAGAAAAATTATCACAACGTCCAACGGAAATTTTTCTATTCGTCGTCTTTTAATGTTTTGTTTGTGTCTTGATAAAGACCTTTTGGTTGAAACGTTGAATATGATTTGTGTATTGTAATTTTTATGATTTCTTGTGTGCTCATCATTGCCCATCATTACCCACTAGTGTTAGATATAGTCTATGGTGTCCCATTGAGACGATATATAAACCTGTGTTTTACGTAAGTCTAATTGTTGTTACGTTTCACGCAGTTACCTTGTATTGATTGTCACATTTCATTCTATAGACTACATTCTTCTAATTTGCAAGAGTTTGAGATCGAAAGAAGAAAATAACAAGCAATAGAGCTCTTGTATCCTTTTGGGTAATAGGGTAGTGTACCCAGAGTTTGTTTTCCTACTTTTAAGACTTCAACTATCAGCAGCATGCAAAACTTTGCGACAAAGCATCTACGCAGATAAGACAGTAACTTTGAATAGAACTGCGACAGCGCTAAGAGTTATTTCCCATGTTAAGCAAAACAGAAAATATTTAGATTTTCACGTTACGCTCGAACAAGCAAGGAGATATTTTTACACTTTTAAATCTTAAAAAATAAATTCTGAAACCTGAACTGCCGTAACTTCAAAACTGTCATATAACTTGATATTAAGGAGAAACCCGATCATTGTGTTTAACATTCTAAATCATGTGGTTACACGAATACGTGAACTAAGCTGTGAAGATCAAGTATTGTGAACGATTACAGAGTAGGCTATATAAACATGGAAAAACATTCATGACAAATAAGCCTATGTTACATTCTAGTTGTAATTTATATGCAAGTATCCATGTCAGTGTAGAATATGATTATTTATGCTTGTACTGTTCATTTTGTTAGTGTGGGAACATATACATATACATAGTTAGACCTGGCATACGCATATACATGAGACTACGTGACGAGAATGCTACGCAGTCTCACACAAAATGTATAGGCCTATATTAAAAACCCTCATCAAAAGAAAATATAAACATACATGGAGTCAGAGAACAGGCAGTAACTTTCCACATGACCCTATTCTAAAGATAAGCAGGTCACAACAAACCACAATTTTTAGACTTCTCACAGGACACTGCAGACTACAAGCACATCTCCACAAAATTAAGGCTGTCCAAACTGACCAATGCCCATGTCAAAAGGGTCCCCAGACGCCAGAACATATTCTGCAGACATGCCTACTCTTTGATGATGTGAGAACTACGAGTATAATATGGCCCCAAGAGACAGATCTGAAGGTAAAGCTATGGGGCAACCGTGATGACCTTCTGCTTACGACTGAATTCTTGGAGGCGGCCCACCTTCCTGTTTAGACTTATGAGCATAGGAAACTGATTGCAGAAGAAGAAGAAATATTAAGACGTAACATGCAACACTAGAAAAATACTAAATAAGCAGACATAATAAGGCTTGACATTAGATGGCAATACATAACAAGGCAAAGATAGGACGTGAATTATACACACATGTATATGGTAATATACATGCACACTGAAAGAGACAACAAAAACAAATATATATATATATATATATATATATATATATATATATATATATATATATATATATATATATATATATATATATATATATATATATATATATATGAATGACAGAAAAAGGGCCGTCTTCAGAGAACGGTTCTATCCCTGATATTGGAAATCATAAAAGGGTATAATGCGACAAGAAGACACTAACCAAACCAATCCGTGGATCATTGATACTTTAGTACAACTGTATGGCCCAACTAGAAAAGGACTAAAACACTACAGTACAATAGAACGTCTACCACTAAAACACTACAGTACAATAGAACGTCTACCACTAAAACACTACAGTACAATAGAACGTCTACCACTAAAACACTAAAGTACGTTAGAACCTCAACAACTAAAACACTACAGTACATTATAACTTCTACCACTAAAACACTACAGTACAATAGAACGTCTACCACTAAAACACTACAGTACAATAGAACGTCTACCACTAAAACACTACAGTACAATAGAACATCTACCACTAAAACACTAAAGTACAATAGAACGACTACCACTAAAACACTAAAGTACACTAGAACCTCAACAACTAAAACACTACAGTACATTATAACTTCTACCACTAAAACACTACAGTACACTGGAACGTATACCACTAAAACACTACAGTACACTGGAACGTATACCACTAAAACACTACAGTACACTGGAACGTACACCACTAAAACACTACAGTACACTGGAACGTATACCACTAAAACACAACAGTACACTAGAACCTCAACCACTAAAACACTACAGTACACTAGAACCTCAACCACTAAAACACTACAGTACACTAGAACCTCAACCACTAAAACACTACAGTACATTATAACTTCTACCACTAAAACACTACAGTACATTATAACTTCTACCACTAAAACACTACAGTACACTGGAACGTATACCACTAAAACACTACAGTACACTGGAACGTATACCACTAAAACACTACAGTACACTGGAACGTATACCACTAAAACACTACAGTACACTGGAACGTATACCACTAAAACACTACAGTACACTGGAACGTATACCACTAAAACACTACAGTACACTAGAACCTCAACCACTAAAACACTACAGTACACTAGAACCTCAACCACTAAAACACTACAGTACACTAGAACCTCAACCACTAAAACACTACAGTACACTAGAACCTCAACCACTAAAACACTACAGTACATTATAACTTCTACCACTAAAACACTACAGTACATTATAACTTCTACCACTAAAACACTACAGTACACTGGAACGTATACCACTAAAACACTACAGTACACTGGAACGTATACCACTAAAACACTACAGTACACTGGAACGTATACCACTAAAACACTACAGTACACTAGAACCTCAACCACTAAAACACTACAGTACACTAGAACCTCAACCACTAAAACACTACAGTACACTAGAACCTCAACCACTAAAACACTACAGTACACTAGAACCTCAACCACTAAAACACTACAGTACACTAGAACCTCAACCACTAAAACACTACAGTACACTAGAACCTCAACCACTAAAACACTACAGTACACTAGAACCTCAACCACTAAAACACTACAGTACACTAGAACCTCAACCACTAAAACACTACAGTACACTAGAACCTCAACCACTAAAACACTACACTACATTGGAACGTATACCACTAAAACACTACAGTACACTAGAAAGTTAACCACTAAAACAGTTTTCGTATCTACTGCTATGATTAAGAGCCAGCCCTTATTCACTTCTAATGTTTTGGTAGAACTTTTTTTCCATCTGGTACGCTGTGCATCTTCTTCTGCCTAAATATTATAATGTAGGATCTCATTTCCAAATAAATATTCAAAACATTTTTGAAACACATCACATAGTAACTCCCTGGCTACCTTAAGCTCCCATGCTAACTTGGTGCCTGAAGCTCCCAGGCTACCTTCAGCTCCCAGGCTACCTTAAGTTCCCATGCTACCTTAAGCTCCCAGGCTACCTTAAGTTTCCTGGCTACCTTAAGCTCCCATGCTAACTTGGTGCCTGAAGCTCCCAGGCTACCTTAAGTTCCCAGGCTACCTTAAGCTCCCATGCTAACTTGGTGCCTGAAGCTCCAGGCTACCTTAAGCTCCCAGGCTACCTTAAGGTCCCAGGCTACCTTAAGCTCCCAGGTTGCATGAAGCTCCCAGGCTACCGTAAGCTCCCAGGCTACCATAAGCTCCCAGGTTGCCTGAAGCTCCCAGGCTACCTTAAGCTCTCAGGCTACCTTTAGCTCCCAGGCTACCTTAAGCTCTCAGGTTGCCTGAAGCTCCAAGGCTACCTTAAGCTCCCAGGCTACCCTAAGCTCCCAGGCTACCTTAAGCTCTCGGGCTACCTTAAGCTCCAAGGCTGTTTGAAGCTCCCAGGTAATTTGTATTGGTTATCCCAACAAACGCAGACGAAGTTTAAGAAGAATAAAGAAACAATTTTCTTTGATAATGTTTTGTTAAGTCGTTTTTTTATGGCGGTACATTGCAACTAGGAATATGCTTGCAAATAAGGTGTAACCTAATTCAGTTTTCATGCTAGTGTCTTGACAAATATTTTTTTCCATGTGTGCTTCTTCTTCTTCTTCTGTATTCGTTTTCAAACATCTGCAGATTAGCAGGATGTAGTCCGGAGAACTGAAAGCGTTGTGTCATGGTTTACAGCATTGCTGTGATATCTTATGTGTACTAATGTTGACGTTTCTACTGCAACTCTACTCTGGTGTCAGCTACAACAAGGGAGTAGACAATATTTACATTCTTAAGTAGGGGGGAGGGTCCCTGAGTTCTTGACAATTGTTGACAGAGGGAGGGGAGGAGGTAAAAAAATTGGCAAAAACGTGTAGACGTAAGATATTGACAGCCCCTTATCTATTGTCAAGACAGCAATTTGTCTCGATGTAACTTTTATGAAGACAGCAATTTGTCATGGATGTATCTATTGTCAAGACAGCAATTTGTCATGGATGTATCTATTGTCAAGACAGCAATTTGTCATGGATGTATCTATTGTCAAGACAGCAATTTGTCATGGATGTATCTATTGTCAAGACTGCAATTTGTCATGGATGTATCTATTGTCAAGACAGCAATTTGGCATGGATGTATCTATTGTCAAGACAGCAATTTGTCTTGGATGTATCTGTTATGAAAACAGCAATTTGTCTTGACGTAACTGTTATAAAGACATCAATCTGTGTGCATCTATTATGGTAGCAAAATCAGCGAGCATGTCAGCTCGTGTGATTTCAGCAATTTGTCTTGAGTGTATCATCATCATCAAGTGCCGTCTCTTTAACCTTCCTCAACCTTCCTTAGTCACCACTTACGACATACATGCTACAGATTACGACAGGCTATCGTCATACCATCCTTTGCTCTATTTCGTGCCATGGTAGAACATGACGGGGACTAATACCAAACATTTTTTGTGTGTTCACATTTCAAGTAAAAGACAGCACTAGTTAACTTGTGTTTAGGCCTATTTATCGTGTTTTCCTCAACATAAGTTTAGTACGGAGTTTTAGCTCGTAGCTCACCTTTTTGTTGTCGTTGTCAAAATATGTGCATCTAATACTTTCACATTTATATAAGACCAAGAATTCGTGAATAATTTACGAGACGTTCAAACACTGACACGTCTAACATAGATGTGTTTTTTTTTTCCATGAAAATTAATGTTATATCATTTGTTCGTGGTTTCCTAACGTGATATTAGTGTTAGAGTGGTTATCGCACTTGCTTCGCATATGAATGATCCTGGGTTCATTCCCCAGTTGAGGTGGAAATGTTTTTCAGATCGCAACGGCTCCCGGGTCGACCCAGCCTTAAATGGTTACCGGATTAATCCGGGAGGTAAAGACTGCGAGGGAGAGGAGATGGCTACCGCCCTCATTTGCAGAGCCTCTGAAATGTGAGATCGCTAACATCTCACACCCCTACGGCATTAATAAATGCTATGGGTTACTTTACTTTTTTACTTTATTAGTGATGAAACAATGAAACCTTATTTGCTTTGAACATGTAACGAGACACGAGTCACTTTCTAAAACTATTTTGTAAGGAGCAGCTGAGGATTAAAATGGAGCGACTTCGTCACAAATAGTGATATAAGAGACAAAACACACCAAGAGTATGTTTCAAACATCATAAGAAAACGAAGATGGAAATACATTGGTCACGTTTTACGACTAGATGTAAACAATAAACCAACAAGCCCTTATGTGGTCACCTGAGGGTAAAAGAAAAAGAGGAAGACCTAAAACAACTCTTAAAAACACCATTCTTAAAGAAGGGAAATTAAAAGGCTGTAAGACCATCCAGGAACTAAAGCTGCAGGCAGCGGACCGCATTATATGGAGAACCAAAACTTCTGGTCTATGTGTCGCTTGCGGCACGAAAGGAACAAACTAACTAACTAGTTGAGGGTGAAGGCGAATAGGTGGACAGAGAAAACTCTGGATTGTCAATATGAAGGAATGGTACAGGAGTATTTTTCTACACTCCTCCGAATGGTTGAGGACAGCTATTTGGAGGGATTTTTTGCTGATATCTCCACTGTTACACTCCTACGACCTGACTGGATATGGGAGTTTACAAGTTTGTAATATTTATAAGCGTTTGTTTTCATACTCCCACTGTATGTCTCTTGTATCAGGCATGATGCTACTCGATTTCCAGCAGGATGTAGTCCAGAGAATGGAAAAGAGTTGTTTGTCGAGATTTATTAGCACCAATGTCCCAACACATCGGGCTTAAGCAGTACTTTTATGTATTAGTTAGTTAGTTAGTTAGTCGTCGGATCATCATCACTGCAAACTGGACACATCCATAGTTGCTCCGATCTCTCCTTGAGTGTATCCGCCATCACACTTCTGCTGAGAGTACCGGTCCTATGCTGGTTGACCATCATTTTTCTGCGCCCTCCAAAATGTTCACCTCTAGCAACACCGCATTTCAATCCCTGATCTTTAATCCTAGCCATTGAAAAGGAATCATCATCCACATTAGTCTCACTCTCGCGTGTTATATCTCTTAAGGAGTTCAAAACGTCAGCGCGATCCATTGCCCCATCGCCCTTTGCCACAATCGCACACGATGCCAGTTGATCCGCTCTTTCATTGCCTCGAACGCCCACATGTCCCGGCACGAAAATAAATGTAACCGCTTTCAAGCTCGCATTTCTCAAGGCCTCAATCCACTGTTCGCGAACGAGACCCACTTGTACCTTCTTAATCATACTCATAGAGTCACTCAAGATGCAGACCTGCGTTACTTTCTGTGTGCGAAGCCACTCAAATGCTTTGGTCACCGCCATAGTTTCCATGGTCATTTTATGTATTATAACTGCTATCGTGGACTTCTGTCATTGTCTGTGTGTACACTGATCTCTTTTCTACACATCAATATTGCAACAGCTATGCTGACACACATACATATACCCACCACATCTGACATATCATTTAAAATGTGCTGTCGTTTGTCATGTCATGTGAACGTTGTCTTCCCAATGAACTCCCTGAACACTTCTCTGTCTTGTGCCATATGGCTTGCATTTTCTATCGACGTATTCATGCTATCTTTAATGTCGTAATTCCATCGTCTTCTTGGTCTGTCCATCGTCCTCCTCCCGGGCGTTTTGCTCTCCATTATTTGTATTTCTAAACAGTTGTGTCTCTTTATATGACCAAACAAGTCTATTGTTTATAACCCAATTATTCACTTTTAAACTACGAAGGGTTCTTGCAAAAACTGCGCAATTTGCATACAGGTCCTACGAGTTCAACATCCATCTCCGATATGAATAGACATGTGGCCACAACTTACGATCTAGTATTACGTTCATCTATCTCTTATCCCGAATTTCTTCACTTCTAACACGAACATTCTGAACAATTGAACGTGCCGAGCAACAACGCTAAGGTAGCACGTATCTAACAATACGCACGTAGCGCAGTACCTGTCTGAATATTGCCAAAATAATAAATATCAGTTAGTTCCGCGTTAATATAGAAAGTTCGCAGTATACTACCAGCTGACGTCTGGTTCTTCTTATTCGCTTTCTTGGGTTGTTGTATTTTGACGCTCCTTCTCAAATTCACATAGTATCTCTTGCGGTAGGACAATAATCCTACTAGTCAGGGGTTCTCACCCTGTGGATCGCGATCCTTTCGAACTTTCACAGGGGTTGCATAAAACCATCGGAAAAGACATTTGAAGTATCAACGAAAACTTTTGAATGGTGTTGGGGTCGCCACAACAGGAGAAACTGTATTAAAGGGTCACGGCATTGGAAAAGTTGAAAACCACTGTAGATGTTCAGCCGGATACAGTCCAGAGAACGGTAATGTGTTGCGTCAACGTTTTACTTGCATACATGATCCAACACATCTGACTTTGGTAATGATAACTAATAAATTCAGCGCTTTTATCGCTTCCTCTATGCGGTGGTTGTGTTTGTAACCATGTAAAGAAGTTTATTTCATCTGTATAATGTAAAATCCCGTAGTCGCAACCTTCAATAACAGTTACCATGTTGTTCCGACAGGCCGACATTGTGCTTGAACTAGTTACGGGCACGCCATTGGTGGGCAGAACAACAAAGAAACCTGTCGCAAGGGCCAGAGTTGTGCCCTGATGTCGACGTCTGTTTAAGCGGCATTGGACTCGAAACACCATCGAGTCAAATGGCTGCTGGAACAGAGGGCGGAGTACTTATGGGAATGTCCCGCGTACTGTTAGGCCAGTTTCTAATAAAGATTGAAGAATCTGTATAATGTTGTGCAGTTTGCAAAAAGTTATTAGCGAAACCTGCGCATTTCAACAAAGACATTCGATTTAACTATGCAATTTTTGCGTCCAGGTTTATCTTTTCGGAACTCATTTGCAACTAGTGTCTACCAATGTTTACAATGATCATCATCAGGTGCCATGCCGGCTGACGTAGGCGGTCATGGCTTTCCATAGCTCTCTGTCCACAATATTATATATCAAGGTCATTGTTGTTTCCTTGCCGTGCCAGGCTGTCAAACTGTCTAATATTTTCTCACGTTGTCGCCCTCTGTCTCTGTTGCCTTCAATTTTGCCTTTTGTGGCTATGTTCTCTAAACCTGCCTCTCTCTCGAAGTGGCCAAAAAAATATTGCCTTTTTCTTATATTGTTGATTAAGGTCCATTTCACATTTGATTCTTTCATTACCTCTACATTAGTTTTTCTGGCAGTCCATGGTATTCTCAGCATTCGTCTGTAGAACCACATCTCTGTTGCCTCCAATCTCCCACTTTCCAGTTTGTTTATTGTCCAAGACGCACCCATATGTTAGTATAGGGGTTATATAGCACTCCAGAACTTTCTTTTTCACCTCTAATGACAAGGTCATATTACACAATATAGGGGGTTACACAATGATCATAGTTTTTAAATAATTGTCCGATTGTATTTTTTATATTTTATGTCGTCATCGACGAATGCAATTTTTTTAGTACTTTTGACGTCCTCTTCTGTCTCTTATTCCATTATCTAAATAGCTGCTGAATCAATGTTGAATAGTTTCAAATATTTAGGAACATTAGTAACTTCAGATGGTAGATACAAGACTGAAATTATATGCAAAATAGAACAAGTAAAAGCAGCATTCCATAAAATGAAAAATATCCTAAACAATAAGTCCATATCCATGGATACTAGAGACGCATGCGGTTGCGTCTGTGGGTCTCACAAATGACCCGCTAGACAAACAACCCATGCAACAGATAACCGTAGTAGATGACATGCAGTTATATTGATGTTGTCTTCAGATGGAAGCTTCATGGCACATTACCTATACAGTTATGCTTCTCGTGATTTTGTTTTGTTGTTGCAATGTGTTTTAATATTTGTATATATGTATGCACCCTCTGTGGTTGGGAGGGAGCCAGAGATGTAGCGCAGGACTGGGGAGGAGGAAACCGACAGCACTGTTTATTGTTTATTGCTATGGCTGAGGCCCATCATACAGGCACAGTGACTCAGGACGTGACAATTCTTGTGACTTGAACATTTGGTTGCATGCCTGGAGCAATAGAGACGTTTGGCATAACCAGTAGTCAATTTGTGGCGGGTAATAAGCACAGTGAACCCTATCTTGGTTGCAATGGCTCGGAGCAGTGCATAGATTGAAACGTACCTTTCTGGTGGTGTGATAGTTATTCTCTGACTCCAGCCCTGGGTGGGCTTGGATCAGCAACCAACCATGGATACTAGAAAACATGTCCTAAAATGCTACAATGAAACAGTGCTACTCTATGGAAGTAAAGCATGTACAATAAATAAAACTGTCTAGTATAGTTTCTATTTTAGCTGAACTACCAAAACTCTCCAGCTGTATAGTATAGTGTTCTATGTTAGCTGAACTACCAAGACTTTCTAGCTGTATAATTTCTATGTTAGCTGAACTACCAAGACTTTCTAGCTGTATAATTGCTATGTTAGCTGAACTACCAAGACTCCCTAGCTGTCTAGTACAGTTTGTATGTTACCAAACTACAAAGACTTTCTAGCTGTATAATTTCTATGTTAGCTGAACTACCAAGACTTTCTAGCTGTATAATTTCAATGTTAGCTGAACTACCAAGACTTTCTAGCTGTATAATTTCAATGTTAGCTGAACTACCAAGACTTTCTAGCTGTATAATTTCTATGTTAGCTGAACTACCAAGAATCCCTAGCTGTCTAGTACAGTTTGTATGTTACCGAACTACAAAGACTCTCCAGCTGTCTAGCAAAGTTTCAATGTTAGCTGAGCTACCAAGACTTTCTAGCTGTATAATTTCAATGTTAGCTGAACTACCAAGACTTTCTAGCTGTATAATTTCTATGTTAGCTGAACTACCAAGACTCTTTACCGGCCTAATATATCATTTTTTCAGCATATGTACCTTAATGAAATAATGACGTTTGATATCTCAACATATATGTAATCTGTCGCGACATACATGTAATCTGGACAAGACAAATTCTATTTTGACATACGTATGAACCTGGTAAACAGTATTTTTAACAACATGTCCGATTATAAATGACAAAGTTTGGAACGCAACTTTACGTTTATAGATAAATAAAAAGGGGTAACGCGAACTACTACATTTATCATGTTTATTCGTCACAACAAAAACAGCTACACAAATAATATACGCATCTAGTCTGTTATTTAAACCTTAAGAAATTGCTGTTGCCAATGTTTCTCACACTTTTTCGTGCAATCGCGCCCCTCTTTTCTGTAAATTATGTATGCCGCGCGCCTCCATTCCCTACATTCTCGTTTTTGTACATTGTGTTATTCTACAATATTACATATATATATCAAGCGACATATTCTTTCCAGAACGTTGTCTTCGTCGTGGATACTCTGAACAGCTCTCTGTTCCGGGCACGTAGACCTATATTGGCCAGAGACATGTGCATACATTCTTCGATATCGCTTGTCCATCGTCTTCATGGTTTTCCTCTTCTTCTCTTACCCGGAACTCTGTCCTCTAGAATTAGCGTTTTGATAACATCATATCACTTTAAGTGTCTAAAATACTGTAGTTTCCTTCTTATGATGGTATTTAGAAGCCACCCTTCGTTTAGTTTCAGAAATTTCACAACTTCAATATTCTTATTTTTATATAGTGCAATTTTGGTGTTCATACTTACACATTTGTTTTTGAAAATAAGAGACATCTGCCCAAGATCTGGTATGTTAAGATCTGTATGGAACCCAGACTCTGGAACACATACTTCAGGACTGCCCAACATACAAAGAGCAAAGACAGCAGACCGGGCCAGAGGATACAGACTTGAGGCATAAGCTATGGGGCAGCCGCTCTGACCTGGAGAAGACAGTGGACTTCGTCTTGATGACAGGTCTGACGGTATAGCATGACCACAGGCTGAACGCAGAAGAAGAAGATGTAGTGCAATTTTGGTGTTCATACTTACACATTTGTTTTTGAAAATAGGAGACATCTGCCCAAGATCTGGTATACTATGTTTCATCTATGTTAGATTTCTTTTTTGTTTGTTCTATTCGATGATATGATGCTTCCAAGATAAGTGTATTCTTTCATCTGTTTAAGTTGTTGAACATTGATTAGAAAAGTGATGTTTTTTCTGTTATTGCGTGTGCAGTACATACAGTAGACAATAACAATATCATGAACAAAGTGAAGTCTTATAGTAAGCCTTGTAATTACACCGTGTGAAGTCATACAGTAAGCCATACAATTACGTCGTGTGAAGTCATACAGTAAGCCATGTAATTATACGGTGTGAAGTCATATAGTAAGCCATGTAATTATACGGTGTGAAGTCATACAGTAAGCCATGTAATTATACGGTGTGAAGTCATACAGTAAGCCATGTAATTACACCGTGTGAAGTCATATAGTAAGCCATGTAATTACACGGTGTGAAGTCATACAGTAAGCCATGCAATTACACCGTATGAAGTCATACAGTAAGCCATGTAATTACATCGTGTGAAGTCATACAGTATGCCATGTAATTACACGGTGTGAAGTCATATAGTAAGCCATGTAATTACACCGTGTGAAGTCATACAGTAAGCCATGTAATTACACTGTGTGAAGTCATACAGTAAGCCATGTAATTACACCGTGTGAAGTCATACAGTAAGCCATGTAATTACACCGTGTGAAGTCATACAGTAAGCCATGTAATTACACGGTGTAAACAAATGGAAGCAAAACGAATTTACTCATGTTTCATAGTCGATTTAGGGATCACTGATTTACAGGTTGTTTACTGGCACATCCAGATGTTTTAAAATGGATCACTCAATCTTTCAAGATAACTCATGATTTGCATCACGAGTATCAGGAATATGGTGAGGATAATAAAACGTAAACATTTAATAGCCACCAGAAATATCAAGAGAAGAAAAGAAAGAGGAAGTCAAAGAGAGAAATTTCTGGATGGGATCTCACTTTGGCACAAAAAGATGTCACCAAAAGAACTTATTAACAACACAAGAGACAGAGAGTTGTGGAGAAAAATGATCGACAACGACGTTCAGCGTGGTACTTGATTGATTTATTGTTTTATACAGGTAGCGCATGCGGTTGTGTCTGTGGGTCTCATCAATGGCTCACTAGACAAACCAACCATGCAACAGAAAACCTTAGTAGATGACATGTCTTTATTTTGGGGTTATCTTCTTATAGAAGCTTCATGGCACGTCATCTATACAATTCCGTAGTCGTAACCTTCAATAACAGTTACCATGTTGTTTTGACAGGCCGACGTTGTGCTTGAACTAGTTACGGGCACGCCATTGGTGGGCAGAACAACAAAGAAACATGTCGCAAGAGTCAGAGTTGTGACCTGATGTCTACGTCTGTTTCGGCGACATTGAACTCGAAACACCATCGAGTCGAATGGCTGCTGGAACAGGGGGCAGAGCACTTATGGGAATGCCCCACATGCTGTGAGGCCAGTTTTCTAATCAAGAATCAAGAAGAAATTATACAGGTAGCATAATCTGTTCAGAACGTAGTCTTCTCTAATAAATTCTTAACTACTCACAATTCGCAGTGAGTTAACCTGTCGCAGGCAACGGCATGTTTCAACAATTTGAGATGTCATCCATCGTCGTCTTAGAGGGCCCTTACCCCTGTTACCAGCAATCATGCCTTTCCTTATTAATTTCCCCATATTGTTAGGTCTCTTTGTGGGGCTAAAACACCTCAGCTTTCATGTTATAATGTTATTTAGGAGCAAATCCCATTTGGCAATTATTGTTCATAACACTCATTGATTCGTATTTCTTCGATGTTCATATTTGTTTGTTTGTTAAGTAGGGGTTTATGCCTCATATGGTCGAGGCCCGCCTCTTTCAACCTAGGACTGGTGTCCATATTGGTTATATCGGGGCGGTTGGGGACCTGTGGTTTTTGTGGCTTGTCTCCCTGGTTGTTGCTAGGATGTGGCTCTGTTAGCCGGGTTCGCTGTAGGGCCTCCTAGCTTCAGTCCTTGTATGGACTATGTTGTGGCTCTGCCTGTCTCTGGTATTGATGAGACTATAAAGTGGTAGTCCTTAGAAGGACTTTGTGGTGAGTGGTTGGAGCTCTTTCTTCTACTCGGAGCTATTTGCTGTGTTGTTCCTTCGCTGTGTCGGTCTGGATTATAAGGTGGTAGTCCTTAAAAGGACTTTGTGCAGGATTGGTTGGAGTTCGATGTCCATAATATTCTCAAAACCCTTTTAAATAGCATCGTATTTCGAAGGCAGCAATTATCTTAGCCATTGATTTACAAGTGTCCATTTTTCAATGGCCGTAAATGTCCACTGGTCAAGTTATTACATGGATATAATAGTTTATTATTTCCTCCCTTTTTTTTCTCTTCCCCCCCCCCCTAAAAAAAGCATATTCCAAATTCTTCAGTATTTAATGTGTATTTATTTTATTGTATTTCTTTTAAGTTATATTCCAAACAATAAATTTTCGTTTTAGAAACATGCTAATTTGATCTATAATTGAAGTTTGTGTCCGAAAATATCTCTCCACTACTAAGCTAGACGCTGAATACAAATGGCAAAAACTATACAGATGCCATTATATACTAAACACTGTATACAAATGGCAAAAACTATACAGAGGCCATTATATACTAAACATTGTATACAAATGGCAAAAACTATACAGAGGCCATTATATACTAAACATTGTATACAAATGGCAAAAACTATACAGAGGCCATTATATACTAAACATTGTATACAAATGGCAAAAACTATACAGAGGCCATTATATACTAAACATTGTATACAAATGGCAAAAATTATACAGAGGCCATTATATACTAAACATTGTATACAAATGGCAAAAACTATACAGAGGCCATTATATACTAAACATTGTATACAAATGGCAAAAACTATACAGAGGCCATTATATACTAAACATTGTATACAAATGGCAAAAACTATACAGAGGCCATTATATACTAAACATTGTATACAAATGGCAAAAACTATACAGAGGCCATTATATACTAAACATTGTATACAAATAGCAACAACCATACAGAAGCAGTAATATATTAGACGCTGTATACAAGTCTCCACGACAACAGCTTCCAAGACGGAAGTTGCTAAGTTCCGTATTGAGCCGATGGCGCATCAAAGACGGTAAATGATAAACGACTAGAACCGGATCAGAAAGCAATGGCAAACTATGGACCCTTACACATGCCAAGATACTCATGATGACCAATGGACACATGGCATCGAAGACCTTCTGAACATGACACTGGAAGAAGCTGGACATCTCGCACAGAACAGTGAGGACAACATTATGCAAATGACACGTCACAAAGAGAGAGAGAGAGAGAGAGAGAGAGAGAGAGAGAGAGAGAAAGTATACAAATGGCAACATCCATACAGAAGCAGTTATATACAGCTTGTTTTAGCTTTATTTTACATATTATGCATTTCCAAATATTCAGTAAATAAAAATTGTTTCGTAAAAAACATGAAGTAATAGAATTTTATAAAAGTATTTACTGTTTTTATTTAATAGTCAGAGATAGTGCAATGGTTTATTTCAGTCAACTCTTTGAAATAACTCACAGTTTCATCATGAGATAGTGCAATGGTTTATTTCAATCAACTCTTTGAAATAACTCACAGTTTCATCATGAGATAGTGCAATGGTTTATTTCAATCAACTCTTTGAAATAACTCACAGTTTCATCATGAGATAGTGCAATGGTTTATTTCAATCAACTCTTTGAAATAACTCAGTTTCATCATGAGATAAGGCAATGGTTTATTTCAATCAACTCTTTGAAATAACTCACAGTTTCATCATGAGATAGTGCAATGGTTTATTTCAATCAACTCTTTGAAATAACTCACAGTTTCATCATGAGATAGTGCAATGGTTTATTTCAATCAACACTTTGAAATAACTCACAGTTTCATCATGAGATAGTGCAATGGTTTATTTCAATCAACTCTTTGAAATAACTCAGTTTCATCATGAGATAGTGCAATGGTTTATTTCAATCAACTCTTTGAAATAACTCTCAATTTCATCATGAGATAGTGCAATGGTTTATTTCATTCAATCAACTCTTTGAAATAACTCACAGTTTCATCATGAGATAGTACAATGGTTTATTTCAATCAACTCTTTGAAATAACTCTCAATTTCATCATGAGATAGTGCAATGGTTTATATCATTCAATCAACTCTTTGAAATAACTCACAGTTTCATCATGAGATAAGGCAATGGTTTATTTCAATCAACTCTTTGAAATAACTCACAGTTTCATCATGAGATAGTGCAATGGTTTATTTCAATCAACTCTTTGAAATAACTCAGTTTCATCATGAGATAGTGCAATGGTTTATTTCAGTCAACTCTTTGAAATAACTCTCAATTTCATCATGAGATTGCCATGTTTCTGGATAAATACAGTAGGTACAAGAATTGAACTTGAGCTAGATATATATTGAAAGATTTGATCACTCTTTTCTCCCTTCACGTCATCATCATGTGATATATTCTTTCCAGAATGTGGTCTTCCATATGGATTCTCCGAAAACTCCGCGATTCTGGGCGAGTTGGCCTGCTGCAGCTAGAGAAAGTTTAAGAAATTTGATATATCACTGCACTTAATTCTGCCTTCAGCTATTATTCTTTCCATGCTGTTATGTCTCTTTTTATGACCAAAATAAAACAGCATTCTTCTTCAAAATATCCAAAATATAATTAATAGGCACAATACTTTTGTAGTTTGCCATTGCTTTGAGGAGGAAATCCGTTTATTAAATAGCACACGAAGAAAAAAAATGCATTTCCTATACCTTTGTGTACGCCATTTCCTTCACGAACTTACAAAATAAATATCTTTATGTACGATTTGATATTCCGGTTGCACTAAGACGGACACACGATTTTTTTGGTTGCTGTTACAATACGCATTCAGAATTCTGTAACAGTACGCTTTTCCGTGGAGCGTATGGCTGTGTGGTTAGAACTCCGTCCTCAGTACCAGGATCAATCCAGTTCTTGGACATGGTTTGTTTTCTTTCAGAGGTACAATCAAAATCCTTTCTGTACATGTCGCGTCGTCTGCGATGGCAAAGTCGCCTTTATTTCCACAGACCATAGAAAGTCTCCCTGCACTCCTTCACGTGAAAACATGAAGTACCGAACGTTTTTTAAAATGCTGTTCTGCAGGAGATCTATTGTAAAACATGTTTCATGCTAATATTATACGATAAACTACTGTCATCAGAGTTAGAAAACATCTACCTAAACGGCAAGGACTTGTCATCAAAGTTAGAAAGCATCTGCCTAAACGGCAAGGGACTTTAAACAGAGCGTTTACACACACAAATTGAATATTTGCATCAAACGGTTAGTGTCACAATAACAATGTCTTTGTAAAACGCGATCATACAACAAATAGCAGACCAAACAAACATGATCCCAACTTCGTTGTTCTGACCGGCAATCTGACCCACAATGTACATCTCTGTAAAACAATTTGTGGAGTGTCTACAACGACCTAAACCAAAACCGCTCCATACATGTCCAACATCATGACCAATTTCGGATTAGATATATAATAAATGACCACAGAAGTAGAATGTACAAGTTGCGTGGTTCAGTATTTCCTAAAGCAAATGTACCGTTTCCTATCGACCATTAACCCTTTAGCGTCCACTTGAAGTGTTTTTCGTGCCCCCTCCTACTGGAGGCTAAGTTGCACACTCCGAGAAACAATAGTGTATACATAGCGTGTTATTTTAATAGCCCACGCTTTGTGACAAATGACAATAATGTCAAAGTGTCTCGTACTTTAGACTTCAAATAGTATTACCTAATTGAATGCACGTACTTGCTATTACGTCAGTAAAGTTGCCATAGAAAACAGACAATTTATTCTGTTGAATAGTATACGGATCTGTATTTCATTTATCAGTCTTTATGTTAATACTTATGTATGGCTGCTTGTAATTTGTATGTAGTTTTCGTCTCTTTCAGTCAGTATTGTTTGTTTGTGTATTTGTTTGATAACCCCAGGAATTGCAAGCGATTAGCTCTTACTTCCTATGTGTAGTGGGGTTATTTTTCTGAGCTTTCTTTCATACACAGGAGACTTCAGCTTTTGGCTTAGTGTAATGCAAATTGAAGAAGCCTTCTACTCAGAGGGGGGGGGGGGTCTGGAGTCAGTAGATTTGTGTTAACGATTTGAGAGTAAAGACGCCAGTTGTTAAGCGTCATTTAAGGACATGGTCAAACTAAGTTAGCAAAATTTAGCAACATTGTTTAACTTCCATATATGTCGTAAGACGCAATCAAGGAGGTTATGAAAGGGCGTTAGCTGTTTCTCTGTCTAGCCCATTTTGGAATTATCACATAATCGTCATGTTCTTATAGGAGTGGCATACACTGTATATTTCGGGGCCAACTAGTTCATCATTCGTCCATCAGCTTTGATGGCCCATCTACAGTGATGATACATCTAGAATTCTCCGTCACATAGGAGACTCACAATAAGGAACAAATGTACTGTCTTCTTGTCTGCATCTTGATACAAGACACGAGTAAGAGATTGAGTGTTAGGTTGTTTTTATGATTTATTTTGGTAACACTTATACCTATTTTTATTTATTTTGACATCTTGACGCGCTGGCAAAAGACAACAGAACAAGTGGTTTTCACACGCTTCCAGACTACCGACATATAGCATGCCACAGATGGCCATGACACATAGACATAACGGTTATAAAGCCAGAGGCAGACCATGTAAAAGATGGATCACAGAAATCAAAGAAGCCACAGGAACAAGCTTACAAACAGCGCACAAGAAGGCGATCTCCAGAGAACTCTTCCACCCCTGACGCTGCAAGGCAAACAAGGGCTACATCATATAGATTAGATTAGATAGATAGATAGATAGATAGATAGATAGATAGATAGATAGATAGATAGATAGACAGACGGACGGACGGACGGACGGACGGACGGACGGACGGACGGACGGACGGACGCACGGACGGACGGACGGACGGACGGTCGGACGGACGGACGGACGGACGGACGGACGGACGGACGGACGGACGGACGGACGGACGGACGGACGGACGGACGGACGGACGGACGGACGGACGGACGGACAGACAGACAGACAGACAGACAGACAGACAGACAGACAGACAGACAGACAGACAGACAGACAGACAGACAGACAGACAGACAGACAGACAGACAGACAGACAGACAGACAGACAGACAGACAGACAGACAGACAGACAGACAGACAGACAGACAGACAGACAGACAGACAGACAGACAGACAGCCAGACAGACAGACAGACAGACAGACAGACAGATAGATAGATAGACGCGCTGCCAGACTTCCATACCAGTAATCGTGTCTCCCATCTGATGTTCAATATTTAACGAAGGCACCTCATATGAAAGATGTGTAGTCTTTGTTTGGGGATTGAGTAAGTTGACCATGCTTCTGGCCCAAACATCAATATTCTGAGCACACACGACTGATAAATCTGTTGTTTTCCTTCAATGTCAATTTTGAGTTTTTCCGTATTCTCACTATTATGTTTCCAAATTAGTTTAAGGTGTGTCGCATGATGGAGAGGTTAGAGCGTTTGTCTCTCACCCGTGAGGCCAGTGTAAGACAAGTTTTTTTTCTGTCGGAGTGTAAATTAAAAAAACTCACCCTGAACATGACGTGGTGATAGCGAGGACATGCGACCTTTATCACATAAGCCACTCGAATACACCTTGTAACACCGAAACGGGAATAATCTAGTTTAGGCTTCCAAATGTTGTAGAAACTTTTCCAATACATATGTTGATCTCCTTATCTAGTGATAATGTGCATGTCACTGTTGATCTCCTTATCGAGTTATAATTTGCATGTCACTGTTGATCTCCTCATTGAGTGATAATGTACATGTCACTGTTGATCTCCTCATCATGTGATAATGTACATGTCACTGTTCATCTCCTCATCATGTGATAATGTACATGTCACTGTTCATCTCCTCATCATGTGATAATGTGCATGTCACTGTTCATCTCCTCATCATGTGATAATGTGCATGTCACTGTTCATCTCCTCATTATGTGATAATGTACATGTCACTGTTCATCTCCTCATCATCTGATAATGTGCATGTCACTGTTCATCTCCTCATCATGTGATAATGTGCATGTCACTGTTCATCTCCTCATCATGTGATAATGTGCATGTCACTGTTCATCTCCTCATCATGTGATAATGTGCATGTCACTGTTCATCTCCTCATCATGTGATAATGTGCATGTCACTGTTCATCTCCTCATCATGTGATAATGTGCATGTCACTGTTCATCTCCTCATCATGTGATAATGTGCATGTCACTGTTCATCTCCTCATCATGTGATAATGTACATGTCACTGTTCATCTCCTCATATAGTAAGAACGAACATATTTCTGTGAATCCAAAATAGTTGAAACCTACACTGCTTTGAGTGGAGCATCATTTAATGTTATATCTTCCGCTGGCAGCGCCGGATTTAGACTTGATAAGGCCCTAGGCTATTTTATATATGGGGGCCCTTTAACAATTAAAAAATATTATAGTTAGTGAATTATTGTTTTTTTAATTTGGGGGCCTCCAATATAGTGGGGGGGGGGTGCCCTAAGCTATAGCTTGTTTAGCTTATAGGTAAATCCTGCACTGCCTGCAGGTGAGATAACTAATTGTATGCCTACAACCGTCATATCCACAAGTATCTTAAGATGATAATATATCACAATCTCTTGTATCACAAGTATCTTAAGATGATAATATATCACAATCTCTTGTATCACAAGTATCTTAAGATGATAATATATCACAATCTCTTGTATCATAAGTATCTTAAGATGATAATATATCACAATCTCTTGTATCACAAGTATCTTAAGATGATAATATATCACAATCTCTTGACGGTTGAACAAGGACTACAAAAGCTTCACTGTATAATCATATCATCTAAGATATAGTCGTATCATAGAACTATATTATTGCATGTTTGTAGGTCTGTTTGGCTACATGTAAGCCACACATACCTTCCCCATTTGGAACCAAATATGGTAATAACACGTTCCTACGAATATTAATTAATAATAGATAAACAGTTACCAGTCACGGATAAAAGATCGATGTAGCTGATAGGTGCAGTTCAGGTGCACATCCTGTACATAAATATTACCTTCTAAATTTGTCATTCTCAATCATTTTTTTAAATCCTGGTCTAAATATATAGTATTAATTTTATTTAATACAATTGTCACCCATTGCCCACTTAGATGGGTGTGTTGCACCCCATGACGCTTGTTGAGAACCACCAGTCGTAAGGGACATAGGTTCGAGTATTTCAAGGATGAGACAGAAAAACTAAGAATGAAAACAACTTGTCTTGAAACGGATTTCCATATTCTAAATCCGTGACATTCATCAAATATTCTCTTCTCGGAGAATAAATGGAATTCTTTACTCCATGTCGTGCCCGCTTGCACACAATCTGACAAACTAAGTAACGTTTTTGACTGGTAGAAAGAAAATATGACGTATTACTGGAAGGAGTTGCCCAGACGTTACCTGCAGCTTGGATGTAAACATACGCAACCACACCCAGTTATAAATAGTTTTGAGGTGACAATTGAATGGCAAGGCGCGCTGCTGTATTTGGTATCGTGATTTTATTTAAGACATGAAAGCGGATATGTTAGTTTTTACGCTATCATGTATAAAAGGAAAGCGTTCAAATACTTCGTCATAATCAGTTGATCTGATCAAACTTATTGATAGTTGTGATCCGACAAATGTTTGATGGTCAGTAAGTAAATGTCTGTATGTCAATTAATCATTAATTACTTAAACTTAGTCTGTATGTCAATCAATAATTAATTACTTAATCGATAGTCTGCATGACAATCAATAATTAATTAAATAATCAATAGACAAATAGATATATATTATCCATCAATGACTCACGTATATGTTTGTCTATCGTTTTTATGTCTACGTAGTTGTCTATCTGATGTTTATGTCTACGTAGTTGTCTATCTGATATTTATGTCTATACAGCTGTCTATCTGATGTTTATGTCTATACAGCTGTCTATCTGATGTTTATGTCTATACAGCTGTCTATCTGATGTTTATGTCTACGTAGTTGTCTATCTGATGTTTATGTCTATATAGCTGTCTATCTGATGTTTATGTCTATATAGCTGTCTATCTGATGTTTATGTCTATACAACTGTTTATCTATATTTATTTTTCTTAATTCGTTGTTAAACTGCCATAGATTATCGGAATTATGTCACAGCTCGGATACTTGTATACGATATCTTAGTTCGTCTGAATTGCGCGATGGAAATTAATTCTCGTTTTTTTTCTTAATAATTTCCTAGCGATTTCTTCCTAAAACCTAAGTTTTGTGATCTGAACAAGTTTAAGTAAACTTAAGTTTAGGCCTACCATATTCATGATCATCATCAACCCCATAACTATTCAGGATCGTAAGGGTGCCTGGTCATGATTAGGATCAGGATCGTGATGTTTGAAAACATCAACACAAAAATTTTGCCATGCCTCTTTGTAATGTACCATAATGCTGATTTCTAATCAAGAATCTTTTACAGAATCACCACGCACCAGATTGTGCAAAAAAGAACCAACGCAGATACGTGATAGAATATTATCCAAATATATAGTCCTGCATAAATTATGTTATAATTACATATATATATATATATAAATTGTTATATGTTCTAAGTGTTATATGTTATAAGTGTTATATGTTATAAGTGTTATATATAGTCCTGCATAAATTATGCTATAATTACATATATATATATATATATATATATATCAAGTGTTATATGTTCCCACTTTAATAACTATTTAGTTACATTGTTCTTATTCTAAACTCGGTCATGTCAGCCACGATGAACGTTGATATCCAACCAGATGTAAACACTTGACCTACGGCTGATCTCAACTTAAGTAATTGTCTTTCTTTCTAGACCAGGGTTTCTAGTTCTTTAATGAGGTAACGTCTACATTTCAAAACACCGTTTTTTTAATGTACATATATTACTACAACAATCGTAGCCCTCGCAAATTCATTGTTTATCAATCAATCAATCAGTCAATCATGTGCCACGTCGAGTGCCGTATGCGATCATATTTCTCTACAACTCTCTGTCGCTTATGTTGGTAATACGTTCATTTGGTGACATTCTCTCGTGCCACAGTAACAGCCCATCCAACAACCTTTCGGTCTTCCTCTGTCTCTTTTCTCCTTGATCTTTCTGGTGGTTACTACATGGTAAAGCTTTGCTCTTCTCATCACGTGCCATAAAAGTCTTAACTATGGACTTGTAACTTTTGTTATAATCTGTCCAGCATCTCTGATTACTTCATCATTAGTTTTCTTGGCTGTCCATGGTATTTTCATCTTTCTTCTCGAAAACTACATCTCAATAACCTTCATCTATTGAATGTTTCCCATCCATAAAAAGGAGTTCGCTATAGTATTCTAGCACGATAACTCACATATGAATTGATAGTATTCTAGCACGATAACTCACATATGAATTGATAGTATTCTAGCGCGATAACTCACATATGAATTGATAGTATTCTAGCACGATAACTCACATATGAATTGATAGTATTCTAGCACGATAACTCACATATGAATTGATAGTATTCTAGCACGATAACTCACATATGAATTGATAGTATTCTAGCACGATAACTCACATATGAATTGATAGTATTCTAGCACGATAACTCACATATGAATTGATAGTATTCTAGCACGATAACTCACATATGAATTGATAGTATTCTAGCACGATAACTCACATATGAATTGATAGTATTCTAGCACGATAACTCACATATGAATTGATAGTATTCTAGCACGATAACTCACATATGAATTGATAGTATTCTAGCACGATAACTCACATATGAATTGATAGTATTCTAGCACGATAACTCACATATGAATTGATAGTATTCTAGCACGATAACTCACATATGAATTGATAGTATTCTAGCACGATAACTCACATATGAATTGATAGTATTCTAGCACGATAACTCACATATGAATTGATAGTATTCTAGCACGATAACTCACATATGAATTGATAGTATTCTAGCACGATAACTCACATATGAATTGATAGTATTCTAGCACGATAACTCACATATGAATTGATAGTATTCTAGCACGATAACTCACATATGAATTGATAGTATTCTAGCACGATAACTCACATATGAATTGATAGTATTCTAGCACGATAACTCACATATGAATTGATAGTATTCTAGCGCGATAACTCACATATGAATTGATAGTATTCTAGCACGATAACTCACATATGAATTGATAGTATTCTAGCGCGATAACTCACATATGAATTGATAGTATTCTAGCACGATAACTCACATATGAATTGATAGTATTCTAGCACGATAACTCACATATGAATTGATAGTATTCTAGCGCGATAACTCACATATGAATTGATAGTATTCTAGCACGATAACTCACATATGAATTGATAGTATTCTAGCACGATAACTCACATATGAATTGATAGTATTCTAGCACGATAACTCACATATGAATTGATAGTATTCTAGCGCGATAACTCACATATGAATTGATAGTATTCTAGCACGATAACTCACATATGAATTGATAGTATTCTAGCACGATAACTCACATATGAATTGATAGTATTCTAGCACGATAACTCACATATGAATTGATAGTATTCTAGCACGATAACTCACATATGAATTGATAGTATTCTAGCGCGATAACTCACATATGAATTGATAGTATTCTAGCACGATAACTCACATATGAATTGAT
Source organism: Meghimatium bilineatum (assembly GCA_034231615.1). Taxonomy (NCBI): domain Eukaryota; kingdom Metazoa; phylum Mollusca; class Gastropoda; order Stylommatophora; family Philomycidae; genus Meghimatium; species Meghimatium bilineatum. The sequence continues at coordinate 12,869,183 of CM067311.1, read as the reverse complement.
AGTATTCTAGCGCGATAACTCACATATGAATTGATAGTATTCTAGCACGATAACTCACATATGAATTGATAGTATTCTAGCACGATAACTCACATATGAATTGATAGTATTCTAGCGCGATAACTCACATATGAATTGATAGTATTCTAGCACGATAACTCACATATGAATTGATAGTATTCTAGCACGATAACTCACATATGAATTGATAGTATTCTAGCGCGATAACTCACATATGAATTGATAGTATTCTAGCACGATAACTCACATATGAATTGATAGTATTCTAGCACGATAACTCACATATGAATTGATAGTATTCTAGCACGATAACTCACATATGAATTGATAGTATTCTAGCGCGATAACTCACATATGAATTGATAGTATTCTAGCACGATAACTCACATATGAATTGATAGTATTCTAGCACGATAACTCACATATGAATTCTTCTTCTTCTTCGCCGTACGCCTTGCGGTGGACCCTCTGAAAGCATTCCGCTGACCGTCCTGAGAAGGACGTATGAGGGTGATCTGCGTTGTGTCATGTTTTACAGCAAGCTGCGTTATCTGCGCCTTTCGACCTGACACATCCGTCTTCAGTCAGCATTTTTTTGTGCCGGGTTGGCATTCCCGTATCTTCGATTCCTAGTACTTGGCCAGGCTACAGCAGGATTGCTGCACTCCTGTTTCCAGGCCCACTGCGTGGAAGTGTACTGAGGGTCTTGGCCAGCAGTGGTTCGCTGACCCTGATGCTCGACCAGCTATGTAGCGCCGGCCTGTGCACTCTGGTGTGCATGACATCTCTGGGCCCACATATGAATTGATAGTATTCTAGCACAATAACTCACATATGAATTGATAGTATTTCATTGCATAGAATATTTCTCTTATTTTTTTGGTTGAAATTTTGATGTAACTCATTACTATACTTCATATTTATGTAGTATGTGTTCGTCCATCACAAGATGATGATGGCCGTTTTTTTACATCCACTTTTGAAAATTCAGTTAGAATTATAACCAAGCATAGTTCGTAGATGTCTAATGAGCTCTATTCGAGATGTACATGTTCTTGGACAGTTCGGACATGGAATGACCACTGTAGGCGGATTTTGGTCTATCCATGACTTTCTAGCTACTCTGTTGGCTGCACCATTTCTCTTTTCACAGGTTTATGAGCTTTTTTTTTGTGAAAATAACTTTAACATTATTTATAATAGTGCGTAATTTTCATTAAAGTTAGACTTATAGATTTGTGATATTATAACATATAAGGTGATATAAAAAGTAATTGAAATATTACAATGTTTCCACTATATGCATATATCTTTCAGCTTACAATTATGGTATGCGTAATTTACTGGTACATACAAATAAATATGTATGAACACATTTCGAAAAATAGTAATAGGTGAATAAAATTTAGTGTGACCCTTGCCCTACAAGTGACTCCGTTGGTTGCGCAATATTTACTTCCACATTAGTTAAAGAAGTCTCAATTATTTAAAATAAAATTTCATTTACAATTTTTAATAAACCAAACAAACAAAAAATGTGTTACTGCATGTTTTCATGTGAAGGAGTGCAGGGAGGCTTTCTATGGGCTGTGGAAATAAAGGTCGATTTGCCATGGCAGACGAAGCGACATGTACAGGAAGGATTTTATTGAATCTCCGAAAGAAAAATTCATGTCCCAACCGTGGATTGAACCAGGGACGCAAAAAAGGGACAACGATGGTAGTCCTGGTCCAACTCTACTGTGAAGATTTCCTATACCGGAAATACACTTGCAGAGAGAAAGGTTTCAGTACCTGATGGGCTCAGGCGCTATTGGGACAAGGTCGCTCAGCTCGAGAACGCCTTGCTCTCAAACGCGTGGTGTGAGACTCGAACCTGGGCGAGGGGTTCACGATGTCTATGAACGACACCTCGGGTAGGAGGGCGAACGAGCCAGGGCCCAACTCTTCTGGCGAGTTCTTCCTCATACGAAACCAGGCTCGCGGATGAGAAACGGTTCAGTACCCGATGGATACAGGCAGAGTACGTCCAATTGCACGAGATGGGTTCATAAACGACGGAACACCTCGTACCAGATAGACGCGCTCGACAATCGTCTTGGCGAAGAGGCACTACACACCAGCTAACCTCGGACGTCCTGACCACATGTGGCCAACCGGGTGCAAATAATCACAGTTCTACTGTGGAACTTGCAGCACAACGTACTTCACGCTCCCGGCGGAAATCACACGAAATTTTCGTTGTGGTTATATGAGAGCGAACGCTGAAGAAGAAGAACCAGGGACCTCAGTGGTCGGCTCAATTATTCTCTTTGGTATATTTGTAATAAATTCGACTGTTTTGCAGCATTACTATTCAACTAAACCCTTTCTGAATTAAATATGATATTTAAAATGTTGTAACTGGCTGTTTATGTTCTTGTCAGAGAAGAGTTTTATCTGGATCTAGATTTTGTTCCTAATGAAAGATTTCCTAAACGTTGATTTTACCACAAATTCATTTTAAAACCCTAATGAGTTATTCTTGCATATATTGGCTAATAAGCTCCCATGTCTGCTTCAAACAGATCAACTACCAGTTCTAGTATTTTCTCTCTACGGATAAAAGTTCCAGTGTCGGGTAAAAACCCTAAATAGGTAAGGGTGGCTGGGGTAACACAGGGAAAATATCAAAATGAACGAAAATAGGTACTAGTGTTACCAAAACAAGTCTATAACACTGTGTTGCGTTGTTAGGTTGTTTTATCTACTTGTTTTGATAACACTAATATATATTTGTGTGTGTGTTGTTTTTTATATTTTCTCTCTACATATAGTAATTTCAATATAGGTCATATGACTTTGAGGAACAGCACACACACGACATCACTACAATATAAACGTGTCTTCTTTCACATAGGCGACTATATTTATAATAGTGACATTTATAGTGCGGCATGTACAGATTTTTATCTAGTAGTAAATCTAAAGCTGTATTTAGCTGCCAGGCGTCACCAGGCTTGACAGATTGCGAAATGAATATATCAGGGAAAGAATAGGTATAATATCTTGTACAGATTACACAGAGAGAGAACAGATCAAGTGGTTTGGCCACATTATGAGAATGCATCACGAAAAGTTGCCCGTACAAGCATATAACTAAATGAGATCAGGGTACAAAGCCAGAGGAATACCACGGATAAGATAGATAGAAAAGGTCAGGGACATCCTGTACAGACACGGTCATAGCACAGCCGAGGCCACATAGCTGGCTTTAGAACGCAAGCTCGAGCTCCAATCACCCCTCCACTTAACGGCAAGAGTGGATCACAAACCACCTTGGGGAAAGACAATAGTAAACCTAAAGGCTGATTCTGGAAGTCAAAGTATCAGGTGAGAGAAGAAGAGGAAGACCAAGAAGACGATGGACCAGTGACATCGAAGAATGTATGCACATGTCTCAGGCCAATGCAGGCCTGCTTGTCCGTGACAGAGAGGCGTTCAGAGTATCCACGATGAAGACAACGTTCTGGAAAGAATATCTCACTTGGTATCTAGTAAATATCCGCCGAAGACGGATGTATCGGGTCATTGGCGCAAATACAACGGCGACGCAATGCATTTCCATTCTCTGGACTACATCCTTCTGGAAATCTAATAGGACCATGGTCCTGCTGCAAGAGATATCCAGTGGGAGTTTGAGAATGAACGATGAAGAAGAAGATATCTATTAAATCTAAATCACAAGTCATTTGAAAAGAATATGTAGGCTTAAAAGGTACCACAATGACGTAAAGTGTACGTTTAACCTTTCCCTATTAATTTTTTAGAATAAATGAAACGATAATATTTATTCTTTACTCTTATATTACTTTACTTTATTAAAATTTATTTTATTGTTTACAAATCTGCCATTATTGACATCTGCCAAATACAGCCAGCAGCTCAACTCGAATCGGTAATATTATCTCTCAATACAGGCAAAAAGAGTCATTTACCAAATAGTTATTGAAGTCGAAAAGCCTACTGTCGTTTACAAGAACAATATTGGGGTCTACAGTATTCCCGTTTGAGAAACACTGCTCTGAATAAAGCTGTTGCACAAAGCACGTTCAGTCGCTCTAAATAATATTTTGGAGGAAGTACAGTTTTCATTGCTTCGGAAGTTTAATTTACTTGAAATTACCCACAATCCCTATTATATATATATATATATATATGCGTAAACACTATAAAGTAGATATATTTACTCAAGAGTGTTTATTGCACAGAAACAAGTGGTAAATAAACACTCGACGTGCTCCATGATTCATTCTCAAGAAAAGTCAACCATTCTTGAGTTGTGTAAGTTCATTCTTGAGATAACTTGTACGTGAAGACCAACTGTGACAACAATCACAGCTTTGTTTCGTGTACTTATTTCTTCTTTATTTTATTATTCAAGTGTTGATGAAAATTTGTTTATAAAAAACAAAATCAACACAAACCAAGGTTATTGGAGATTCAGGAAGACAGCGCTACCATCACAATTTTGTGAGTGAAGCTAACATTTGAAATTGATGTGGACATTTTCTTTAACACAAATGACAAGTAGGTTATGCGTGAACTTAAGCGAAATTTAATCATTTATATAATAATCATTAATCTATGTTATATATAAATGATTAAAACATGAATATGTTTTAATAAACATGTACATAGGTACATAAACATGTCATTTCTTCTGGACATTTGTGGGAACTTTTGTGTTGGAAATTCAGCGCAAGGGGAGGGTTACAAGCTTCTACGGTTTGCTTCCTACCACTTTTTATCTTGCGCTCGTTCAGAGCACGTTCAGAAGACGTGCTTTTGAAGATAAACAGAATATAGTCAAGAGAACTAAGTGTATTGTGTCATCATTTACAGCTTAGCTTCAATTTTAAGTAAAACACATCCGACTTCAGCATGGAATGTTCAGGGTTCGTACACTTAATGAATATTAATGTTGAAACACTGCAAACACAGTTGAAACTTGTGATAATCAATCACTCTCTTGGGCTGCATATTGTATGTACACACCTTCGGGTGCATATGCCACGGATAAGCATGTTCCAATTGTCTCTATCCTTGGATATGTTATCAACTGCTTTCGTTTTGATATCATATTTCAGAAATGTAACAATTCGTAGTTACGACCTTTAAAGCTACAGTTGCCCATGTACCAATATGCGATTGCTGGACATTTGCTCTCTATTATTTGTAGCTGTACAGCGGGCGCGCAAATAAATACACGATCGCACTAGTTTTCAGCATCACTATACACGCACATTGATACCTCGGGTTTATTCTGGCAGAATTGTAATATCGATTAGAAATGAGAGGTTAGCCTAACGAGAATGAACAATCTTCAGAACAATCACTCTTCTGTGTGTTCAGTGTCATTTATATCTAAGTTTAATGTAGATAAATCAGGCAAAATGTTGAAATATAATTTTCTGACAAATGGGAGTCGTATGTAAGAACGTGTTAATGACGCGTGAGTAGTGTATGATGCATGTAACGAGCCGCGGGTCAGTTCCTGGTCAGTTGGTCAGTTCCAGGTCAGTTGGTCAGTTCCAACTCTCATAGCTGGGGCTACGATCATATCGACAAGAGAGGTGAGAAACTTGAGAGTTGGCAGGATGAAAATAATCTCATCCTTATTAACCAGCCAGCTGACTCACCAACCTTCTACTCAAGAGCATGGCACACCACCTCTACACCAGATCTGGCATTCCACTCACCAGGCCTGGAATGGAACATCACACGTGTCGTTGGAAAAAAGGTTGGGGGTAGTGACCACAGACCAGTATTTCTGGAAATACACAATGAATTTACCAAGGACAGCAGCACGCTCACTAGGTGGAACTATAAGAGGGCAGACTGGAAAATGTACCAGCATTTAACCAGTGTTCTAGCTAAGGACATGAACTTGGACAAAGACATCAATAGAGCAGTGAGTGAATTTAATAGATGTATACTACATGCTGCTAGTAAAACCATACCCAGGGGGGCAAGCAAAAACTACAAACCCTACTGGAATGATGAACTGGAAAAGCTGCAAAATGAGATGGAAACATCTAGACAGCAGGCTGAGAACAGACCTAGCCAAGAACATCACAACAAATATCAGCAAACAAAGGCTAAATTTCAAAGAGCCAAGTTACAAGCCAGAAGGAGTAGCTGGAAAGAAAAAACAGAGTCGCTGAACCTAGAAAGAGATACTAGGAAATTATGGAAACTTGTAAAACAACTAAATGATGAAGGTACAGGGAGAAATACCAGGATCACACTTTATAAAGATAGAAACATTTTAACAGGTAAACATGCAGCTGATTACTTTGCAGATTCCTTTGCAGAAGACAATAACATCAAAGTCAGCCAAGACAAACAACAGGAGGTTCGAGAGAACCAGCAAAACATTGGACAAGGCGAACCTATACCTGAAGTCATGGAGGCACCAATTACAATGAGAGAACTGGAGCATGCAATATCCAAATTGAAAATGAAAAAGTCCCCTGGATCTGATGGAGTGTCCAACGAAATGATTAGAAACCTGGGAATTGCAGCAAGAGCAAAGCTACTGCAGATCTTTAACACAAGCTGATCCACGGGTAATGTACCACAGGCGTGGAGAGAAGCAATAATGATACCACTCCTCAAATCAGGAAAAGATGGCAACACAGTCTCCAACTACAGGCCCATCAGCCTCACAAGCTGTCTATGCAAAACAATGGAACACATTATCAATCTTAGGATGCAGTGGTACCTTGAAAGTGAAAACCTTCTGGTATCACAGCAAGCAGGTTTCAGACAGTGCTACTCTACTGAAGATCAGGCAACCTACCTCTCCCAAGAGATTGAGGATGCCTTCCAAGATAAGAAACTGGTACTAGCAGCATGGATAGACCTCAGGAAAGCATTTGATAAGGTCTGGAAAGAAGGGCTCCTAAAGAAATTGCGAAATTGCAGGGTTAGCTCAAGAATGTACATATGGGTAAAAGTATACCTGCATAATAGAAGAGCCAGGGTACAATTAGATGGTCGCAAGAGCAAGAAAGTTCTACTGCGTCATGGAGTCCCCCAGGGAGGAGTCCTGTCACCCACACTTTTCTTGGTTTACATCAATGACCTAGTTGCTGAACTACCACATGGGATCAAAGTGGCAATGTATGCTGACGACCTGGTGATCTGGTGCACAGAAGAACATGCGACAGTGGCCACTAAACAAATACAAAGAGCTATCGATGCCCTAACCTTATGGGCAAATAGATGGTGCGTCAGCATTAACACAGATAAGTGCAGCACTACACTCTTTACCCTCTCACCAAAACAAAAAGCTGGTCATATCAAGATAGATGGAGAGCTCTTGAAAGAAGACAAACAACCCACATACCTCGGAGTTACTTTTGATGATAAACTGACATGGAAGCAGCACATAAACAAAGCAACAACAAAAGCCAGGAGGAAGTTAGCTATCCTGAGAAAACTAAGTGGAACCACATGGGGAGCCAGTGGGAATATACTCAGTAAAGTTTACCAGCAAGGCATAAGACCACACCTAGAATATGGTTCAGCTGCGTGGTGTCCTGCATCAAACACCACATTACAAGATCTAGATAAAGTGCAAAACCAGGCATTTAGAATAATGTTGGGAGCAATGAAATCAACACCCATAGCAGAGATGCAGAAAATTGGAAGAATGCAAACACTTGGCGAACGCAGAGACACAAAAGTACTCATTCAGGCAGAAAAGTTTCAGTGTATGCCAAGTCATCCAATGAAAGAAAGATTCCAAAATCTAGCAATGGGACGACTGGAAAGAAGCAGCTTTATCCATCAAGCTAAACGACTCCGCAGACAACTTACATACCTACCTGAAGTTGACAGCCCCTTAAGGCCTGTACCAGAACAAACCCCGTGGAGTGAAAGACATGGAATGCCAATATACATTCAGACCCATGTGAAATGAATACTAAGCGAGGACGAACAGAACAGTGTGCAGCGAAGGACAATCACCCTCAGTTTACTGGATGAGGAATATCCACAAGATATATGGGTCAGAGTATACACAGATGGGTCAGCACAGAATGCAGTGAGAAATGGAGGAGCAGGTGTATATATAGAATATCCACACAAGCCTAGAGATCAATCAGAACACCGACAGGAAAATTCTGCAATAATTATGATGCAGAAATCCAGGCAATTAGTGTGGCAGCTAAAAAACTGCTGAACTCCAACTCTGACCTACAGCCTGTGGTATTCCTGACAGATGCAAGGTCAGTGCTTCAAGCTCTCCAGTCTGGAAAACTAACAGACTTGCAAAAACTACTTAGCGAATTGTCTTACCAGTATAGGGTAACCATGCAGTGGATACCCTCTCACTGTGGAATACCAGGAAATGAAAAAGCAGACCAACTGGCTAAGGAAGGTGCTGCCGAAGACCAACCAGATATACCAATCACCTACCATCAGAAAAACAGATGATCAAGTCAATAAGAAAGCCACAAACACCAACACAAGATGACTATCATATTATGAACAGACCAGAACAAGTTATAATTCTACGTCTCAGAACAGGACACAACCGACTCCGCAGTCACATGTATACAAAGTTCAAGATTGGCAACACAGCCATGTGTACATGTGGACAGGGAGCACAGAGTGCCAAACATATACTTCAAGAGTGTTCTGAGCATGAAACGCTGAGGCAGACATATTGGCCAGAGGAGACAACACTGGAATCAAATCTCTATGGGACACTGTATGAACTGCAGAAGACAGTGAGTTTTAGTGAGGAGACAGAATTGCAGATATAGACATGTTTCAAGTGAACGAAAGAATTAGAAGAATTTCATAGAGTTGGAAATATTTTGTAAAATAATGTTTGAAATTTAAACGTATAATTTAAATAGCATTTGTATCAGTATATTAATATCATTAATAATAATATAGCATGATCACGAAACGAAATCCCTACATTCGGACACCAACCATGTTTATAGTGATTATATACAGACAGAGACAGCTAAGATAGATAAAGGGTGTTCACTTTCATATACTGGTTGCGTGATCGGATTATGCTGAAATCATTCGTGCTAAGATTCCAGTATCGTTTTCTTTGTGGAAAAGCTCGCTAATGCTCATATATTGAAATAGCCCGTGAGCTAACAGATGGGTAATTGACCTTGTAGCCTCATGATTTACAATGTTTTTCGGAACATAATTTGAGCTTCAACACAATGAAATAGAGCTAAATATACCATTCATATTGCTGACACCCGTGATCCGGTTATGCTGATCTCATTCTTTCTAAGTTACCATTACCGTTTTCTTTGTGGAAAAGTATGCGTCTGTGTTATGTCATCGTACAGTTTGAACCAGATCTAAATAGGGTAGTGTCATGGATGACCCCGACAGCGTAACCGGGTTATGCTGACAACATTTGGAGTAAGTTTCCGTGCCCCACCAGATGGCTAATCAACCTTTTATCGTAAAGTTTTATGGTGTTTTGCTGGTCGGAATTTGAATTTTAAACACAAGTGGCACACACGTCAGTACTATTCCTTCTACGGAATTAACCTAGATCTACATATGGTAGAGGTGTATATGACCCCCACCGTATGATCTGGTTATGGTGACCTCATTCATTGTAACTTTCCAGAGCCGTTTTCTTTATCACAAAATCTAAAGGGAAAATCTCACTACTACCCACCCATTTTCCAGTTTTCTGGGTCGGGGACCTCGAGACTGTTAGAATCGCGACCTGCGCTATTTTTTATAGTTAACAACGCTCCCACTCATGCATTTTAAGTGCTTTTGGAATTAGTTTGTTTCTTTGGTGCCAAGGGAGGCGCATGCATAAGTTTTGTTTCTTCGTGCCGTGCTGTTCGTTGCAAGCTATTGTATTTCTTAGGTGGTGTTAATTAATACCCATTGTCATTGCCTCGTTCTTGATTGTTCTTCGTAGAGTTGTCCTGGGCCTATACGTTTTTGTTTTCTTGTCCATTTACGGTTCAAATGAGGATTAACAACCCTCCTTCTTAAAATCATGACATTGTTAATGAATAAAAGATTGTGTTTAGCAGTTCAATTTTACAATATCAATACAAATATGATTTAAAGAGACTTTTATTGTGTTAGGAAACTCAGAAAGTGTTATCTCCATTAAAAAAAAATAGAATTGAACCGTTCAATCCTACACGTAGTTATGCTTTAAAAACATTCATTTCTTCAAAATGGAAGTTGTTATGAAAGTAATGTACTACAATTAAATATTCACGAGTCTATCTTATATTCTGATCTTATATTTACACATTACCTAAATAATTATACAATATTCGCACTTTGAAATCACTGACAATGACTCATAAATCACACAGGATAATTGTGTATGAACATAGATTATATACTAATAATAATTACTTTTGTAATAAACATATTTATTAAAACTATAATAAAAGCAATTATAATTATAGGGTACTGAGATCGAAATCCAACCCCCGTTGCGCCACTTAGTGCCTACCTGTGTGATTATTTCCCTTGCCTACGTTTATCAATTTATGTTTATCATTTATTAATTTAAATATAAGTATATTTAGGGTTAGGATTAGTTATATAAAATATAAATAACTATAATTGCTAACTTCTAACTCTAACCACTAACCTAACGCTTGAATATTCTAATTAATTATTGATATTTATTGATATTGTATTTAGATTAATTAAAAACAAAATAAGTAGGTAGGCACTAATGGGAAACAAATAAGAAAAGGAGTGTATGGTTTGGACAGCAATAATAGTACCAATTACAGTTATTATTATTATTATTATCGTTATGTGTGTGTGGACATGCATTATATAATGTCAAATGCATAAACGAAGTCATTTCTGTAAAAGGACACCATATTGGATGAACTGACTAATTCTAGGACATAACCAATTGGCTATGGTCGTGTACTAATAATTATGATCGAGCGTTCATGCAGTCCACTACAGTAAACTATAAATAACGGGAATTATAAGCATCGATGAGTTACACCAAAACATCAGAAGAAATTAGACGAGATATGAACAAGGCCCGTTCAGTTTGCACTTATTCCCCTCGCAACGTGAGGCGCGAGATGCAGTGTGGTCAAATTCGGAAAACTTGTTGCCTCAAGTTGTACTGTAGTGGACATAATGCATTAGATGGCTCTGATATGGCCGAATTATACTAATGTCTTCGGGTGAATAGAGATTACATCATCATAAGAAGTAATTTTATGATCAAAAAGTAAGCAGCAAAGGGCCCTAACCATGCAAATTCTGGTTTTGGTTTGAAACCTGTCTCCTTGCTTATTTTATGATTAATTAATGTAAATATTATATCAATAATTATCAATAATTAATTTAAATATTCATATTGTAGGTTAGGGTTGGGGGTAGTTGAGTTTTACATAACTAACCCTAACCCGAAATAAATGTATATTTAAATTAATAAATGATAACCATAAACTGATCAGCATAGCTAAGGGAAATAATCAAATTGGGGACATGAGTTACAACCAAAACCGAAGTTCTTGGAACATCTCTGATATGATCGATATTACTCTCGCTTTACAAAATATGTATATTAGACCATTCTCTCTTATATTAGACAGATATGGAACATTGGGAACGACTGCTTTACGCGGTGCTACATCACATGCTTATTATGAGTTATAGGCAGCTCACATAAAATCATCTACATTCAGCAATTGTGATATGTGCCATAACCGAAATCAATTCATATAAAATTGTAGAGAGACTAATACACAGATTTTTCTGGGCGCCAGAATGCCTATGTTTTACTCTGGGATATTAAACCTTTCTAAAGCAGTGGCAATATGTTGTACATCATTAGATTGTGAAAGTAATATGACAAAAACCTTAATATTGGCAATGAAAACATACTGAATCAATTAGAGTTATCGCTCCTGTACCTTTAGTAACGGAAAAATCAACATCCGGCCTTAGTTGGATATACCAGATGAAACTGTATTGAAACTTATTACTACCACCACCTCCCCCCAGTATTATCTTCCGTATAAACAGTTAATTACTCAGCTTTTACACATAAATCTGGTACTATTTTCTGTTTACGCGTAAATGCCAAGAGTTATATGTTTAATTTGTGTGCATTTTTGTGCTAACGTCTGCAAACATTTTATTGATTTGTTGTTTCCTTATAGTTGTTTACTCTTGTTTCCTGTGCCATACAGTGAGCTTTCTAAAAATTTCTGCTACACTTTAATAGTTATTCTGATAATTATTTCTGTCCAGTGTCTAGAACTTTATTTCATAGCGTAGTTTTACCCAGGTGTGGTTGTATGTGATGTCACTAGTTGGAAGGCATCTAATCCAGGTGAAATTTGTGATGTGATTCTTGTAGCCTCCATACATACTGTAGATGAATAGACTTATTCCTTCCGAGCCGTCTATTCATGATTGATTCTCTAGCATCTATCTATCTATACGCTGTGTACCTTATTTGCCTTGCGGCGTCAGGGGTAGAAGAGTTCCCTGGAGATGTCCTTCTTGTGTGCTGTTTCTAAGCTTGTTCCTGTGGCTTCTTTAATTTCTGTGATCCATCTTTTACATGGTCTGCTTCTGACTTTACAGCCGTTATGTCTATGTGGCAAGGTCATCTATAGCATCCTATCTGTTGTTAGTCTGGTAGTGTATGAGAACTATTTGATCTGTTGTCGTTTGATGTGTTCCAATACTGATATTGTTTTGATTATCTGGCTGATGTTATCGTTTCGAATTCTATCTTTTAACAACATTCTGAGTATTCTTCATAGACATGCCATTTCTGCTGTCTCTATTTTTCTTTTGTCTTGTGCTGTCATTGTCCAGGTTTGTCACTGGTAGCACAGAGATGGAATAATAATAGTCATGTAAAATGCAGTAGTCGTAACCTTTGATAGCAGTTACCATGTTGTTCCGGCAGGCCGACGTTGTGCTTGAACTAGTTACGGGCATGGCGTGGGTGAGCAGAACAACAAAGAAACCTATCGCAAGGACCAGAGTTGTGCCCTGATGTCGACGTCTGTTTTTGGCAGCATTGGGCTCGAAACACCATCGAGTCGAATGGCTGCTGAAACAGAGAGCGGATCACTTATGGAAATGTCCCACGTGTTGTGGGGCCAGTTTCTAATCAAGAATCAAGAAAATGCAACTATAGTGTCTATGGTTACATATTTGTTCTTAAAAATACGTGTCATCTGTCCTAGAATAAGTTCTCTAGCATGACCAACTTTAAAATAAAAACGCCATGCGCGTTTCTAAGTCAGCGCCGAGTAACTACTCTTGGCTGATACCACTTATCTGCTTTTTTCATTGGCTGGCTATGAAAGTGACCAATGAAAAATATGTATCAATCTAATCATTCAAAGATTGTGAGTGGTTATTGGTTAGCACATTAGTTTTATTAAACCTAATGTCTGTCACTGTCTCTACTAGGCTACACAAAGCATAGAGTATGCATATTCTTACTATATTTCTAGACAAACCTGTCTTAGATAATTCCGCTGAGAGTTGAACGAAGCTGTTTATTTTCCTCGTTCTCCAGTCTAAAGCAGACGCTGATATGGATTTCATAAGTGTACTGTGGTTACCAGCCCCGAAACATGGCTGCAGAGATTGACCTTTCAGAGCTGCTTCGGAAAACCATAGCTTTCTTCCTGTGGTGTCCTACAATGGGCAATTCTGTAAAAGATGTTCTGTTTACTTTTGAAATTGTCCACAGGGGCGCAAACCGATTTAACATATTCCGAACTTCCTGTATATGTGTTGTTTGAGTCTGTTGTGGCCTCTTCTCAATCGAAAAATGATTGTTTGTTTGTTCCTTTCTTCCAAGCTTGCATATCATCGTCTACTTGGCTGCATGCATGAGCTGAATTCTATTCTACTATAACAGAGCTTTTGATGATGAACTTCATTTCTGGGAATTTTACTGGACTATCTCTTGTTCGCAATTACTTCCAGTTTTTGCTAGCTGGAATATTTTATCTCATTTCCTCTGACTTGTGAGTGGCATAGAAACAACTGGAGAGTCCCTTCTTTTTCTTGGCTGTTTTGTTCAGATATTAGTGAGTTTAGGCGAGTTATGTGGAATATGTTTAGGCTCTTGGGGGACTTGCAAAGCAGGGTTGGCATCAGTCAGGTTCCATTCTTCCTCCAGGCGGGATGATAACAGGAGCAATAGAGTTTCTTCTTTAATTGATTCACACCTTGAAATTTGCATAAGGAACACCTGTGCCTAGTGATTCGGCCCTGAAACATGAGCGTCTCTGTCTTCTGAGCTTTCAATTATATAAAATTGCTTTATATTTATGTGTGTGTGCTCACATCTTTACATTGATACGCAAGCAATTCAGAAGAATTATGAACTTCAATATCGTAATCACTTACATTATACTATGCAGACCTGATATTTATATATATATATATATATATAAGGTGCTATACATTTAAAATGTATAATTTCGATGTGCAATCTTTATCACAATTAATTCCTTCCAGTGCCAGATAAATGGAACACATTATATGGAACAAAACATCATCTCACAAACACATGCATATATCACACAATGGCATTGGGTCAAAGGGCACGAGCCCATGGACCGCTGGATCAGCAACCAATCACCATTAATGCATTTTTTAACGTATTTACTATCATATAACTATTGACCAGATTTTCCGAGAAAATCAATACAACCAAAAATTTTGGGGCGATGTCTATGTCCAGAATAGTAATATGTTATCAATTGTGTTGTAATACAATCATAAAAGAAAACAGAATGTGAACTGCATGTTTTTTTCGCTGTTTAACAGGTTGGAAAATCTGATGTTATATTTGAAAAGTGAAAAGTACAAAGAAATTTATTGTGAGAACCATAAATCTTGAACATGGTAAGTGAAGTGTTGTATTCTTCATAGGTAAGGCAGGAATTCCATAAAAAAATGTACGTTCTAGAAAGAATATATCGTTGAAATGGATGTTGGAACAGACATTCAATAATATCAGTAGACAGACTAACAGTCACGTATACGTAAAGACAAATATATATATGTAAATATATTGATACTCAGTTGATGTTGCATGCAAATTACAGGCCATCGTTGTCATAGCAACGTTAATTAAATATCAAACTCGTTGGCTACCAGTTTCTTCATATATCTCACAGACTGACAGATAGATACATGATAGATAGACGGATGGCTAAATAGATAAACAGATAGATAGATAGCGTTTAAACGGATATTCGTTGCTCTCGTACAATCCCAGATTTAGCAGATAACCAAGATACTAAAAGCACCTCTTTGTGCACCCTGGAAACAGATCGTTTCGAAGCTCATGCGAAGAAATTTGGCTAACACTTTATAGGGTGTATCCGGGCAGTGCA
This sequence comes from Meghimatium bilineatum, assembly GCA_034231615.1. NCBI lineage: Eukaryota > Metazoa > Mollusca > Gastropoda > Stylommatophora > Philomycidae > Meghimatium > Meghimatium bilineatum. The sequence goes on along the minus strand of CM067311.1, from coordinate 12,853,734 downwards.
GACTGTGTTGAAATGAGAAATGTTTGCACAAGACATAAAATATCTGAATAGGAGATCAGTACCCACATTCAAAGCACTGTCGCAGAAGTACAAGACAACGACCGGTCTTGGCTGCCGAGTTGTCATATTCGTAAACTCACGAGGCGAAAACAAAGATCAAGACTGTGGAAGATAAAGCCATGTGATGAGTACATGATAAGGTAGCACAGCACTTGAGGGAATTTTCACGTGCAAGAAAAGTGAGAAAATTAAAATAACGAAAGCGATGCTCATGCTTGAGAACAATATTTCAGCTGTCCTCGGCGCAGCTCAGTTGGTTGCTTTACTGGAACGATGAAAATGTGGGGGAAAAGCTGCTTTATTGTTGACGAGGTATTCACGATTCACGAAGTAAACGAAACCTCAGTTAAGAGGTGCGAACTAATAATAGACTAACTTTACTGTTAGAACAATTTTCTTTATCGGAACAATGTTTACGGTCGAGATAAAGGTCAATGCCCGACGACACAGGGGTAATGACACATAATTACATCAGACGCCCCCACTGAGGCCAACTTCTTGAATAGAGATGGAGCTTAGTTCAGCCAGCATAGACTGGAAAATAAGATTGATATTGAGCCAACACAATATCGAACATGACAATAGTCCTGTCCAAGAAAGCACAGGTGCTGAAGTCAGAGATACCAGACCGAGAGGCTCGCCAGCAACCACGGTATCATGCAACCCAAACAGTTGACATATCTGCACGACACTAAGCAATGGCCCATAGAGACAGATATTCACAGAAAGCTATACGGGGGAACTGCGGAGCTTTCAAATACAATAACGTTTATTAAGTAAACCGGAATTGTTTTGTATTCATGTAAAACTGTGAACGAGAGGATGAAGATTACACCAGAAAAGTTCACTATCAGCGGAAAATAGCGAGCAAGATAGACGTAGTCGACCGTAATCTAAATCCATGCTCAGTATCTCATTTATTTTTGGTCGCCCGTGTGTTGCCGGGGTCCGAAAGGGGAGCAAAGAATAGCAACACTGTTTACCTTCCATGCATGTCGTAAAAGGCGACTAAGGGGGTTATGGGATGGAACAGCTAACTCAGCAGAGATCGCAGCAATGCTGTAAACCATGACACTACGCATTCCGTTATCTGGACTACATCCTGCTAATCTGCAGGAGTTTGAGAACGAACGCAGAAGAAGAAGATACATTTTTGGCGACAGATAGGTTGGATGTCACAGGCTAGGGGTGTTTACATGAAATAAAGGCATGCGGAAATGGGATGCGTTGGTCGGAAAGTGTAAATAACGCATCTCTGGCGCAAACCGGCAACACAATGTACTTCGCGCTTCCCAGTGGAAACCACATTATTTCGTACTGGTTAACAGAGAGCGAACGCAGAAGATAAAAAGATAGATGAATGAATATATTGGTGTGTTCATTGATGGATAGATGGATGGATGGATGTATGGATAGAGATAGATAGGTAAACAAACAGACAGACACAGATAGATAGACAGACAAGACTAGACTAGACTAAGATTAGATTAGACTAGAGTTATATTAGATTAGATAGGACAGACCAGACAGACAGAAAGATAGACGGAAAGATATGTAGATAGATAGAAAGATATATAGAAATATAAATATGGCTGACAATAAATGCTGACAAATTGTAACAGGATATTTGGAAAACATCCGGATACTTCCAAGGTATTCTATCGATCAGTAATCCGACTACCTTATGTGGAGTCATAACCATAATAGCTGGAATGTTCTGGATGCATCAGCGCCATCAACGACTTCCCCCTGGACCGCCTCTTTATATGCCAGGTAAGCTTTAACAATACTACTCACTTTACCATAAATAAATATGTATAGTCAAGCAATGCTTCTCAAAGTGGGAACAGAGTCTCTTAAAGTGGGAATATAGTTTCTTAAAGTAGGAATAGAGTTTTTTTAAGTGGGAATAGAGTGGTGGGAGTTAAGTGGGAGCACCGAGTTTCTATGTGGGAACGAATTTTCTCGAAGAGAGAACAGAATTTCTAAAATTTTGAGCAGTGTTTCTCAATGGGAGAACAGAGTGCCCTACAGTGGGAACAGAGTTTCTTTAAAGTGAGAACACCGTTTCTCAAAGTGGGATTAACCTTATCACTAAGCGAAAGGCAGTCTGTACTAATCTTATTAATCTTATCACTAAGCGAAACGCAGTCTGTACTAATCTTATTAATCTTATCACTAAACGAAACGCAGTCTGTACTAATCTTATTAAGCTTATCGCTAAGGAAAGCGCAGTTTGTACTAAGCTTATTAAGCTTATCGCTAAGGAAAGCGCTGTTTGTACTAAGCTTATTAAGCTTATCGCTAAGGAAAGCGCAGTGTGCACTAAGCTTATTAAACTTATCGCTAAGGAAAGCGCAGTTTGTACTAAGCTTACGAGTAAGACGTGATAAGGGTCTGCTGGGAACGAAAATCAATTTTTTACTCTAAAAGGAACATAAATCATTTGATCGAGTATTTAAAAAGGTAAACTATATATACTTCATTATGTCCGACATTTTATTGATCTAGTTTGTGCAGTAAAGATAAGCAGGGTTATGAACCAGTGTCATAGCACACGGTTCTCCCATAAGTATTCAGCTATCTAATTATTGGTTGATCAGAAACCACCTGACTAGCGTAGCCTTCCATCGCGACCGAACGGCGGTAAAAGACCTGTACTCTTAATTAATTAGGCCTTCTTTTGTTTATTTTCTTGGCTATTCCCGTGATTTCCGTTGGTCAATATTTATATACATGGAATCGCATGCCAAAAATAGCCAATGCTACTAAAAGTATATAAATAGTAACCAATGGAAATTGTGACAATAATTAAAAACGTAACGAATGAAGGTCTGTTTACTTTTTCGGTTAGGTCTTATAGTACCGTCAATGGTCACGCTTCCGCTGGTTTTCATTAGCAATGTCACCATTCCTGAATATTCTGAGAGCATAAACCCTGATTCCACACCCGTGTATTAGGTGGTGGGAGTTCACCATCGCTTAAAGAAATAAGAGCAGTATATTTAGCACGCTAATAAGCGAGTACTTCTCTCCACCTTTGGTTTTCCCCACGACCATCTCCAGTAAGACCTGCTATCTATAATTGCTATGTAACCGCAAGGGGAGGGCTTGTTGGACGTTCGGTTGGTCATTAGTTATATACTTTGATTCACCTTGGATATTTTTTATATGTGATTCCAAGTATATAAATAGTGACCAAGTGAAAGCTCAACAATAATCAAAAACGTAACAACTAGAGTTCAAATTAATTTAGTTGAATGGTCTTTATTAAAGACGGTCATGGTTTTCACGACAGAGGTTACACAAATTTCACAGTAGGCCTAATGAGGAAACTACCAAAAAAAAGGAGGAAGAGACCCTTTTAAGGTAACACCCCCTCTCTTGTCCGGAAGGCGTATCTACGGCCCTGCCTATTACTGTACTTCCTTGTGACTGGATACACCACTGCCCTGCCTGGTACCCTACTTCCTCGTGGCTGGATTCACCACTGTCCTGCCTGGTACCCTATGTCATCGTGGCTGGATGCACCACTGTGGGGCTTGGTACCCTATATCTTTGAGGCTGGATGCACCACTGTCCTGCCTGATACCCTACTTCCTCTGGGCTGGATGCACCACTATCATGCCTGATACCCTACTTCCTCGTGGCTGGATGCACCACTGTCCTGCCTGATACCCTACTTCCTTGTGGCTGGATGCACCACTGTCCTGCCTGATACCCTACTTCCTCGTGGCTGGATGCACCACTGTCCTGCCTGATACCCTACTTCCTCGTGGCTGGATGCACCACTGTCCTGCCTGATACCCTACTTCCTCGTGGCTGGATGCACCACTGTCCTGCCTGATACCTTACTTCCTTGTGGCTGGATGCACCACTGTCCTGCCTGATACCCTACTTCCTTGTGGCTGGATGCACCACTGTCCTGCCTGATACCCTACTTCCTTGTGGCTGGATTCACCACTGTCCTGCCTGATACCCTACTTCCTTGTGGCTGGATGCACCACTGTCCTGCCTGATACCCTACTTCCTTGTGGCTGGATGCACCACTGTCCTGCCTGATACCCTACTTCCTTATGCCTTCCTTATATCCCTTGGGATTATCTCTTTGCTCCGGAGTTAGTTGCTATGAGTGATGCTCGATGCAAGTGTCGTGCCGCTTTGTTGAGAGGGACAGTATACAATGGAGTAATCAGAGTATGATTAACTCATTCCTCTTTTCAGTTTCAACCTTACTTTTCATGCATTCAGATGAGACAGTTAAATCTGAGATAGCATACTTTAAAAAAAAAACTTTTTTGTTTAGCAAACACACTGTCTTTTGCGGTAAGCTTCATTGTCAACTGGACAGACTCAAATATATTCTCTTTTGCCACATAATTTTACAACTTATAAACTTTTTCATGTTTTTGCAAACAGGTCTTGGACATTTGTTGAAACTTGCCAACAATCCTTTATTAGAGTTTCGGTCTCTCAGAAAGACTTACGGAGATATTTTCAGGATATACATTGGAACACGCCTGGCAGTTGTCCTTAATGGGTACGAAATCATTAACGAAGTGATGCAGACCAGAGGACCTGAATTCTCTCACCGACCACCAAGCTTTCTTGCAGAGAAATTGGCTCAGTACAAAGGTATTGCCTATGATTATTTTGCCCAATATTAGTTTGTTCGTTCTCAAATTTCCATCGGATCTCTATAAAGGCAGGACAATGGTCCTACTAAATTACAATAATACTTACGTAGAACATAGGTTTTTTATGTTTCACTTGAACACAACGGACGGACGGACTGCACTAAAACTAAGGGGTTATGAGGTATAAATACAAAACATACAAATTACAATACACAAGACATTTTCAACGTTTCGAGCCGTTGGGTTTTTCTCAAGAATATATAAAACAAACAGTGAAAAACAATGAAAACAGTAAATACAATGTTACCACCAAAGAGGCACTAGATACACAATTTATATGTACGCAATAAGAAGTTCAAGGTGACAATGGTATATGGAAACAAGTAGTCTCATGGAAGCGGGTTTTGTTGAAAATTGGACATAATATTATAACAGATATAACAAAAGTATTGCACAATACAACATGGATAGCAATACAATAAGGACTATTACATTACCAGCAGGATGTTGTAGTCCAGAAGAAGGAAATGCAAATAAAAAGGGGGAAAGTCAGTCTAATAAATGTAATATACAGCTAACAAGTACAAACACAGTAGACAACAAAAACAATAGATAATAGTAAAAGTACGGAAAAAATAATTGCTTTATGTTTGCTGAAAGGGACTATCATTTCAATACTTTATAAAATTTGGGCCATCCTAAATTTTGTTACATTTTGTGACGTCGCTGACCACCCACTTAGTTCTAGATACAAAATGGCTACAGTCAGTTTCTTAAATCTACCAGCGACCGATAGAGATATAATAAGTATATTACAAGCGAGGACTGCTGTAGGATACACAAATATGCGCGCCACACACCAAAAGTCCCACCAATATATCCCTTTTAAATAACTGATCGGTAATTATAGCCAAGAGAAGACATCGCTAAAAAAAATTAAGAACACATGTTTGTCTGCCCCTTGTAATTTATTTCGTATTGAGATTCGTAAAAATTTAGCCCTGTTATACAAACATGAACCAAATAATTAAAGCAAGATCCATCAATCATGCTGCTACCCGTTGTTTTAGTTGTTTACCTCGTGTATACTTATTAGCTTTATATTAGAATACGTTTTATCATAGTTATTATTTCATTATTATTTTCTAGATATTTTTAAAATTAATATTTGTTCCTGTATTGTGTGCTGTTATATTATTATATATATCTGTTTAGACAAAGATCTTATGCTCGAAACGTTAACTGTGTCTGTCCTTATTCATTTTATTATAAAGTATGTGTATGTCTATCTATTCGATAAACACTTTGTTGCCTTCCAGCGTCAGGAATATAAGTGTTTTCTTATATAATTAATTAATAATTATATATGGATAAATCCAAGTACCTTGGCATTATTTTAATAAAAATTGTCGGTACTACATTGATATAAAGAGGAAGATAGTACAAGTCAAGTCAGCATTTAAAAAAAATGGTAAACATTCTATGTAATTACGTACTATCACCAAGCATTAATAAAAACAAGACATTTGTGACTAGTGATAAATAAAAAAAAATATTAAAAAAAACAAGTCTCCACAGGTATCCTTTCAGGTGATCAGAAATTTGAGGAAGTTACCAACTTCAAATATCTCGGATCCCAAATATGTGGTGATGGCATCTCTGGAAATTAGATTAACCCAAGACTCGAGATGGCGATGTCTGTCATGGCAAGGTTGAATATGATTTGGAAAAGTAAGCTTAGTATTACAGTAAATATCAATCTATTCAGATCACTAGTGCTAAGTATTGGCAACACGGCCATGTGTACATGTGGACAGACAGCACAGAGTGCCAAACATATACTTCAAGAGTGTTCTTGGCATGAAACGCTGAGGCAGACATATTGGCCAGAGGAAACAACACTGGAATCAAAGCTCTATGGGACACTGTATGAACTACAAAAGACAGTGAGTTTTATTAAAGAGACAGAATTAAAGATATAGACATGTTTCAAGTGAACGAAAGAAGAAGGAGAACTAGTGCTAATTACACTTTTATACAAATGAGAAAGTTGGACACTCAATGCAGAAAAAAAGAAGGATTCAGGCTTTTGAAAACAAGTGTTACAGACGTTTGTTAAGAATTTCCTGTATAGTCAGGCTTTGAAAACAAATGCTACAGACGTATGTTACGAAATCATTATATAGAACGGAAGACAAATATATTTGGTCCATCCCATAGATGATGAAATTGGCCTATAGATTAAGCTGAAGTCGGATGTGGCAGCCAAAAAACGCGAGATCGCAGTTAATCTGTAAACCATGACACATCGCAATCCGTTCTCTTGACTACATTCTGTCTAATCTGCAGGAGTTTGGGAATAAAAGCAGAAGACCAAGAAGAGGAAACAAGTTAAAAACAGTAAACCTTCCATCTCCCTTAAAAGGATTTAAACAAATTATAATAAATCCCACAAGGTGCTTAACGCTTTTATTCTGTTTTAACGAGAAACCTCCTTTCTCATATATAGGCCTACAGCCTGCATCAAATATTAGTATACGAGATTACCATTTCAAACAAAATATGTTTTTCTATTGTTTAATCTAGGACTGCTTAACACATCAGGCAAGGTCTGGATTGAACATAAAGCCAACATTGCAAAAACATTCAGAGCTCTGGCATCAAGTGGCAACCATAATTTGGAAGCAGAGGTGGAAAGACTAACTGAAAACCTAATGGTGTTGGTCAAAAATGGTCAAGCTGAAAATGTAAACGTGGCACCCTATATTAGAAAGTCCATTTGTTCCAGTGCATTTCAAGTGGTTTTTGGCAGAGTCTTGGACTATGACTCCAAAGAACTGACGTTGTTTTCAGAGTCACTTTCAGAAATGTTTAGGTAATACTTTACAAGAATTCAATATTTACTGTCAATGTTGCCATAACAGGTATAAACGTTTGTAAGAAAAGTCACTTTTCACACAATTCTGGCGAATCCTTCCCCAATTAAGTAGCACACAGCGCCATTTATGTTGCCTGATCCGAGTTTTCAATTGATCACATTGCATTTCATGGATATAGGAGTAAGTCAGGCTTGCATACTTTCCCCAATACTTTTTAACGTCTATTGTGTATATATATAATGCAGGAGTCATTACAAGCTCTTCAGACATCAATAACTATTGGCGGTAGATCACTTTGTAACTTGCACTATACCGATTATATCGATCTCTTGGCTGGCTCCCAATTAGAATTAGGAATGTCCCAATCTCAAAAAGTATGTCGGAAATATGGCATAGATATTGATGACTAGTGAAACCAAATAAGATCCAACGAATATCACGTTAAACTGTCAAAAACTTTAAGAAGTTACCATCTTCAAATATCTTGGGTCCCAAATAAGTGATGATGGCAAATTATAAATTATATTAAGATAAGACTCAACATGATGGCAGGCATGAAAATAATTCCTACAGCAGACGGGAATTGAACCAGGTCTGTTCTAGCTGGATGGAATCGCCTTGCAACACAAGTAAACAGGTTTTCATACTTGACCAATAACATCCCCCCAAAAAGATGTGATCTCGTCAAGACATTCGACCTGTGTACTCAAGTCAGACCGGATCTAGTTCAATTCCCGTCTGCTGTAAGAATTATTACACTTATCCTCATGCTTCCAACTTGAACCTATTTGATGGCAAGGTTGAATATGATATGGAAAAGTACAATCTGTATTACAGTACAAATCAATATATTGAGATCGTGAGTGTTAAGTATAGGCCTACTTGTATATGGATGTGAACGTTGGACACTCAATGCAGACACAGAAAGTAGGATTCAGACTTTTGGCATTAGGTGTTACAGACGTTTGTTAAGAATTAGCTATATAAAACACAAGACAAATATATTTGTTCGGCAGCAAATAAACAAACTTGCAGGTTATCAATATCCACTCTTGGCTGTGCTGAAACGACATAGACTTGTTTGGTTTGGATATATAACAAGACTCGCTTTATAAAATTATTTTGTACGGAACAGTCGAATGTGGAAGGAGGAGATGAGGACAGAGAAAATTCTGGATTTATAAGATCAAGGAATGGTCTGGATGTGATTTTTCTACAATCATCCAAATAGCTGGGGATAGAATTGTTTGGAGATCTTTTTAAGTTGATGCCTCCAGTGTGGCAACCTTGACGGGTCCTCTTTTTCTTATTATTATTAAATCATGGTACTCAATAACTCAATATTTCTGGTACTTTAAAAAAAAAATTAGCATCGTTGTTGATTCCTCGCGATGTCAGTCTATTTAACATTCTCTCGCGATGGCATTCGCGATATTTCTTGCCTTCTATCTTTCCCGTTGTCACTATGTTTCCCAGATCTAATTGTTTCATTACGTGAACAAACAATAAAAATTGACTATTTCTGATATTATTAATTATGTGAACCACCACCCCTTCTTTTAGCATTTTATCCTCGTTAGTTTTTTGTGTGCTGTCCACGCTACTCTCAACATTCTTCTATAGAACCATATCGCTGTTGCCTCTAATTGTCCACTATCCTGTTTATTTGTTGTCCAAGATTCGCATCCATGTAATAGAATCGTTGTTATGTTGCTTTGAAGGACTTTCTTCCTCTTCACAGTTGGCAAGACATATAACACAGTATATTCTGGTGTGTTTTTTTTAAGGATTGTTGCCTTATTGTGTTTCTTATATCTGTTGAACATCTCTTATCTGCTTTCATCATTTTTTTTCAAAATACCTAATAAACATGTTTGAATATTGAGTCATTCTTGCATGCTGGTAGTGTTTGTTTCTATCACTTCTGACTTCTTGTTATTTAAGATAGCTTTTTTTTCTACTACAATGTTGATTAGATTTTGTAGATCTTTCTTACTTTTAGCAATCAAAATATTGTCCAGGGCAGTATCTACGTCTTCTTTAATATAGGCTTACAGGTCCCAATAGGGATGTTGGTACCTTTGTCCTCTAAGAACCCACGCGGCTTCTGGATTTATTTTGTTTCTTATTCTTCAAATAATAATTCTCAGAAAGATTTTTGTCACTTGGCTCATGAGGCTGATTTTCTATTTTCTTTGGTGAGTCAAGCGTATAATTATTTAGTGTTCTATTCTCAAACTCGCCCCTGGTCTTTATTGTAACAGGAAGCAGCCCAGAGAACAGAATTGCATTGTGCCGCTATTTTCTTGCATCAATGGTTCGATACACCCAACTTGTTGTAGGGCCTATATATACACACACTATTTTATCAACTCTACTTGTTGTATATATACACACAATATTTTATCAGCTCCAGTTGTTGCATATATACACAAACTATTTTATCAACTCCACTACACGGTGGATGCATGTAGCTATATTACACAATATACCAGCACGTGCGTTACAACATGTTGATCGATGAAGCTCGCACAACACTAACAATTTCTGCCACCCATCTAAATCGTTATATGGCAAATGTGTGACCTTTCTATGTTACTTATAAGACATCTGCTTATAATTAATTAGGGCTGCATTCGTTACGTTTTAGATTACTGTCGTGATTTTAGTTGGTCACTATTTATATACATGGAGTCACCTTGGCTATTTTTGGCATGCTACTCCATGTAGGCCTATATAAATAAAAACCAACCAAAAACACAACAATAATAAAAAATCATAACAAATGAAGTCTTAATTAATTCTGTGGTCTTCTATCATGCCGACTGTATCGATAAATGTTATTGGACACTTTTACTGCTGTCTGTGTCGCTTATTGATTTGAACATAGACGCACATGTTGTATAACTTAATTTGTTAAGAGTATGAATATGTCAAAGAAGCTACAACACATCATAATTTAAGAAAGTCAAATTTCTTTTTGTTTAGGCACTTAGGAGGTCTAGCTGTGCTCAACTTCATTCCATATGTTTATCTTCTACCTGGGGACCCAGTATACTATCACAGGTGTATTGAAATCGTGAAAGTGATAGAAGATGAACTGATTAAACCAGAGGTTACACGTATCACGCAGGTAAATTAGTTACACATATCACTCATGTAAATTAGTTACACGTATCACTCAGGTAAATTAGTTACACGTATCACTCAGGTAAATTAGTTACAGATATCACTCAGGTAAATTAGTTACACGTATCACTCAGGTAAATTAGTTACACGTATCACTCAGGTAAATTAGTTACATGTATAGTAGGAAGCTTTGAGGGATTGTGAAAAAATGAGAATTGCATGTAAAACTGGAATAGACTGTCGGTGGACGCTTGTTATTTCTTGATGAATACATACCTATGTCACAAGGAAATAGAGCCTATTTGGTTCAAGTCTTGCACACATTCACCTGATTTTTTAATTAAATATACCACATTGCATACATTTAAATAGTTGAATTTAAAGGTGGAAACACATTACAAGAGAATATTGAGGGTGATAACAATGGAATATAAAGAAGAAACAACCACAAAATAGAGATAGATGGATAATGAGATCAGTTTTAGGAAGAAATGAACACCAGAAGAAGAATATTTGCATTATAAAGGTTTTTTTAAGTTTGAAATACAAATGTGAGATTTATTTAGAGAAGTAATTATATGCATTACGATCATTTTTAAACATATTTTTTTCAGGAGCTCACCTCAGGTGCTGTTGACAACAATGTTAATAATCAGGAAACCAATGTAAACTCTGAGTGCGGAGAAGCAATGTGTTTCGTTGCAGGCTACATCAAAGATATGCAGATGAAAAGAATGAACAAGATCAACACAGAAATGAGTGGTTAGTGTTAGAGTACACTTTGTTGGGTTCAGCTTAATGTTTCTCTTTATTCAATTTTCCAACTCTGAAGAAACAAGTCTTCTACAACCTTTTATATATGTCTCTTTATTCAATTTTCCAACTCTGAAGAAACAAGTCTTCTACAACCTTTTATATATGTCTCTTTATTCAATTTTCCAACTCTGAAGAAACAAGTCTTCTACAACCTTTTATATATGTCTCTTTATTCAATTTTCCAACTCTGAAGAAACAAGTCTTCTACAACCTTTTATATATGTCTCTTTATTCAATTTTCCAACTCTGAAGAAACAAGTCTTCTACAACCTTTTATATATGTCTCTTTATTCAATTTTCCAACTCAAGACTTGTTTCTTCAGTCTTCTACAACCTTTTATATATGTCTCTTTATTCAATTTTCCAACTCAAGACTTGTTTCTTCAGTCTTCTACAACCTTTTATATATGTCTCTTTATTCAATTTTCCAACTCAAGACTTGTTTCTTCAGTCTTCTACAACCTTTTATATATGTCTCTTTATTCAATTTTCCAACTCAAGACTTGTTTCTTCAGTCTTCTACAACCTTTTATATATGTCTCTTTATTCAATTTTCCAACTCAAGACTTGTTTCTTCAGTCTTCTACAACCTTTTATATATGTCTCTTTATTCAATTTTCCAACTCAAGACTTGTTTCTTCAGTCTTCTACAACCTTTTATATATGTCTCTTTATTCAATTTTCCAACTCAAGACTTGTTTCTTCAGTCTTCTACAACCTTTTATATATGTTATTATGCAGTAGCCATCCTCAACTCTTATATGGACAGAGTATTAGTTGGAGGGTGCTATAGAGGCATTTCTGGCAGTAGAGGCAAGAGTCAACCAAGACTTTGCTGGACAAAAGATATTCAGCAATGCATGAACATCCCGTTAGAGGACGCTTGACAGCTTTCCAGAAACCGCAGGAATTTCTGGAGATTCATAAGAAAAACAATGTTTTGGAAATAATACGTCTCTAAGTTTTTCTTGAAGATTCGATAACAAAGGAAGATCTCCATGACATAAGGGAATATTTCCATGATATAAGGGAAGATATCCATGGCATAAGAGAAGATCTCCATGACATAAAGGAAGATCTTCATGACAAGGGAATATCTCCATGACATAGGGGAAGATCTCCATGATACAAGGGAACATCTCCATGATATATGGGAACATCTCCATAACACACTAGAGGATTTCATGACATAAAACGAGGGAGATCTCCATGACATAACAAAGCCATGACAGACTCTTTGACAGCTTTGTGATAGTTTTTCCCCTCTGAGTCTCATGTTTAGGGAATCTTTAATTAATGTCTTATGTATATCTTCATCTTGGCCTATCTCTGTTCTTGTTAATCTAACAGCATTATTTTCTGTTTCCACTTCTTTTAATTTGGTTAAAAAATTTCATTTTTGAAGAGAACCTTGTTTTATTTTACATTAATCATTTTCATGATGTCTCTAATATAGGCCTATGTATGGTCATATGACATTATGTGGATTCTAAGTTGTTTATGCTTGTAGTAATTTCTAGTTCCAAATTTGTTCTACAGTTCATGATCTAATATTTCTTAATGTTAACATGCATTTTTGCATATTTTCTTTTCTTATATCAGAAGAGCATTTGGTGAAAGCAGCTGGAGACTTAATGGCTGGTGGATACGACAGTGTATCAAATACACTGCAGTGGTGGATGATCTACCTTATCCACCACCAGGATGTGCAAGAGAAGTGCAGACAAGAAGTCATTCAGGCTATGAGCAGATGTGGAGGCCGTGTGACTGATATTGGTCGATCTGAGCTAGTTTATACTCAAGCAACGATTATGGAAGTGCAACGATTAGCGAATGTTGGTGAGTAGGATAGATGGATTGCTAAACTTAGTAGAGAGATTGTTAATTATAATTTCTTGTAGGATAGACAGATTAATAAATTTATTATAGAGAGATTGCTAAATCTAACTCTTTACCTATCGGCTATAGCAAACCTCTAAAATTTAAACTCTTTACCTATCGGCTATAGCAAACCTCTAAAATTTAAACTCTTTACCTATCGGCTATAGCAAACCTCTAAAATTTAAACTCTTTACCTATCGGCTATAGCAAACCTCTTAAATTTAAACTCTTTACCTACAGCAAACCAGACCCATAGGGTGACATATTCTTTCCAGAATGTAGCTACATTCTGATGGATCTGAACTCCCCAAAATTCTGGGCGAGTTTACTGCTACGGTCAGGGACATGTCTAAACAATCTGAGATGTCTCGGCTGATCTTTTTTTTATGTCTCTTATCAATCGTTGTCATGGGCGGCCCTTAACTCTGCTACAGACAACCATACCTTCCACTATAATTAATTTTTCCATGCTGTTATGTCTCTTTATATGACCAAAAATCTCAGCTTTTTTATTATAATGTTGTTTAAGAGCCAACCCTATTCAATGTTTAATGTTGTCATGATGATGTCAATGAGGTTGAGAATGTACAAATACAGAGAATGTTAGAAATGGGAATATCTAGAGGTGAGGGATGGAAAAGTAAATGTTTTGGAAAGTCCCAAAGATCACACAATCAACACATGACTGAGACTCTGAGTCTACATACACTGGGATGGCTGCTGGAACAGAATGCAGAGCACTTATGGGAATGCCCTACGTTCTGTGAAGATTATTTCTAATCAAGAATCATGTAGAATGTTTAATGTTATCACTTCTTGATTTGTCTAATTTACTGTCTATGGTATTCTCAAAATATTCCATTTCGAAGGAAGCTATTTTCTTTACTTTTGTTTCATTAGGTGTCCATGATGGAAGGTAGATATTTTCTATACTGTTGTTTCATTAAGTGTCCATGGTGAAAGTCATTTTTTGGCTCTGGCTGAGTTATTTAGAAAATTTATAGACATTGGGTCAAAGGGCATGAGGCCATGGATAGCTGGATCAGCAAGCAAGCAACCAACAAGCAAATATAAATTCATATTATTTCATGTAAATTTATATAGCTAAATAATAATGTATAAATATAAATGGGAAAATTGATGTGTTATTAAGCAGGAACAATTTTGTTAAAAATGTATGCTATATATAAGGATTCCACCGTATTCAGGAAAGATAGCACAGTTATGAATATGAATATATATTTATTTCATATATATATTATATATATATATATCCTTCCTGATATTCAAACATATTGTGGGGAAAAATATGAATTTCTTGACAAATATTTCTGAATATTGATAGGTCCATTTCCACCTGCTCACTGTTGTGATCATAACACTACCATCAGAGGCTATGATCTCCCTAAGGATACAATCATCATGACAAACATGGACTCTCTAATGATGGGCCCACATGTTGGTGATAGTCCAGAGGAATTTAGACCAGAGAGATTTATTGGAGAGGAAGGCAAGCTTGTTCAACCTAAGTGGTTTATGCCTTACGCAACAGGTAATTGCTGTTCATTTGTTAATTTTTAATGGAAAGATTAATTGGGAACAGTTCTCAGATACATATTTTTAAGAAATTATTTTGACCAATCAGCACAAGATGTTAATTGGTTGTTTAATTAGCAAACACAATGACATTGGGTCAAAGTTCATGAGCCATGGATCAGCAATCAACCATTAAACAGCAAACACAAAGACATTGGGTCAAAGTTCATGAGCCATGGCTCCTTGGATCATTAACCAATCATTAGTTAGCAAAACTGATGTCATAGGTTATTACTCTTGGAATATCAATACATGTTTTGTGAATAGAATATCCATGCAGATGATGACTGTAGCTCATTTATTATATTCCTGACAAAATGTTCTGAATAGATTGGAAAAAATAGAATAGTAAAAATAGTCTGGCCCAAAAAAAGAATAGTAAAAATAGACTGGCCAAAAAAAGGAATAGTAAAAATAGACTGGCCAAAAAAAAAGAATAGTAAAAATAGACTGGCCAAAAAAAAGAATAGTAAATACAGACTGGCATAATAATGGAATAGTAAAAATAGACTGGCCAAAAAAAAAAAGGAATAGTCAGAATAGACATTCATGCAAGCCCGTAGATAAGAGGGGAAGGAAGAGTTTTGGGGTGGTCACACACTAAGCAGCGCTAAGATGGTTGATAACTGATACATCAACCCACTCGGTTATACTCACAGACTCTCAAAGTATGCTGGGTAAGATAGGAAAGAGCATATTGAGAAAGGAATGGGTTGTGTTATTGAACAACTCAATAGTCCAGAGCATTTCATGGATATACTCCCTGGGTCACAGGAAATGAAAGAGCTGACTCATTGGCAGACAATGCTGCGATAGACGTCGCAGATAAAGCTGACTTGATTAAAACAAGTCATTAAAACAAGTCATAAATTCATTGCAAAATTAAGATAATGGTACTAAAAACATATACAAAGAATTACAGAAATGGGAGTGATTAGAGATGAAGGAATAAAATGTACTTTTTGAAAGAACTGAAAATCACATAATCAACACCCGACTATTGTGACTTTGAGCGTACATACATTAGAATAGCTGCTGGAATGGAGAGCCAAGCGCTTATAGGATTGCCTTGTGTGCAATGATGCTCTGTTGTGTTTCATTCTGAAGCATAGAATGACAACTTCATAATTTGGTAGTAATATTGTTTTTGTGTTGGCTTTCTAATTGCATAATTACATCTTCTTCTTCTCGTTCGGAGTTTGACATGTCTACACAGCAAGTCCTGTTTTCTTAATAAATGCTGCTGTATTTGAAAGCTCCTCAGTGCTCCCATACATCTTTCTGTGGATATCCGTCTCTGTCGGCCAGTGTTCTTCCCCATAATTACATCATGGCCAAGATTGAAAAAGACACATCTCAATATATATGTCAAACTACAGACGGAATCAGCTGTTTCACCATTCAAAAGATAGATCAAAGGAGCAACAATTAGCAATACTGTTATCTGCCATGCATGTTGTATGAGGTGATTAAGAATGTGTGATGGTGAAGTTGGCAGTCATTGAAAGTCAATGACTCGGAAGTCAAGCTGAAAGGTGTGTCAGGCTGAAAGGTGTAGATATCACAGCCAAGTTGTAAACCATGACAAAATGCATTCCATTCTCCAGACTGCATTCTGCTAATGTGCAGGAGTTTGAGAATGAACATGGAAGAATAAATATCTCAAATGTAAGTGCCTTTATTTTTGAGGCTAAGTTTTGTGCATACTTATATATGAAATATTGAATGAAATCAACACTGCACCATACCACAAGAAACACTGCACCATACCACAAGATTACAAGAAAGACAAAGTCCCCTCCACAGTAGAAGATTGCCCAGCTTGTAACATGCATCCTGCAACTAGATTAACACAGGGACAGTCATCTAGACTTGCAAAAACTGGAACAATTTCAAATAAGAATGCCCGAGAAATCCCAGTCTGGTGCTAAAAGTAAAATTTCATCACCTGAGACACGAAACAAGAGTAGAAAAGCTTGTACAATGGAATCCCATTATAACAACTTGGTCCGGACCGAAAAAATATGTATGTAATAACAGAAATTTTCTATATATGGTACAAACAATATAGATGAAATGTTCTTTTTCTTCTTCTGCGTTCGTTCTCAAACTCCTGCAGATTAGCAGGATGTGGTCCGGAGAACGGAATGCGTTGTGTCATGGTTTACAGCATTGCTGCGATATCTGTTTTCAGGTTTGACATATCCGACTTCAGCATGGCTTTGGGTCTCTGACCCTATATGAGATGGAACAGCCAACTCCATCCCATAACCTCCTTAGTCACCTTTTACGACATGCCTGGAAGGTAAACAGTGTTGCTATTCTTTGCTCCCATTTCGGGCCCTGGCAACACACGGGCGAGATGAAATATAATTGGGGATTTCACAAAATATTATTTAAAAAAAATTGGTAGCATATCCTATTCAGGACGTAGCTATCAACCCAGCATTTTTGGCTGTGATGATTTTCTAGGCAATATAAATACATATAGTAGTTTGCCATTGCTTTCTGAGTGGTCCGGATGCAGGAGATCAAACTCAGTACCGTGGCCGTCATTGATGCGCTCTATACCACTTCCCCACAGAGCCGGACATAAAATGTTATATAGGAAAATGTGTTATAAAAGAATGCGCTATAGAGGGATTCCACTGTATATTCTCAGTCCTCATCATTTCTGAACAAATAAAGTATCAAAGACATGGAGTCAGTTAGACTTAACATTTGCTGTATATTAACATCTTCAATTAGTCTTTGTTAAGATAATCATGGCTCATCTGGTTTCAGGTTCAAGGATGTGTATTGGAGCAAATATTGCCAAGAAGGAACTACTAGCTTTTGCAGCTGGTATTCTGTACAAGTTTAAAATGACGGAACCTATAATTGATGGTCATAGGATCATGCCAATTTTGAAAGGAAACCTTGGCTTAACACATGCGCCTACTCCATTCACTGTGTGCCTTGAATCTGTCAGTCTGTGAGTAAGGTGCATTCCATCAAGTGTGCAATTTACAAATGTTGTGAAGTCTTGAATCTGTAAATTTATGAGAAGTATGTGGCATCAGAAGGAGAGTTTTTACTTGAGTATCTGCCACAATATGATAGTTCATATTCTGTATAATCTTGTATCTGTAAATTGATTATTGATGAGTAAGTAGAGCGTGTATGTGGCATCAGAAGAAGAGTTTGTATCATATCTTGTCTAAATATGATGGTCTGTTGGGAATTTAAAGTTTCTTAAAAACTTTGGTTAAACAAAATTGGCACGTTATGTTTAAACTCATGATATTTCATACTCCTGTCAAGCTGGTGCGGAACTACGAGAATAGCTTTCTACATGTTGTGTGATTTACATAATGAGGCCAAGCTGATGGAATAGGATTGTTCAGAATTCCACAGAGAAGAAAGAAATAGGAAATGTGGAAGATCAAGAAACATCTGACAAAAAGAGACTAGGAAAACTTAGAGAATTGTGAAATTAATAGCACACCTTTGTTTAGAGACATGTTTCATTTGGAGATTTTTGATGATGTTATAGATCAGTGTATCTAAGTGAACAAGGGAGATTTTTGATGATGTTATAGATCAGTGTATCTAAGTGAACAAGGGAGATTTTTGATGATGTTATAGATCAGTGTATCTAAGTGAACAAGGGAGATTTTTGATGATGTTATAGATCAGTGTATCTAAGTGAACAAGTTGGGAGATTTATGATGATGTTATAGATCAGTGTATCTAAGTGAACAAGTTGGGAGATTTATGATGATGTTATAGATCAGTGTATCTAAGTGAACAAGTTGGGAGATTTATGATGATGTTATAGATCAGTGTATCTAAGTGAACAAGGGAGATTTTTGATGATGTTATAGATCAGTGTATCTAAGTGAACAAGGGAGATTTTTGATGATGTTATAGATCAGTGTATCTAAGTGAACAAGGGAGATTTTTGATGATGTTATAGATCAGTGTATCTAAGTGAATTCAAGTAGGAAGCATGAGGATACATGAAAATAATTCATACAGCTGACGGGAATTGAACTGGGTCTGTTCTAGCAGCACCGAATCGCTTTGCAACACAAGTAAACAGGTTTTCTGTACTTGACCAACCACATCCCCCTAAAAAAGAAGTGGCGCGGTCAAGACTTTCAGCCTGTGTACTCAAGTCACTGAAAACAGACCAATCGAAACAAGGACTATTACAACATTAATGAACATCCCGTACAAGTATTAAAGTATCTAAGTGAGCAAGTTGGGAGATTTATGATGATGTTATAGATCAGTGTATCTAAGTGAACAAGGGAGATTTTTGATGTTATAGATCAATGTATCTAAGTGAGCAAGTTGGGAGATCTTCTAAACTATTTATCTCATGACGCCAACAGGTTCGATACAGGGGCCATGCTGCCTTATGCACAAGTGCATTTCTCATGAATGACTTAATATCTTCGTTAATGTACATTCTCAAACTCCCGCTGGACCCCTACTAGATTTTCAGCAGGTTGTAGCCCAGAGAATGGAAATGTGCTGTGTTGCCGTTTATTTTGCACTAATGGCCTGATGCATCCATCTTCGGGAGACTTGATATTATTACTTAAAGCTACAGATTTATGTGATATAAGTGACATTATAAACAGCTGGCATGCTAATTTGCTGCGAAGGGCAGAGGAGAAACTAGAAAACCAGAGTACAGTGATGAAGCCAATCCATTATGCTTTTTAAACCCCAGAAGTGGTTCAGATAGTGCCTAGAGGTTTTGAAAGTGTTACAGATTATGTTAAATGTACGTGTGAGTACTTGTATGCGTGAGTGCTTGTACATGTGAGTGCTTGTGCGTCTGAGTACTTGTACATGTGAAATGGTGTAAATAGTCTGGACAAGGAATTATAAGACAAAGGGCATGTAATTTAAGTCTTTTACCTGAGTTAGACAAGAAATGAATCTGTAATCATTTCTAGAATTGTACATATATAATATATGACACTACATAGTAACATACAGTGATTTAACATAGAACCAGATGAAAAGAAGTAGGAAATGAGACACAGAGTTGCAGTAGTGTAATTTCTAAGACCACAACTGACCAAGCAACCCCTGAGTTCACTCTCCAGTCAAGGTTTGAAGAAATAATCCAGTCACTAGAAAATTGGTACCAGGGTTCATAATCTGGGATGGTGAGAAATACCAACATCACTACTAGGAGTAAATGCTAAAGGCAACACTTGTCATGTGGTTTCACCCCCCCCCCCAAACTAGACAGCTCAGGGTTTAATAAGAAAAGTTTGTGCTATGAGGCTGATCCAGAACTCACTATGTGTTATATGGCTGATGTGTATGTGTGAAATGGTATGAATAGTCCAACAAGGAACTACAAGACAATGGGCATATAATATAAGTCTGTTACCAGAGGTGGGCCCGAAATATAACTCAGTTACCTTTACACAGGTGACCTTTATACTCCAGCAGTATGTAACCCAGAGGATGGAAATGCGCTGTGTCACCGACTATTAGCGCCAATGGTCTGACACATCCACCTTCTGCGAGAAAATCATGCATTTAATATTTTTTATGTACATAAAAAGTAAGTAAAGTAACCCATATCATTTATTAATGCCGTAGGGGTGTGAGATGTTAGCGATCTCACATTTCACAGGCTCTGCAAATGAGGGCGGTAGCCATCTCCTCTCCCTCGCAGTCTTTACTTCCCGGATTAATCCGGTACCCATTTAAGGCTGGGTCGACCTGGGAGCCGTTGCGATCTGAAAACATTTCCGCCTCAACTGGGGAATGAACCCAGGACCACTCATATGCGAAGCCAGTGCGCTAACCACTGCGCTAACGCGGCTCCCTAATGTACATATATATTTATAAATACCAGGTAGATACAACTATTATATATTTATAAAGTAGAGAACTGTGATAATTAGCTTACAAGGATACGGAAACACAATCATATAGTGTTGTTTGTCTGTCATAGTCGACGATTATTCAGATCAACTGAGATGATGATGATTAATCTTATAGTATGTAATTACTGCCACACCTTTCCTGTTTAGTGGGCATACAAATTTACAGAAATCAACACTAATCAGAAATAAAGTATATAATAACAACAGTAAAACACAGAGAATAAAATGTATTTGTTCAACGTAAAACTGTTATTTAAACACATTTTATATTTTTAAATTATATTTATTAATTAGTATTAATTAATACTAAAATAAGGGTACACAGTTTTAATGAAGTCTCCCATTCCTTCAACTACAGACAACAAAATCAATTCCTTCAACTACCAACAACAAAGTCCATTCCTTCAACTACAGACAGTGAAGTCTGCCATTTCTTCAACTACAGACAAAAAAGTTTCTCATTCCTTCAACTACAGACAACAAAGTCTCTCATTCCTTCAACTACCGACAAAAAAGTATCTCATTCCTTCAACTACCGACAACAAAGTCTCTCATTCCTTCATCTACTCACAACAAAGTCTCCCATTCCTTCAACTACAGACAACAAAGTCTCTCATTCCTTCAACTACAGACAACAAAGTCTCTCATTCCTTCAACTACTGACTACAAAGTCTCCCATTCCTTCAACTACTGACTACAAAGTCTCCCATTCCTTCAACTACCAACAACAAAATCTCCCATTCCTTGAAGTACAGACAACAAAGTCTCTCATTCCTTCAACTACAGACAACGAAATCTCACATTCCTTCATAACAAAGTCTCCCATTCCTTGAAGTACAGACAACAACGTCTCTCATTCCTTCAACTACCGACAACAAAATCTCCCATTCCTTGAAGTACAGACAACAAAGTCTCTCATTCCTTCAACTACCGACAACAAAATCTCCCATTCCTTGAAGTACAGACAACAAAGTCTCTCATTCCTTCAACTACAGACAACGAAATCTCCCATTCCTTCATAACAAAGTCTCCCATTCCTTCAACTACAGACAACGAAATCTCCCATTCCTTGAACTATCGACAACGATAAATGTATAAATATAGTTTATATTAAAAACAAAATATGAGCATATGTACAATATTATTTTATTGTAAAATTTCGATGTAAATAATTTATGAAGACTTACATTGCAGAGGGTACATGATGCACTTATATTATGCATATATCTTGTGTACTGTATATATGCTTGAACTATATATGTATCGCTAGTACTCATATGAATTCTTATATTACAAGAGTTACTCATAGATAAACATGTGTATTACAAGTATGTCTTGTACTGTATACATGCTTATATTATGTAAGGATCTTTTGTCTTGTGCTTATTTATACATGCTAATCCATCTTTTCAATGCCTGATTACAACATTAAAATAATAAACTGAGGTATATATTTCCCAGTTCAGACTTGTTTTCATTGCTGTAGTGACATGTTTTTTAAGCTGGATTTATCCATTGTGCTGGAAAAAGCTTAAACAGTTACATGTGTGTAATCTTGTTCTTTGTTTAGTCAGTCTTGATGTATAGATAGGAATAATGGACAACCAGCAGAATGGTTAAAAATGATGTCTAAAGCAGTAGAGATGAGAGCTGTGGTAGTGTAGTGGTTAAGTTATTCGCAACAGCTGGATGACCCAAGCTCAATTTCTGAGAAGGTTGAGAAATGTCATATCAGTACTGAGCAAGTGCTGAAGGCAACACGAGTCAGGCAGTATCTGGTCAACCTCTAGCTTGCAGCTGAGCACATATGAGAAAACTATGCTATGCTGATTTGCAATTAAAACTTTGCCTAGCAGCGATATGGCTTTACAGAAGAATGATGATAACACTATGGACTAATACAAATGTAAACGCATGCGGTTGTGTCTGTGGGTCTCACCAATGGCACAGTAGACAAACTCAACCATGCAACATAAAACCTTAGTAGATGACATGCCGTTTTATTGAGACTCTTATGGAATCTTTGTAGCATGTCATCCATACAATTAAGTAGAAGGCTCCTTCAATAGGCATTGCACTAAGCAGAAAGCTGAAGTCTTCTAGGTATGAAAGAAAGCTCAGAAAAACCACACCACTGCAAATAGAAAGTAAAAGCTAATCGCTCGCAATTCCTAGGGTTCTCAAACAAACAATACAAATGTAATGAAGGTATCTTGAAAGAAGTTAGCTCCCACAGAGAACTGGTACAGTGGAATTCTTCTATAGTGCATCATTTAATAACAAATTTACCCATTCAACAACACTACAAAATCCCCAATTATATTTATACTGTAAATAGTGAATTTATGATATTACAAGGAGTATAAATATTTCACTGGTCAAAACCAAATTGTTGTAATGAGAATTCCACTGTATTAGAGCAAGATATACCCTCACATACCTAAGTATCACAAAATGCCAACATTTATTATGAAGTGTATACAAGGATCGTCAAGGAAAGCAGCACTTTCAGCAGATTGTACACAAATGTGTGGCATAGAAATGGCATTAACCTACAGACTAAATTGAAAGTTTACAGAGCAGTGGTACTTCCAGCGCTGTTATACGCTAGCGAAACATGGACTGTATATAGATGTCATGTGAGGAAATAATCACTTTCACACAACTTGTCTCGGAAAAGTTATGAACATCAGATGGCAAGACAAGATTCCAGATACCACTGTCCGTGACAGATCTTGCATCCCCAGCATTGACACTATCTTGATGCAGACACAGATTCATTGGGTAGGTCATTTGGTATGTATGCCAGACCACCGCCTGTCAAAGACACTTCTCTATGGTGAGCTGGAGAAGGGTAAATGATCTCAAGGTGGCCAAAAGAAGCGCTATAAGACCTCACTGAAAGCTTTTGAAATAGACCAAGACACACGGGAAGAACTTGCACACAAAAGTAGATCTACATGGCACTCTATAGTCAAAAAGAGCGCATCATCTTGTGAAAAGAGGAGAAATGCTGTAGCCCAACAACGGAGAGTAGCTAGAAGTCATGGATAGACCAAAATCCATCTACAGTGGTCATTCCATGTTTGAAATGTCCAAGAACATTTACAGCTCGAATAGGGCTCACTACGAACTATTATGTATGGTCATAATTCTAGTTGAATTTTCAAAAGTGGATGTAAAAAATGATCATCATCACTTGTGATGGATGAACGAACATTTGAGCAAGATAGTCCACATTCAAGTAAGAGTTAAACACTTAGGGGGCCCTACTGATGACAGGAAAGTTAGAAGACAAGATGGGTGGTGGAAAAATAAGTGAGTCATCTTGGCAATGTGAAAAATATTTCTCAGAAATGATTGACTGTATGAGAGAAGGAAACAACATACATCATGGTATCAAATGTCATAGAGTATGGCGCCCGTGTGTTTGACGGGGCCCGAAAGGGAAGCAAAGAATAGCAACACTGTTTACCTTCCATACATGTCGTAAAAGGCGACTAAGGAGGTTATTGAATGGAGTTGGCTGTCCCATCCCATATAGGTCAGTGACCCCAAGCCATGCTGAAGTCGGATGTGTCAGGCTGAAAGGCGCAGATATCACAGCAATTCTGTAAACCATGACACAACGCATTCCGTTCTCTGGACTACATCCTGCTAATCTGCAGGAGTTTCAGAATGAATACAGAAGAAGAAGAAGAATAGAGTATGGATTGTTTTGATCCCCAGAAATTATAGCCATAAAGATTTTGTGCAAAGTAGTGTGCTCCTCCCCAGAATTGTATTTCATGTCCAGAAGACTTTCAACAGTCATTGGTGTGCAATGCTTTAAAAAAAAACACCTACTCTGATGGGGGTAAAACATAGATGTTCAGATGATGCACTGTGGAGGCTTCTTCATAAGCCTCACTTTAATGTACTTGCTGTTTGCTGTTGCATTGTGGTTGATCACTGGTGATACCTTCAGACATTCTGTATGCTTACATCATGAACTACAAGAGCTTGTTTACATCTTGAGGTGCATTCCTATTGATTTTGTAATTTTAATTTACACGATGTAAAAAATAGTAAATGTAAAAATAACACATTTCAAGTGTATGGGAATACACAGGCCGACATTTTAAATTGACCAATGGCAATACCTAGGGTCAGTATCGTGCAATCTTACTTACTTTTCCAGATCTGGTACCCATTTCTTTAGGATGGGCTAACCATTGGTGTTTTAAAAAATAGTTAGTTCAATTGAGAATTGAACCTTGGATCACTCAGCTAGCCAACTCAGTGCCATAACCACTGAATTATGCAGCGACCAACCCAGTGCCATAACCAAGGAGTTACCACAGCCACCAACCCAGTGCCATAACCACTGAGTTACTGAAGCCCCCAAAAATGCAGGTAATTGAGACAATTTCTGTATTGCGTAAACTATAAAATATAACCTTCAACAAAGTAATGAAACAAATGGTAAAGAAAAACAATGCCAAGTACATGAGAAATCATAAAAATTGTGTAGTTTCACTAATCTCAGTTTCTCACTCAGGTCACACAAGTTGCCAGGTGCCAGTACACTATGTTGATTAAAGGAAAAAGTCAAACATTGGAAATAATTAACTTGATGGATAAAATATTTGTGTGCCATAAAACAAAAGTAATTCAAAATGCATAGTTTGTCAGATGAGGAGTATTAATTTATCTATGGGTCCACAGCCACGGATTTTATTCAAATTTGATTGGATAAATGTATCATTATATGATTGGTCTACAGCAAGAAAATGGTATGAAAATTCAATGTAATATCTATAGCACATGAAAAACTAATAATTGAAATCTTGTCATCTAACATAATCCTAATTTTATTAAATAATTTTGACATAACAGACCAGTGAGTCATAGTTAAGTAGATGAAAGACAAGTATAGTACAGGATAGGAACAACTAAGTAGATGTTAGATAAGTATAGTAATGGATAGGAACAACTAAGTAGATGTTAGATAAGTATAATACAGGATAGGAACAACTAAGTAGATGTTAGATAAGTATAGTACAGGATAGGAACAACTAAGTAGATGTTAGATAAGTATAGTACAGGATAGGAACAGCTAAGTAGATGTTAGATAAGTATAGTACAGGATAGGAACAGCTAAGTAGATGTTAGATAAGTATAGTACAGGATAGGAACAACTAAGTAGATGTTAGATAAGTATAGTACAGGATAGGAACAACTAAGTAGATGTTAGATAAGTATATTTTGGTAGAGTGGGAGAAATTTAAATGATACTTTTAGTAATTCTCAAGGTAAATTTTTTCAATTTGATTATCTATTACTTGTCATAATAAACAATAACAATGATACAAAGAAGAACATATTGAACTACAAACTCAACAACTGCATTGTAAATCACTGAGGTCAGAGCAGAAACAATTCTCATGGACGGAACACATAAATGTCCAAGAAAACTTAGGTTGTAAATTACTTTACAGCACAATTGATTTATGTTATGAATATGGCTGAATAAGGCACTGCACGAGTTACATTTTATACACATCTAAATAAACAAAAATACAGTGACACATTGTCAGTGTTGCAGTGATATCAGGTATAATTCTTACAGGTTCAAATACAAATCGTATACATCTAATAGTTTTCAATTTTGTGACTGATATCCAGTTTTTACATTACAGCTGTTCATGCTCTTACATTTCCAGCTGATGGTATTATTGTATTAAAATATCCAATACTCTTACACTTAACCAATGATTCTTTGCTGTATTCAGAGTTGCCAGTTGAGAATAAATATAGTCAAATTTCAGGTAAACAATGGCAAAAAATAGAGCCAAACTTAATTTTTTTTGTACATTTTCAAATTTACCACAAATACAAAAATGACCAAAACATAAATTTCATGGCCAGTGACATTTGAAAAATGGCAAAATTTTTAAATATTTGTAACCCTGGCTATATCCAACTTTTTCTAAGCTCTTACACTTTAACTGATGGTACTCATAGATTCAAATTTCCAATACTTTCAAACCCCAAATGATGGTACTACAGTTTTTAAACATTAAAGCTGTTCCACCATTTTCTCAAACTTACTGACAACCAAATATTTCATATTAAAAAACACACTGATGATCTTTACAGAAGATCATTTCATCTGCAAAACAAAAAAAATTGATGAAAAATTTAGTTCTGATGACATTTCCATGTATCACAGTGAAGCTACATTGCAAAACAGATTATTATTGAAGTTGATATTAACATCTGAGAAATAACTACTGGATATGAATTCATTTGTACAAGTAATTTGTAAGGGCATATTTACAAGAATATATAAGATTATTCCTTGAAGAGAGAGAGAGAGCACCTGTTGAGTTGAAGTTTTGTTGAGAATTCATCTAAAAATATAAATGAAGATTAGCGAATGAAGTTATATTAAACAGAAATAAAAACTTCAAGTAAAGAGAGTCTTTGATATTAATATAACTTTTCATAGTAAAGAACATATTAGAAAATGGTATAAGATGTCTATACCTAGCTTAGATTAAAATTTAAAAACGTGTAATAACTGTACAAAATAATCAAGCAATAAATTTACAGTTGAATAAAACAATGTGATCAAAACTGTACAGAAGGCAAACAGAGGTCCTATTCTCTTTTATTTTCTACTCCAAATAATGAATGAGCTATCTGTATGTTCACAGTGACAACATTCCTGGCTTGATGTTTATTAGGACATCAGAGATCAGAAATTTAGTATATCTACATAAAATACATGTACCTATCATGCTATATACAGAGGGCGACAACATGAGAAAATATTAGCGTAACAACCTGGCACGGCAGAAGAACAACAATATTGATACATAATACTGGAGATAGAGAGCTGTGTGGAGCCATGATTATTTACGCTAGCCAGCACGACACCTAATGAATGAATGAATCATGCTATATAGAATACATGGATCTATCATGCTATATAGAATACACACACCTATCATACTAGATAGAAATACATGGATCTATCATGCTATATAGAATACACACACCTATCATACTAGATAGAAATACACAGATCTATCATGCTATATAGAATACATGCGTCTATCATGCTATATAGAATACACACACCTATCATACTAGATAGAAATACATGGATCTATCATACTATATAGAAATACATGGATCTATCATGCTATATAGAATACATGGATCTATCATACTATATAGAATACATGGATCTATCATGCTATATAGAATACATGGATCTATCATACTATATAGAAATACATGGATCTATCATGCTATATAGAATACACACACCTATCATACTAGATAGAAATACATGGATCTATCATACTAGATAGAATACACGGATCTATCATGCTATATAGAATACACACACCTATCATACTAGATAGAAATACATGGATCTATCATGCTATATAGAATACATGGATCTATCATGCTATATAGAATACATGGATCTATCATACTAGGTAGAATACATGGATCTATCATGCTATATAGAATACATGGATCTATCATGCTATATAGAATACATGGATCTATCATGCTATATAGAATACATGGATCTATCATACTAGATAGAATACATGGATCTATCATGCTAGATAGAAATACATGGATCTATCATGCTAGATAGAAATACATGGATCTATCATGCTATATAGAATACACACACCTATCATACTAGATAGAAATACATGGATCTATCATGCTAGATAGAAATACATGGATCTATCATGCTAGATAGAAATACATGGATCTATCATGCTAGATAGAAATACATGGATCTATCATGCTATATAGAATACACACACCTATCATACTAGATAGAAATACATGGATCTATCATACTATATAGAAATACATGGATCTATCATGCTATATAGAATACATGGATCTATCATACTATATAGAATACATGGATCTATCATGCTAGATAGAATACATGGATCTATCATGCTATATAGAATACACACACCTATCATACTAGATAGAAATACATGGATCTATCATGCTATATAGAATACATGGATCTATCATGCTATATAGAATACATGGATCTATCATGCTATATAGAATACATGGATCTATCATGCTATATAGAATACATGGATCTATCATACTAGATAGAATACATGGATCTATCATGCTAGATAGAAATACATGTTTCTATCATGCTATATAGAATACATGGATTTATCACATAAACACCACAAAAACTGTAACTGAGTACTGATCACACTCCAACTTTCTTACTAAACTGAACTGAATTTCTTTCTTTCTTCTTCTTCTATCGTTCACTTGAAACATGTCTATATCTGTAATTCTGTCTCCTGAATAAAACTCACTGACTTTTGTTATTCATACAGTGTCCCATAGAGCTTTGATTCCAGTGTTGTTTCTTCTGGCCAATATGTCTGCCGTAGCGGATTTCTTTCTAAAGTTAGTGGACTGGTCAATCTTCAACTTTCTTACTAAACTGAACGGAATTTCTTTCTAAAAATTAGTGGTTATATTTTTTAAATATGTTTTTTTTTTAAAATTTGTTCTCACACTTCCACCGAATTTCTCTTATAGCAGAATTTTCCTACTAGATCTTTCTTTTAGCAAAATGTTCCTTCCTACTAGAGATCTCTTGTAGCAGAATTTTCCTACTAGATTTCTAGCACAACGTAGTCCAGAGAATATAAATGAGTTTTCTCTGTTGTACTTGCACTAATGTGCTTTATGGCCTGGCACATACAACTTTAGCATGGCATCTGGGTCACATTGACTCTCTATTGTCTGAAACAGCCAGACCCTCCCCCAAACCTTAATACCTCTTTAGTTATATCTTATGACATGCATGGAAGGTAACAGGGGCACTATTCTTTAATTCCCTTTCAAACCTGGTAACATGTGCGTCCATCTTAATAATTCTATACCATTAAAGAAAATAGGAGAGGTTGAAGGTTAGGTAAACCTGTCTCAACAACCTCCAAGCTACATAGAAACAGCATGGATGACACACTGAGCATATGCTGTAAGAAATAAATTCTCAATATAAAAGACAAATCAATAACAATACTTTTGCTAATATCTATTATAACCTGCAACTGTAGCAAGAAACACATTGTTTAAGGTATGTACAACTTTGCAAAAAATTATGTATAATAAAGAACTGGTGTGCAAATATGACGCTTGTATAGTAAATTTTTTCTCATTTTAAAAACATTTACTTGAATAGAAGAATTTGAAAAAATGAGCGCAAGAGACATCTATTTTAAAATGTTGCATGTAAAGACTGTATTGCATAAATAAATATAAAATATCATTATTTTTATATGAAGATTAAAAACAGTTGCACATTCAAGTTTGTTGCATAGGTACAAATTATTTCTGTGCAAAACAGTAATCTGTGATTGTATGTGTGCTGAAGTCCTACTGGCTCACTTGAGTTTGAAGTTAAAAGAGACCAAGTGTTGTACTAAAAATATTCTGAAATTGTTCCTTATATTTGAGGACAACATTTAAATTTGAATTTCAAAAACAGGACACATTAAAATTAAAAAAGATTATAAAATGATGAATTAATTGTATACAAGATTTTAAAAAACACAGCTAGAATTGAAAAAAAAGTAAAATGTTATTAAATTATATAAACATTGATTGTAGATTGTCCAGGACTTAGCTTTTGAACTTTACTATCAGTCAGCAGAGAGTGTTTATCTATTTATTAGAAGTAGATTTATAAATATTAGACTAAAACACAAACAAGCAAAGATTTCAGATTTATAAATATTAGACTAAAACACAAACAAGCAAAGATTTCAGATTTATAAATATTAGACTAAAACACAAACAAGCAAAGATTTCAGATTTATCTAACAATATATTTTGTATGCATATATAACTTGTATAAGGCATGACCAAACGGGGTATAGAAGATCTCTGCACAGTACTAATTAGGACTTTATTCATGTTTTAATTATTGTTTGAGTTTCCGTTGGTCACTATTTATATACTTGGAGTTGTCATAGCTAATTTTGGTATTTGACTCCAAGTACATAAAAAGTAACCAACAAAAGCCTGACAATAATTTAAAAAATCTAATAGATGAAGTCTTAATTAATTCTGTGCAGAGGTCTTCTATTGCAGATAGTCATGATACAAAGTGTCAACCAGAGACTACATCATGGTACAGCTTCAATGAACTATACCCAAAGCTGAGTATGAAAATAATATACCTTTAAATATTTACATATATGTAAGTTAAAATGATATGCATTTTCCAAAACAAAATCTGGCTCATAACAGCATATACCTGATATTAAGAAAGATTTTATTTTCAGATCATCTATTATAACAACCACACATGAAACACTCTAGCTTGCTGATTAAAAAAATATCTAAATCTCACTACTTCAAAAACATTTTAAAATTTAAAATAACTGTTGTCACTTTCAACCTTTATATATTTACAAGGTCAATAAATTACAGGGTGTTCAAAATAAAAGTAGATAATTTAAGTATTCAACATAAAAGTAGATAATTGAAGTATCTAAACATTATTTTTCACTATTCAGCAATTTGATATATTTTTGACTAGAAATCAAATTAAACCATTCTAATGTAACTTGAATATTCCCCTTTACCTGCGCAACACCATTTTTGAACCATCCATTGTTTATTCTACACATGCTAATTACAGACTAACTTTACCACCATGCAGGTTTTGGTAATTACAGATTCTTGAGACTAACGGGAATTGAACCAGTCCGTTCAACGGCACCAAATCGCATATCAACTATTGCACACGCTTTCTTCCGTACTTGACTAACCGCATCTAAACAAAAAAAGATGTGATTTCGTCAAGACATTCAAATCGCGCACTCAAAGTCACCCGAACGGACCAATCGAGACAAGGACTATTACAACAACAACAAACATCCCATACAGGTATTGAAATATCCTGAGTAACAACAAACATATAACATTTAATATCCGTATTAGTTATACAAGGGCAGATAGGTCTTCTTGTAAACATGGATAACATATATAGACAGTACAATTTTGCTTATTACAGACTAACTTTACAACCATGCAGGTTTCAGTATTCCAGAATGACAACTGAAAAATAATTCAGAACTCAAGATAATTCAGTTTTATGAATGGTATGAGATCATGCGATGACAAAAATTCATTTTATTACAACCCTACCTATATTTGCACCTTCAAAATTGACTTTTCTAACAGGTAAATAAATCATGCTTAGGTAACCATATGAAATATGTCACAGTTATTATCTTGATAAGACACAGTTAAAACTTAGGCACTATTCATTCCTCCAGGGGCATGTTACTACAGGGGTAGGTAAAATCTGGCTCACCAAGTCATTTTTACCATCCTGCAAGGTTTGACTTAAAATTAGTATATGCATTAACCACATTACCACAAAACCACATTAGAAGTTATCAATGACAAGAAGAAAATAGGAAATAATTATGATAAATCTGTGCTGCAAATGAAACACATTCTCAGAACTATTGACAAGGAGACTTGAGATGTGTCTTACTGCACCATTTTATGACTGATATGTTATGTTATGTTATGTTCCTCCAGGGCCATAGGCGGCGCATAGGGCAGAAACCATAGCCTTCCATTTCTGTCTTTGTGTTGCCAGGTCTTTCAATTGTTGCGTGTTGTTTAGGTTCATTGGCATGCCTTCTCTATTAATGGTTCTTCGTAGAGTTTCTCTAGGTCTCCCTCTTCTTTTTACTCCAGGTGGCACCCAATATAGTGATTGCTGGGGAATTCTTAGGCTGTTCATTCTGAGAACATGGTCGATGTAAGTCCAACGCCTTTGTCTAATGAAGGAAGATATATAGGTTTGTTTGCTTTCCTCTCTTATAGTAGTGTTAGATTTAAAGTCACTCCACTTAACGTTCAGAATGGTACGTAGGCATTTGTTTTCAAAGGAATGATTGATATGAAATATGACAAAAGTTTTGACTGTGACCTTTAGTAAAAATTTTGATCATACAGTTTTTTTTAAAATAAATGTATTTGGATATTCCAGCCGCAAGGTGTAACCCTATCCCTGCTTGACTAATCTGAATTTGAATCACCGACCCACAAATGTTGCCCAGCTCTAGTTTTACAGTTAATCTGATGTAAGGTTCTATAATACTGTAATGTTGATTTCTATAAAGATTATGATGTCAGCTTCTGCTATTTCAATAATACAAGAGGTGAAAGCAATGTAAGAATATAAAATAACATTTCCTCGGATGGGCAAAATTTAAAACATTCGTATATCTAGAATTCTATTACTTTCACGTGTATCTTCCCTAAACAGAAAGACTATTACCAGAATATCTGCTACAAGATTAGTAACCTGGAATAGCCATGACCCTGACCAAAATTATAACAGCAAAGATAATATTAAAAAAAATATCAAACTCTCCTAATTTACTTTGACCCAAATATTATGAATTTAAAACAAAAAATAGAAAAGATATTGGAGTTGAAATGAGCCAGATTTTATGGGGAATGCTCACACTTAATGCGCTTTTAAAGCTTGCACACGTCAACAGCAGAAATGTGAACAATATTTATCATTAGAGTGTTACTTCCTATTTGTGTTAATGTGGCACTC
The DNA here is from genome assembly GCA_034231615.1 of Meghimatium bilineatum. Taxonomy (NCBI): domain Eukaryota; kingdom Metazoa; phylum Mollusca; class Gastropoda; order Stylommatophora; family Philomycidae; genus Meghimatium; species Meghimatium bilineatum. Next base: position 12,820,169 of record CM067311.1, on the reverse strand, counting down.
TCTTCTTTGTTGGTTATTCTCTAGCACTTTGGTTATTATATATTCTGCGAAATGTGTAGTTTCTTAGAAGTGTCGGATTTGGATTTCGTTGTTGTCATCTAGTTCAAGTCTGACGCTGGACTCGAACCTCGGAGATGTTGTTTGTGCTAGAGTATTCCTGTCTGTGCCAAGTCTGATTAAAGTGGTTAAGTAAAAATTCAAGGAAGGGGAAAAAAATTAAATTATTGAATGAATCACACAATACATAACAAGCATTACCAAATATCAAATAATTTGAATAAACAGGGAGTCAGATGATTGCTGATACAATGAATTAAGATATGTATGTACAAATGAAATAGGTACATTACGGGGAGATGTGTCCACATTTTAATGAACCTTTGCTAAAGACGCATAAACCACTGCACCTAATGATCTACGCAATGAGAGAGCCCGTCAACGAGGACCCGGAGGTGGGAGCGCTCTCAGTGTATTGCGAGCTTTCGATTTATAGGCAGCAGAAGTACTTTTTAATCTCTGAGTCACGATAGCAGAATGAAATTATGCATAACTTTAAAAAGTTTGAATGTGGACACTTCTTCCTGTTGTGAAACTATATATATATATATAAATTAACTGAATTCCTAATTATCTGAATCGAATTTGGGTGAAATAAATTAGAGCGAGAGTGTTAGCGGACGAGGTAGAGAGGTCACGTGCCGTTACTATGTAGTTTATTTGCAATATATAGTTACTTACACATTACTGTACTTTTATCAATAAAATTCTGTTCATTTCAATGTATGATTGTATGTATGTACACTGTTTTGTTTCATTCCTGAGCTATATCCAATTATCCGAATTTTCGATTATCTGAATCGGCCTGATCCCCAATTAATTCGGATAATCGGATTTCTACTGTATATACATACATACAGTTCTTTTTTTCTGGGTATACACAGTTTCCTCACCTTTTTTCTTTAGCTATGAGCATCATCATAAATACACATTTTCACGATAAACACATTGACAGTGAAACACTAAAAGATGTCATCTCATCTATTTTTTTTGGTTAGTATTTGCTAAATGATCAAGGACACAGATTCACAGTATAAGGCTGACCCAGATAGAATATCAGGTTCTAATTTTATAGCTGACCATGTCCACTTCCCCAGGTAGTAAAATTGATAACAAAGCTAGTTGCCCATTTAGAAATGTCTAATTTAATTTTTGATAAAAACTGGATAATTGATCCTTGTCTTTGGCATAGCTCACACCTGAAACTGGAGGAACTTTTAGTTTTTAGGAGATATCAATAAACCAGAGGTGGGTGTGTTCACTGTTCACGCCCTAATTCAATGATTCAACTGTTCAATGATCTAATTGTGCAATGTAACTAATTTCGATCATATTTGCACAAGTAAAATGAGATCTAACTAGATATACATGCTAAACTAGTGTTTGATTGTGGCACAATAGGTTTATTTTGCACATTCTTATGGTAAACGATGATCTAACAAATTTGACACTGTATGTAAAGTAATGATATTAGGCCTACTAAATTAACATGAAGAACAACGAAATTGTCTTACCTGTATAAATATTGAATGTGCACTGGTCAAAAACAGTGACAACCTAATAGGACTTGTACAAAAATATGACGATGGAAAATGTTGAGTTGTGCTTGCAAATGCACAAACTCTGGTTGCTGTATAAAATTCGCAAAATTGAGAAACAGTATCTTTGAACCAGAAGCGAAATCCAAGCCTCCACGCTAATTATTTCATTCACCGCTGGGTAATAAATATGTCAGGTCTGTAAGGCCCTTCATGACTACAATAGCTGAAATGCCTCGTGTGTGGCCGAACTAAGAGTTAACATTTTAATAAAGAATAACAGGTGTGAGCTATTTACCAGTTATTTTCCATAATAATTCTTAGTACTGATCCTAAATATTATTTTTTTCTTTGCTGAGCCAACTTTTCTCATGTTTTTTATTGGCTGACAAATCAGAGTATACACCACTGACTTATGATCAGTCTTATCAGCCAAGGTAATAAATGTCTGAATTTGGATTTATTACCAAGGTAGTAAATGTCTGAACCTGGATTTATTACCAAGGTAGTAAATGTGGATTCGGGGCTTCATTGAACGCTAAAATAGATAGCATTTTTATTGTGGTGAGACTTTGATTAAACATTACTGAATCTAGATCATATTATACAAAACGTCAGTGAATATCTGACCTTGACTTCTAAACACAATGTTGCCACATACAATTATTTTCAATATTATACAAAAGGATACAATGAGTTTGACTCCCATCTTTGTGCACCGGGATGAGGTGAACCTGAACTAGACAAGTTAGACTCCCATCTTTGTGCACCAAGATGAGGTGAACCTGAACTAGACAATCTCTGGTGCCGCTGTTTAAGCCATTCCTTCTGTTCTGCAAGCTGTGACTGTACTGATGCCATTGGTGGACGAGGTTCCAGCATACTGAGTCTGAGATGTCTATCTCTGATAAAATGAGTACATAGAAATAAATGAGTTACATAGATATAAATGAGTTACACAGATATAAATGAGTTACATAGATATAGATGAGTACATAGAAATAAATGAGTTACATAGATATAAATGAGTTACACAGATATAAATGAGTACATAGATATAAGTGAAACATGCTAAAAGAATGTTTTAACTGTTCTAGAGAAAGTCTTGAGCAATAGACATGAGATACCTGACAGGACTATATCAATGAGGGTTGCAAAAAAATGTTGAAATGACAAATAGTTTTTGAAGAATCAGCCATCATCTAGCACTTTCCTAGCAGCCCTATCATTAACAATTGAAAATGAAGTATCTAATTTTATTGAATGACAATAAACCATACTTAAAAAAGACTATATATTGTACAGTTTAAAAGATTAATACACATTCAAAATGCTCAGTCAGTCTACTTGTACTAAACCTACAATCCCTCTACTTGTACCAAACCTACAGTCCATCTACTTGTACCAAACTTACAGTCCCTCTACTTGTACCAAACCTACAATCCCTCTACTTGTACCAAACCTACAGTCCCTCTACTTGTACCAAACCTACAATCCCTCTACTTGTACCAAACCTACAGTCCCTCTACTTGTACCAAACTTACAGTCCTCTACTTGTACCAAACCTACAATCCCTCTACTTGTACCAAACCTACAGTCCCTCTACTTGTATCAAACCTACAATCCCTCTACTTGTACCAAACCTACAGTCCCTCTACTTGTACCAAACTTACAGTCCCTCTACTTGTACCAAACCTACAGTCCATCTACTTGTACCAAACCTAGTCCCTCTACTTGTACCAAACCTACAATCCCTCTAATTGTACCAAACCTACAATCCCTCTACTTGTACCAAACCTACAGTCCCTCTACTTGTACCAAACCTACAGTCCCTCTACTTGTACCAATCCTACAGTCCCTCTACTTGTACCAAACTTACAGTCCCTCTACTTGTACCAAACTTACAGTCCCTCTACTTGTACCAAACCTACAGTCCATCTACTTGTACCAAACCTAGTCCCTCTACTTGTACCAAACCTACAATCCCTCTACTTGTACCAAACCTACAATCCCTCTACTTGTACCAAACCTACAGTCCATCTACTTGTACAAAACCTACAGTCCCTCTAATTGTACCAAACCTACAGTCCATCTACTTGTACCAAACCTACATTCCCTCTACTTGTACCAAACCTACAGTCCCTCTACTTGTACCACACCTACAGTCCCTCTAATTGTACCAAACCTACAGTCCCTCTACTTGTACCAAACCTACAATCCATCTACTTGTACCAAACCTACAGTCCCTCTACTTGTACCACACCTACAGTCCCTCTACTTGTACCAAACCTACAGTCCCTCTACTTGTACCAAACCTACAGTCCATCTACTTGTACCAAACCTACAGTTCATCTACTTGTACCAAACCTACAGTCCATCTACTTGTACAAAACCTAGAGTCCCTCTAATTGTACCAAACCTACAATCCCTCTACTTGTACCAAACCTACAGTCCATCTACTTGTACAAAACCTACAGTCCCTCTAATTGTACCAAACCTACAGTCTCTCTACTTGTACCAAACCTACAGTCCCTCTACTTGTACCAAACCTACAGTCCCTCTACTTGTACTAAACCTACAATCCCTCTACATGTACCAAACCTACAGTCCATCTACTTGTACAAAACCTACAGTCCCTCTAATTGTACCAAACCTACAGTCCCTCTAATTGTACCAAACCTACAGTCCATCTACTTGTACCAAACCTACAGTCCCTCTACTTGTACCAAACCTACAGTCCATCTACTTGTACCAAACCTACAGTCCCTCTACTTGTACCAAACCTACAATCCCTCTACTTGTACCAAACCTACAGTCCCTCTACTTGTACCAAACCTACAATCCCTCTACTTGTACCAAACCTACAGTCCCTCTACTTGTACCAAACTTACAGTCCTCTACTTGTACCAAACCTACAATCCCTCTACTTGTACCAAACCTACAGTCCCTCTACTTGTATCAAACCTACAATCCCTCTACTTGTACCAAACCTACAGTCCCTCTACTTGTACCAAACTTACAGTCCCTCTACTTGTACCAAACCTACAGTCCATCTACTTGTACCAAACCTAGTCCCTCTACTTGTACCAAACCTACAATCCCTCTAATTGTACCAAACCTACAATCCCTCTACTTGTACCAAACCTACAGTCCCTCTACTTGTACCAAACCTACAGTCCCTCTACTTGTACCAATCCTACAGTCCCTCTACTTGTACCAAACTTACAGTCCCTCTACTTGTACCAAACTTACAGTCCCTCTACTTGTACCAAACCTACAGTCCATCTACTTGTACCAAACCTAGTCCCTCTACTTGTACCAAACCTACAATCCCTCTACTTGTACCAAACCTACAATCCCTCTACTTGTACCAAACCTACAGTCCATCTACTTGTACAAAACCTACAGTCCCTCTAATTGTACCAAACCTACAGTCCATCTACTTGTACCAAACCTACATTCCCTCTACTTGTACCAAACCTACAGTCCATCTACTTGTACCAAACCTACAGTCCCTCTACTTGTACCACACCTACAGTCCCTCTAATTGTACCAAACCTACAGTCCCTCTACTTGTACCAAACCTACAATCCATCTACTTGTACCAAACCTACAGTCCCTCTACTTGTACCACACCTACAGTCCCTCTACTTGTACCAAACCTACAGTCCCTCTACTTGTACCAAACCTACAGTCCATCTACTTGTACCAAACCTACAGTTCATCTACTTGTACCAAACCTACAGTCCATCTACTTGTACAAAACCTAGAGTCCCTCTAATTGTACCAAACCTACAATCCCTCTACTTGTACCAAACCTACAGTCCATCTACTTGTACAAAACCTACAGTCCCTCTAATTGTACCAAACCTACAGTCTCTCTACTTGTACCAAACCTACAGTCCCTCTACTTGTACCAAACCTACAGTCCCTCTACTTGTACTAAACCTACAATCCCTCTACATGTACCAAACCTACAGTCCATCTACTTGTACAAAACCTACAGTCCCTCTAATTGTACCAAACCTACAGTCCCTCTAATTGTACCAAACCTACAGTCCATCTACTTGTACCAAACCTACAGTCCATCTACTTGTACCAAACCTACAGTCCCTCTACTTGTACCACACCTACAGTCCCTCTACTTGTACCAAACCTACAGTCCCTCTACTTGTACCAAACCTACAATCCATCTACTTGTACCAAACCTACAGTCCCTCTACTTGTACCAAACCTACAGTCCATCTACTTGTACCAAACCTACAGTCCATCTACTTGTACCAAACCTAGTCCCTCTACTTGTATTAAACCTACAGTCCCTCTACTTGTACCAAACCTACAGTCCTTCTACTTGTACCAAACCTACAGTCTCTCTACTTGTACCAAACCTACAGTCCCTCTACTTGTACCAAACCTACAGTCCCTCTACTTGTACTAAACCTACAATCCCTCTACATGTACCAAACCTACAGTCCCTCTACTTGTACCAAACCTAGTCCCTCTACTTGTACGAAACCTACAATCCCTCTACTCGTACCAAACCTACAGTCCATCTACTTGTACCAAACCTAGTCCCTCTACTTGTACTAAACCTACAGTCCCTCTACTTGTACCAAACCTAGTCCCTCTACTTGTACCAAACCTACAGTCCCTCTACTTGTACCAAACCTACAATCCCTCTACTTGTACCAAACCTACAGTCCCTCTACTTGTACCAAACCTACAATCCCTCTACTTGTACCAAACCTACAGTCCCTCTACTTGTACCAAACCTACAGTCCCTCTACTTGTACCAAACCTACTTATTCCCAGTGAGATATAAGACTGGAAATGTTGCTCTTGACAAGGATACGTATCAATGAGATGACCGAACATTTGCTTTCTTCATTTTTCTTCTTATATAAACCATTCTTGGAATCCTGTATACATGTTTATTTTATTTCTGACAAATTTGTTTACTATATGATATCTATATTTAGTGATTGTTTGCTATATGATCTCTATACTTAGTGATTGTTTCGTACACAATCTCTGCTGATTTTAGCGATTACAACCTTCAGGTTATAGCCATATCTTGCAACTTTTCTGAAGTTGCGGGACCACTATGCCTAGATGTTAACATTAGTAAGGTAGACGTGTTTCATTTGTTTATAACAGATGATATCAACAAGTTAGTTTTTTATGAAATCGGTTATGAAGTTAATTTATTCCAACCATCGGAAACAATATGGACGTTTTGGAATACTAACTACTAGATTCCTCGAGAAAAGGATCTGACAAGGTCAGTGACCTCTACATGTTTTATTTGTTTTCCAAGATTATATTTTATGAGAATGTTAGTTTGGTTATTAAATAATAGGCCAAGAATGTAGAAGAATGTTATTAGGGATGCTACACATCGGAGAAGTCTGTATATTTTTCTTCAATATTTATCCCAATTTTTGAACTTTGTAACATTTTCATACCTCGTGTATCACGCATACACAAAACTTACACAAATATATGCAGAATTCACTTCTTTATTTGCATGCACAAAAATTATTTTAAAATCTCTAAAAACAAAAAAGGGCATTGCGTTTTCCAAACACTCACTAAAAATAATGCAAATTGTTAAAAAAGAATCTGGTGGTAGGAGGGAAATTGTGTAAATTTAATACAGCTTGCTAAAGGTTAAATAGGGAATGTTGATAAATATATGCAATATAGAGGAATTTCTATGTATTACATCACAAACCTGACAGAGAGTGATGTATGTCCAAAGCCATGGGCAGAGGTAACATATGATGGCCCTGCAGTAAAAGCAGGTCTCCGATCTGAAATACATAAGAAAACAAAACGTAAATGAAGTCAAATATGATGAAACCACTAACATCACTTCTCAAATACAACAAAACTCTTAGATATATGCAAGGTAAACTTCCATTCTTAACACTACCTAATACTGCATGACCATAGTTGAAAAACTATTGGTATACTTTACGGCTCTAGAGGGCATATTTTGTGGCTCCTGACACATACAACACACTCCAATAGACTTGCCCCTTATATGGGTGTTAAAATAAACAACAACCAGAGCAAAAGATGATTTCATACTGCTACTGTGTTAGTTTGTTTGTTTGTTCCTTTCATGCCGAAGGCGGCACATATGGCAGAAGTTTTGATTCTTCATTTGTTGCCGTCCGCTGCCTGCAGTTTTAGTTCTTGTATGGTCTTGCAGCCTGTTATTTCCCCTTCTTTAAGTATGGTGTTCTTTAGGGTTGCTTTATGCCTTCCTCGTTTTCTTTTACCCTCAGGTGTCCACATAAGGGCTTGTTGGTTTATTCTGTTCTATCTAGTCTTAAAACGTAACCCAGGTATTTCCATCTGCGTTTTCTTATGAATTTTGAAACATATTTTTGGTGAGTTTTGTTTCTTAAATCATTATTACAAATCTACTGTGTAGCTAGGGTAAATTAAAAAACCTGTACATGACTTGGCGACAGCAAGAGCATGCTGCCTTTATCACACAACTACAAAATCCCTCCCTATAGCCCCTTAACTGGAAACATGCAGTATTTGACAGTTTAGGACTGTGTAACTATTTACCAAATAATGTATGCATGAGAAAGTTTTAAAGTATACAGTAATTCCAAACATAAACTCAAATACATCAGACTCTTCTGGTATAAGAAATTGGTTGCAAGCAAAAAAACCCTGCAATAACTGTCTCAATAACAAAACTCCACATCGAGGCCAACTCCTTGATGTGGAGATGGGGCGTAGTCCAGCCAACAGAGGTTGGAAACTAAGATTGATCAGGCCAACCCAATATCGAGCAGGGTCACAGTCCTGCCCAATCAAGCGCAGGTGCTGAATTCAGAGACACCAGGCAGAGAGGCGCACCAGCAACCATGGTATCATGCAACCCGAAAAGTTGAAAAAAGATGTTTGGGAGCACTGAGGAGCTTTCAAATACAGTAATATTTATTAAGAAAACTGGACTTGCTGTGTACATATGTCAAACTGCGAATGAGAAGAAGAAGAATAGCAAAACTAACAGATCAATTAAATCACATTTGAAAGGCTAATGGGTATGACATATTTACCTCCAAAATATTTTCTCCATTTACGCTCCAGTGATTGTTCAGCTGTATAAACCAAGGTGGAAAAATCTTTGGGTGGTGGCCTGTATGAGATGGAGAAAAAAAATGAAAATGGATAGGTCATATTTTGTGCTATTTCACATGTGGAAGGTCTGAAGGTTTCACCAGTGTTTTACCAAGCAACTATTATGCAACAGTAAACTTCCAATAGATGACTTGCCAATTTAGTGAGGATTTCTCTCTTAGATACTCCACAGCTCTTCACCTGTACTTCTTCTTCTACTTCTTTCCGTCCTCTTTTACCCTTTACGGGTGTCGAGGGAGATACAATGTTCTTGTTCTCACTTTTCTGGCAGCTTGAGATAATGTTATTTGGTGTTCATGTAATGTCTCTTTGATGTTGTCGATCCAGCTTACTCTAGGTCTACCCTTGGCTCTTTACAATTCATCTGTACAATTACTCCTAACTGTACCCCCTGACGCTGCAAGGCATAAAGAGGAATAAATTGAAAAGAAAGAATTATAAAGCAAACAGAAAGAATTACAGGTTCATGTTCCACAAAATACTACTAGTCTGTAAAATGCGTTAGAATCTGGCATTTACAGATTTCCATAGAATGCGTTAGTGTGGAAAGAGCCAATGATGTAATCATTTCAGTGGTATTTTCTGTTCTGTGTAGGACACAGAATGGCAGGTTTGTTAACCCCTTGGCTGCAGAGGTATCCTTAAGGATATGATGAAAAGTGACCTCCATTTTGCAGACATCTCCTTATGGAGTGATGGGTCATGTATTCGTATAATTTATCCCTGAAAGCACCCCGGTGTTCAAATACTCTGATTGGTTAGTTCTAGCTGTCCAAAGGTCATTGAATAATTGAGATTCTGTACCTAATTTTACACGAATTTGTACAGAAAGGGCAGATAATGAAGACTATGGACTGATGAAATTAAACATAACATTATTACGTCATTGAAAAATGCATGCCGCATAACCCAAGACAGAAAAGGGTTCAGGGAGTTCATTGGGAAGACAACATTCTAGAGAGAGTACATCACATGACACATCACATAATATATATAAATAGCCAGTGCTTTTTTTCTGTGGCTTAGTACATGAAGAGTTATGTTCATCCCCGATGGCAGATGCCATGGGACCTACCTTTACGTTTGCCATTGCTCATATTTCCTGAGGCCCGAAACAAAATATAGCACTATTAATAACAATTAAGTTGGGAGTCTCTGACTAGATAGAAATATGGCTATCCTAATTGCGATTTGGCTACAGATGTCCACAGTTCAGTGAAGGTGATAAAAAAAATGAACATGTTAGTGAGCATGTCGAAATCAGATGTGTTGGACCATTGGCGTAAATAACACTGTGACACAACATGTTTAGATTTCCTGGACTATATCTTGATGGAAATCTAGGAGAACCATTGTCCTGCCACAAGAGAGATCCATTGGGAGTTTTAGAAACAAATAATAACAATTACAAATAATGTAAAGGATAAGAGCAAATATTTAAGCTTATGTTTTCTCTGATATTAGCTAGGGTTAGGGCTGGTTTTATGAGATCATGTTTGGTTCCACATTATCAATGACATATTTGAGTATGATTAAGAAGTTACAAGTGGGCCTCGTTCGTGAACAGTGGATTGAGGCCTTGAGAAAGATGAGGCTGAAAGTGGTTATATTTATTTTCGTGTCTGGACATATGGGTGTTTGAGGCAATGAAAGAGCAGATCAACTGGCATCATATGTGATTGTGGCATAGGGCGATGGGGCAATGGACCGTGCTGACATTTTGAACTCCTTAAGAGATATAGCATGCGAGAGTGAGACTAATGTGGATGATGATTCCTTTTCAATGGCCATCAGGAATTGAAATGCGGTGTTGCTAGAAGTGAACATTTTGAAGGGCGTGGAAGAATGATGGTCAACCAGCATAGAACCAGTACTGTCAGCAGAAGTGTAATGGCGGATACACTCAAAGAGGATCGGAGCAACTATGGACGTGTCCAGTTTGCAGTGATGATGATCCGACGACTAACTAATGACAGATTTATAAGCACACTTTCTCATATACATACATCAGACTCTCATTAATGTATACGTGGTAATGATAACAGAACCCAATAGAGTATTAGACTCACTATTGTTCCTTATGCCAGGAGGTGGAGCTTTACTTTTAAGCTTCAGATTAGTGTTTCTTTGATATTTTTGTTGTTGCTGGCAAGGTTTCCCAGAGCTTTTGAATGCCTCAATTGACTGTTTTATTCAAATGTGGCTGAAGGATATGATACCATGAACTAGCCAGTTTTTACTACTTTGTAGAGTAGTAAAAAAAACCCTTTTTACTACTCTGAAAAAAGGACTTTTACTGGGGCGTGAAATTTTGAAACATTATACAAATAAAAGGGTTTATTATATTCCAGCATTTTAGGCATGAGTCTTTAAGCTTCATAACAGCACAAGTCATAATAGTCAACATATGGCCAACCACCTTAGTCACCACCTATGACATACATGACAGGCAGCAATCCTACTATTCTTTATTCTTCACTGAAATCTTGGAAACATAGCTAATATTCATTATAACCAAATGAAATGAAAAATCGTTACTGTATCTTAAAATACACACTAAAGTACATATTATACTCACCCCTGAGGTGGATGTGGGGTCCACTGAACCCCTGCTGGAAGACTTGAGTAATGATGTTGTGATGCATGCGAGTTTCGATCTAAAGAACAAAGACATTGATTTAAAATATAGACAGTAAATATTGAGACAAAGAAACATAATGGGGTTAAATAGCAGTTTTACATTAACCAATACACAGGAAGTTGTATACAGCGCAAAGTTGGTTGAGAAATCTTCAGCATATTCTACTGTCACATCGAGCATGAGGATGGAGATAGAGGGAGTTACAGCAGCTCTTAATTGGTTGATAACTGATACATCAACACACTCGGTAATACTCACAGACTCTCAAAGCATGCTGTGCAAGATAGAAAAGTTCATGCTGAGAAAAGAATGGTGGGACTTATTGAACAACTCAGTTGTCCAGAGCATTACAAGGATATACTGTCCTGGTTTGTCCTGGTTATGCTGGGGTGAGAGGAAACGAGAGAGCCGACTTTTTGGCAGGCAATGCGGCGATAGACGGCACATTGCTGAGAAGAGATAAAGCAGATTAATAAAGGCAGTAATTAATTCATTTCAAGATGCAGATAATGTTAATGAGTCTGAGAACGTACACATACAGAGAATGCTAGAAATGGAAGTATCTAGGGGTGAGGGGAGGAAAAGTAAATTTTTTGGAAAGTCCCAAAGATCACACAATCAACACCTGACCGGAACTCTGAGTCTACATATACTGGGATGGCTGCTGGAGCGGAGGGCGGAGCACTTATGGGAATGTCCTACGTGCTGTGAAGCCAGTTTCTAATCAAGAATACACAGGACTGCCAAAAAGATGATAGAAACTGTGATAATAAAATAATTAAGGATGAAAACAGGTGACATTTCAATCAAAAGATCTTCATGTTTTGATCGAAACATCAAACGTTTTCATCATTTATTTTATTTGTAGTAGTAGTGGTAGGTATTTGTAACACATGTACTTATTCATAATTATCACTTTAGTATTTGTAACACATGTGTACTTATTTATAATTTAATTATCACTTTAGTATTTGTAACACATGTGTACTTATTTATAATTATCACTTTAGTATTTGTAACACATGTGTACTTATTTATAATTTAATTATCACTTTAGTATTTATAACACATGTGTACTTATTTATAATTATCACTTTAGTATTTGTAACACATGTGTACTTATTTATAATTATCACTTTAGTATTTGTAATACATGTGTACTTATTCATAATTATCACTTTAGTATTTGTGTTACTATGTCTCAAACTGGAATGTGAAATCATATCTGGCTTTTTTGGTAAATTTTACACAGGATCAACATGTAAACCAAAAACGTTTTGCCAGGAAAAGGACTAACAAACTGAATAATCATCATCAAGTGACATATTCTTTCTAGAACATAGTTTTCCCTATGGATCTCTTGAATTCTCCATAGTCTTGAGCAAGCTGTCCTGCTTCTTTTAGGGCCATGTGCGAACATTCCTGAATGTCTTTTGTCCAGCAGCGTCTAGAGCTGTCTTTACCCCTATTACTTTCTATTATCCCCTCCAATAAAAAACTGAATCGAGTCACAAAATCAAATGGGGATTACATGCAACAGCAATGTGATACAGTATACTAGAGTGGAAAACAATAAAACAACATTTTCATTTTATTTTGTAATACCATTCTGCTTTTGTGTCCCTTTTTTTATAAAGATCTTTTGGTCGAAATGTCGATCCTGTGTATTGCTCAATGTAAAACTGCTAAATAACGGTTGTTATTTCCAATACTTACGTACTATAAGGCGCACAGTTTTACTCCACCAGATCACTCAATTTTTAAAATATAAAACACAAATGTGAAAAATGTGTTATATATGAAGAAGATAATTCTGGACAGCATGAAAACAAAAAAGATGCCATCAGTGCTCGTAATACTCCATATAAATGTTTGTGAAGACTATTATTCCAGCCTTTATTGCTTATGATGGCTTTAAGAGAATATCATTTTTCTTCTGTAATCAATAATTATGCATCCACTCGGATATATGCTTTTTGCAGAAGACGGATGTGTCGGGCCATTGGCGCAAATAAAACGGTGACACAACGCATTTCCATTCTCTGGACTACATCTTGCTGGAAATCTAGTAGGACAATGGTCCTGATACAAGAGATATCCAGTGGGAGTTTGAGAATGAACGCAGAAGAAGAAGATATATGCTTGAGCAGAGTGGTAAGAAGACAGTCACAAAATCACAAGACAATCGTGTAATTTGTTTTGAGGCCACACTTGTGAATGACACTTTGACTGATTACCTTTTCAGACATTTGATGCATATATATTGTAGTACACTAGACCAACTTACACTTACCAGTTGATGAGTACTCCCCACCCTCGTCTATAACATGAAGTACACTAGACCAACTTACACTTACCAGTTGATGAGTACTCCCCACCCTCGTCTATAACATGAAGTACCCTAGACCAACTTACACTTACCAGTTGATGAGTACTCCCCACCCTTGTCTATAACATGAAGTACCCTAGACAACTCCACATTAATTCTGTGAAGAGCATGAGATAGATCTTCATTGCCAATACCAGTATTACCAGGAGTCACAGAAGGAAATGATGGTGCCTGTAAGTAGCTATTATGACCTGCGGTAAATAAAAACAGTATATGTAAAGAAACATCCCCCATGTAACGTTGATGCTTAAATGTAAAGGAAACAAAACTAACAAAACAATGGGAAGAATGTAAATATAACTTAATATCTCTAATGTTTTAACCGCCAAAGTCTGATATATTGGGACATTGACACATATAAAATGATGACACAGTGTATCTCTGTTCTCTGAGCTACATCCTGCTGGAAATCTAGTAGGATCATTGCCCTGCTACAAGAGATTCAACAAGTTATGAAAGCTAAAAATATATATAACTGAAGTCAGAATGAATCATGAACTAGTCATGGAGATTAGCAACAACAGTATTGAGAAAGCCAAGTCCACTAAACATACAGATAGACAATATAGGAGTAAAACAAGTAACAGAGTTCAAATATCTCGGTAGTATTTTTACAGAAAATGGAAGCCTCGATAGAGAAATAGAGATGAGATGTCAAAAGGCAAATGTAGTAACATACCAACTGTCACCACTTCTTCTTCACCCCAAGATCGAGATGGAAGTTAAGAGACAAATGATCTACAGTATATTCCTACCAACACTGTGTTAGCAGTGCCAAACCTGGTCTCTCTCATCTTCACATTACAGACAGATAGTGACATGCGAGATGAAATGCTTGAGGAAAGCTGCCGGGGTCACCAGGCTTGATAGATTGCGAAATGAATATATCAGGGAAAGAATAGGTATAATATCTTGTACAGATTACATAGAGAGAGAACAGATCAAGTGGTTTGGCCACATTATGAGAATGCATCACGAAAAGTTGCCCGTACAAGCATATAACCAAATGAGATCAGGGTACAAAGCCAGAGGAAGACCACAGAAAAGATGGATAGAAAACGTCAGGGACATCCTGTACAGACACGGTCATAGCACAGCCGAGGCCACACATCTGGCGATAGAACGCAAGCTCGAGCTCCAATCACCCCTACGCTTAACGGCAAGAGTGGATCACAAACCATCTGGGAAAAGACAATAGTTTTATATTTTCTTGAGAAAAACCTTAACGTTGAAACTGTCTAGTATACTGTTATCTGTATTTTGTTCATACCCAAAGGCAATAGTCTGTGCATTCATTGTAATGCTGATCGACCTTGTGTTACGCAAGTATATTGCTATACAGTTTTACAGCATTCACTTATCAATTGTCGTATAAACTTTGCTACAAATTCTTGGTTTGTTTCTTCTGTTAGTGAAATGCTTGTTTTTACATATATGTATAACAATAATATTACCATACAAAAAGTTTTCCAGGCTGGCATTTGTGCTGCTGACTCCACTACTCTCATCATCGCTAATATCAACATTAGGAATCCTGACTCTCTGCCAAGGTCGATCAAATGGAGAGTATTCAGAATCATCATCGTTATCATTCTGTGTAAGACAGACAGATAGATGTATATGAAAGTATGCATATTATCAAAAATTAACTGTACTTAGAAGAATGAAGAAATGTCTTATAGAACAATCAATAATTCTAGCATGTTGATTTCAGATGAAATATTTGACAGAAAACTGGAAACACCTGTCACTCATTCAAAGTTACTGAATGTCTTATAGAACAATCAATAATTCTAGCATGTTGACGCCAGTGAAACATCTGTCACTCATTCAAAGCTACTGAATGTCTTATAGAACAATCAATAATTCTAGCATGTTGACTTCAGTGAAACATCTGTCACTCA
The DNA here is from genome assembly GCA_034231615.1 of Meghimatium bilineatum. NCBI lineage: Eukaryota > Metazoa > Mollusca > Gastropoda > Stylommatophora > Philomycidae > Meghimatium > Meghimatium bilineatum. Next base: position 12,804,473 of record CM067311.1, on the reverse strand, counting down.
TTCAAAGTTACTGAATGTCTTATAGAACAATCAATAATTCTAGCATGTTGACTTCAGTGAAACATCTGTCACTCATTCAAAGCTACTGAATGTCTTATAGAACAATCAATAATTCTAGCATGTTGACTTCAGTGAAACATCTGTCACTCATTCAAAGCTACTGAATGTCTTATAGAACAATCAATAATTCTAGCATGTTGACTTCAGTGAAACATCTGTCACTCATTCAAAGCAACTGAATGTCTTATAGAACAATCAATAATTCTAGCATGTTGACTTCAGTGAAACATCTGTCACTCATTCAAAGTTACTGAATGTCTTATAGAACAATCAATAATTCTAGCATGTTGACTTCAGTGAAACATCTGTCACTCATTCAAAGCTACTGAATGTCTTATAGAACAATCAATAATTCTAGCATGTTGACTTCAGTGAAACACCTGTCACTCATTCAAAGCTACTGAATGTCTTAAAGAACAATCAATAATTCTAGCATGTTGACTTCAGTGAAACATCTGTCACTCATTCAAAGTTACTGAATGTCTTATAGAACAATCAATAATTCTAGCATCTTGACATCAGATGAAATATTTGACAGAAAACTGGAAACACCTGTCACTCTCTCATAGCTACTAAATGTCTTATAGCTCTTTCCTCCCTATCTTACTCTCTCTTCCACACAGAACAGAGAAATGAGAGAGCTATGTTGATGTCTATATTATGCTTCAGAGATTGTGGTCCATCTAACCACAAAACCATAACCTCCATTGTTTTTAATAGCAAAAAGCTCAGAGATAACTCAATTGGACTAATGTCTATGGTTGAAATGAGCTACCCCAACATAAGAGGTAGGTTCAATAAGTCCCACCATTCTTTTCTTAGCATGAACTTTTCTATCTTGCGCAACATGCTTTGAGAGTCTGTGAGTATTACCGCGTGTGTTGATGTATCAGTTATCAACCAATTAAGAGCTGCTGTAACTCCCTCTATCTCCATCCTCATGCTCGATGTGACAGTAGAATATGCTGAAGATTTCTCAACCAACTTCACGCCATTTCTGTAGGCAACAAAACCCCAACCGCTTTTATTTGTGTTTCTGCTAACAGATCCATCTGTGTATATAATTATGTCTTGTGGTTTCAAGTGTAGTTGGGCGAGTTCTTGCACTGTATCCTGAGCCCTGACTGCCGTCCATTTTCGACACGCTTTATCTAGTTGTATTATTACTTTAGTCAGTGATTTCTTCTCAGTGTCTACCTCCACCCATTCACTGCCCTTTCCTATTTCTTCCAATTCACATACTATTCGCAGTGTGTCTTCAGCCTCTGCCATCCATGATCTGCCACGCTTAATACGTTTTCCCTTTGACTCATCTAGACGATGGTGTAATGGGTGGTGGTTGTATTCTGTCACTTTAAGGTACGACTTAACTTGTGCTACTTGATGTCGCACTCTAATGCTGGGGAGATCAAACAGAAATCTCATAGCAGAGATGGGTGTATCTCTAGTACACCCCAGTACCGCTCTCATTGTGAAATATTTCCAATCTATCGACTTGTGTCTGTGACAAAGTTAGTAGGCAGAGGCCATAATCTATTACAGATAGCACCACCACTTGCAGGAGCAGAAAAAGTACCTATTGTTGCATGTCGAAGGTCGCCATAACCTTGATAACACTGATCCCTCTTCTAGCCTTCTGAATCATATTTGTGACGTGCTTGTTGAATGAGAGACTTCTATGAAAGATTATCCCAAGATATTTAAGGTCCTGTTCTCTTTCAATGAATGAACCCATGCAACTAACAGCTGTCAGTGTGTCATTAACCAGATTATTATTTAAGGAGTACCAGACCACCTTTGCTTTCGAGGGATTGATCACAGCGTTGTATGCTCTGCACCATATCGACAATTGATCTAGTCCATTTTGTACACTGTCAGCGATATCTCTTCTGTTCCTGCCCATGTTGTATAGTAGGATATCGTCAGCGTATGTTAGAACTCTACAATTGCTGGGAGTTTGCAATTGAGCAATTCTCAATGTATACACATTAAACAGTACTGGGGACAGAGGAGAGGTTTCTTTTTAAATTTATACAAATATATGCACACACAATCACTCACATATATATATATAATATTTTGGAACTTGTGGCAATATTACCACATCCTGCATTACTTTTGAAGGATATAAAATCTGATATAACGAAACTGGGCTCAAGTCTTTGGTTCAAAAGATTGCACCTTACCCTAGAGGAGGGAGAAGTTTATTTATGCTTACATGTGTTAACCTGAGGTTATGGAGCGGCAGGAATACCTGAACCATGATCATCATAATTTTGATGATCATACAATCTGATATAATCAAATTGCACTATTGTCTGCGATTGAAAAGGTGTTTCTCACCATAAAGAGTTACAATTTTTAAAAAAGAATGAGTTTAACTGTAATTTCAATTATTGTTTGATAATGAGCTCAGAAGTAACTAATAATCAATCAATCAATAAACCCGTAACCCTTCAGGGTCCTAGGGATACCACATTGGATGCCTCAGCACACAGAGTCCTCCAGCGAATTCTATCCTCAGCGATGCGGATGAGTGTGAAAATATCTTGCCCTGTCCATTCCTTGATGTTGTCTGTCCATGCCTTTATTTGCCCTCCTCTGCTTCTTCCACCCTCAACAGTTCCCTGCAGTATTTTTTTTACAAGGAATCGTGCCTGCATACATGTCCGAGCCATGCTTGTTTTAACTAATAATAAATGTGCTCAAAAAAGTTGTATCAAATTACTTTAATAAATATACTAAAAAAATTATAGAGAATTATTATCTCTTCAAAAACATCTTCAATTTCTTCAGATAAAAAGATGATCTGCTCCTGACAATCATCATCATCATCCGGTGCCATATCAACTGGTATAGGCAAACAAGGATCTTCACAAACAACTGTCCTGAATGATAACTATCAGTTTGATGTATTGATAACTATGAAGTTAGGGTAGATAAAAATTTACAAAATATTTTCCTCCAGATAGCAATAATTATAATGAATATAATAAATTAAAAAACAGAACAAATGAGAAATTTTATATTGACTTAAAAATTAATTATGAAAGTTAACCTACTTCCTTAGTCAAATCTTCAAGTTCATGAAGTTTTTCTTCCTTCTGCTTCAAAAGCATTGACCCTGAAGAGACCTGGGATTGGAGAGCATCAATTTGGTGTCTTTCTTTCTCTAGAGACTTCCTGACATCATCGAGTAGCTTAGCTCCCCTGTCTGACATATTCTGCTGAACAGTGAAAATATAAATTTTTTCAAATGAAGAATTTCAACTGAATAATTGTTATTCATATGTAAAAAATTAAGTTTGTTTTCACACCTTTAAGGTGTGCAGGTTCAGTTTTGGTAGAGATGTACAGAGTGTATTTCATAAAACTGAGGTCTCAGGTTCAACTTCACAACGAGGTGAGAACCAATTTTCTCATACAGCTGGCTTACTTCTAGCAATATGGTTACATATGTCCACCATTCAGTTCATTCATTCATTCATTTTCCTTTTGCGCTAAAGTTAGCACATAGGGCAGATGTCAGATCTCTCCAATTCTGTCTGTTCAAAGCTATTCTGTGCAGTTCTTGAATAGTATGAATATTGGTTGTTTTACTTTCTCTAAGTATTGTTCTTCTGAGTGTTTCTTTTAGTCTATCCCTTGCTCTTTTGCCTGTAGGTATTCATTCAAGAGATTGGTGGTGTATTCTGTTGGTGTCTGCGCGTAGGACATGTCCGATGTAGGACCAACGGTGTTTTCTGATAAAATTTGTGATGAAATTTTGATGTGTCTCTTCTCTGATTTTAGCATTCGATTTGAATTCACTCCAATGGGTGTTAGTTATCCTACAGAGACATTTGTTCTCGAAACTCAGTAATTTCTTTTCTGAAGATAAAGAGCTTTTCCAGCTCTCACATCCATATGATAACACCGGAATAATGCAGGAATTAAATAAGAGCATTTTCGTGCGTGTGCTGATTGACTTTGACTTCCAGATATTAGACAGTCTGTTAAATGCACTTGATGCTAGGGAAATGTGAGTTGTAATTTCTAGAATGAACTGACTTCTGTTACACAAATCGGTCTGGACTTTACGATGATAATTAATTACTCCAACGATCGATGGAATGACCCACACTTGATTAGAGAAACACCCTCCATGTTACTACCGGAAGTCATTCAGTAGGAAGTGGTAAAAACACTGAGAGTATTAGTTACCAATGCCTAATTTGGATGTGTTTGGCCATTGGCAAAATAAAACCATGCCACAACGTGTTTCTGTTCTTTAGACTACATCCTGTTAGAAATCTAGTAGAAACATCCTACCACAAGAGAGATTCAATGGGAGTTTGAAAATGAATGCACACAAAAATGAGCATCAAAAACATCCTGCTCCTAAGTTCTGTTAGAAAGTTTTCTGTATAGATCTTCCATACCATGCTGTAAATTTTTCACATACCCTCTCTCTGACTGTTAAGACAGTTTTCTGTATAGATCTTCCTTCTTCTTCTTCTTCTGCGTTCGTTTCAAACTCTTGCAGATTAGCAGGATGTAGTCCGGAGAACGGAATGCGTTGTGTCATAGTTTACAGCACTGCTGCGATATCTGCGCCTTTCGGCCTGACACATCCGACTTCAGCATGGCTTTGGGTCACTGACCCTATATGGGATGGGACAGCCAACTCCATCCCATAACCTCCTTAGTCGCCTTTTACGACATGCGTGGAAGGTAAACAGTGTTACTATTCTTTGCTCCCCTTTCGGGCCACGGTAACACACAGGCGGTATAGATCTTCCATACCATGCTGTAAAGTTATCAAATACCCTCTCTCTGAATGTTAGACAGTTTTCTCTATAGATCTTCCATACCATGCTGTAAAGTTATCCAGTTTTCTGTATAGATCTTCCATACTATGCTGTAAAGTTATCACATATCCTTTCTCTGAACCATTAATTCTGTTGCTCCAATATATGTTAGTTAGTCGTCGGATCATCATCACTGCAAACTGGACACATCCATAGTTGCTCCGATCTCTCCTTGAGTGTATCCGCCATCACACTTCTGCTGACAGTACCGGTCCTATGCTGGTTGACCATCATTCTTCTGCGCCCTCCAAAATGTTCACCTCTAGCAACACCGCATCTCAATCCCTGATCTTTAATCCTAGCCATTGAAAAGGAATCATCATCCACATTCGTCTCACTCTCGCGTGTTATATCTCTTAAGGAGTTCAAAACGTCAGCGCGATCCATTGCCCCATCGCCCTGTGCCACAATCGCACACGATACCAGTTGATCCGCTCTTTCATTGCCTCGAACGCCCACATGTCCCGGCACGAAAATAAATGTAACCGCTTTCAAGCTCGCATTTCTCAAGGCCTCAATCCACTGTTCGCGAACGAGACCCACTTGTACCTTCTTAATCATACTCATAGAGTCACTCAAGATGCAGACCTGCGTTACTTTCTGTGTGCGTAGCCACTCAAATGCCTTGGTCACCGCCATAGTCTCCATGGTCATACTACTCGTAGTGACCGCAAAGGCACCACTTTCCTCCTTGATCGTTTTACCTGCGCACTGAGCTGTAAAGGCCCAAGCACTGCGAACATGCCTAATTACAGATCCATCAGTGTATATAATCACATCCCCCTCTTTGGTATTGTCACTGATTAAAGCCTGCACTTCTTTCTCCACAGCTGTGGGACACCATTCTCTGCATTCCCTGCTAAGTGATATTACTACTCTCAAACAAGTTTCGAAATCTGTGGGTAGACCTATCCATTCCGCACCAGCTGCCACATCCTGTAATCGGCACACGCTTTGTATTACATCCTCAGCACGTCCCATCCACGACCTTCCTCTCTTGAGTCTGCTGCCTTTAACTTTCTGTATTTCGGAATGCAACGGGTGTTCCTTATCTGCATGTATCCAATATATGTGTTGGATTAAAGTCTTTCTTATCCTTGCAGTTATACTTTATGGCAAGATTTACATACAAATCTGGCAAGGTATGCAATGTATTGAAGTGGTGGCTGCTAAACAATCTTAACAAACATTTCAAGACACAAATCTATTTTAAAAATGTAACAAATATATTTAGTTATTGATCTGTGGTTTATACATTTAATTATTATTATTTATAAATAAGTGTACTGATTGCTCTAGGTTTTTTATTCTCAAACAATTTTCTTTTGTATCCCAAAGTTATACAGTGCTATTAACAACAAACACATAAGACCTACTCTATCTATCTATACGCTGTGGCCCTTGTTTGCCTTGCGGCGTCAGGGGTGAAAGAGTTCTCTGGAGATGTCCTTCTTGTGCGCTGTTTGTAAGCTTGTTCCTGTGGCTTCTTTGATTTCTGTGATCCATCTTTTACATGGTCTGCCTCTGGCTTTATAACCGTTATGTCTATGTGTCATGGCCATTTGTGGCATGCTATCTGTCGGTATTCTGGAAGCGCGTGAAAACCACATGATCTGTTGTCTTTTGATGTGTTCCAATACTGGTATTGTTTTGGTTATCTGTCTGATGTTATCGTTTCTAATTCTATCTCTTGATGACACTCCGAGTATTCTTCGTACACATGTCATTTCTGTTGTCACTATTTTTCTTTTGTCTTGCGCTGTCATTGTCCAGGTTTGGCACTGGTAGCACAGTGAAGGAATAGTCTTGTATAATACAACTTTAGTGTCTATTTTTACAGTTTTCTTCTTGAAAATACGTGTCATCTAAGACCTACTAGACATAATTAATTAAACCCAAAACTTTTTTTAAACATATAAAAACAAAAACTATGGCAATTGACAAAACAAAATCCAAGACACAAAATTGATAATACAGAAATACAATTTAGAAGAAGTGACACATTTTGAGTATTTAGGAACTAATATAAACAATGCAGGCAACTGCGCAGTTGAGATTAAGAGAAGAACAGAAATGGCGCTGTCAAAATTAAAACAGCTAAAGAAATTATGGCAAGGTATTAACATAAGAACCAAGTTGTGTTTACTACGAACATGTGCATTTCCAGTAGTCACAAATGGATGTGAAGCATGGACAATAAATAAAACAGTGGCCAAGAGAATAACATCATTTGAATTAAAATTCCTGCCGAAGACGGATGTGTCAGGCCATTGGCGCAAATAAAACGGTGACACAATGACCACATCCTGCTGGAAATATAGTAGGACAATGGTCCTGCTACATGGGAGATCTGGCAGGAGTTTGAGATAGAATGCTGAAGAAGAAGAAAAAGAAGAATTAAAATGCTATATTAGAGTTCTGAGAATTCCATGGATAGTAAGTAAAACAAACCAGGAAGTCCTAAGAACAATCAACGTCCAGGAAGGCTGGCTTCTGAAAACCACATTGTGGAAAAAGCTAAGTTTTACTGTCACATTAAAAGACATGACAGCATGAAGAGTGTTTATTGGAGGCGATGACTGACGGCAACAGGGGTAAAGGCGCTCATGATGCAGTTGGCAAAAGACATTCAAGAATGCCTGCGCATGTCCCTAAAAGAGGCGGGACAGCTTGCTCAAGACCGTGGAGAATTCAAGATATCCATAGGGAAGACTACGCTCTGGAAAGAATATGTCATCTGATGATCACAGTTTGTTTTGTGTTTTTTTCACATGGTTTTGTTGAACACTTGTTCTTTCTTTTTAATCACAATGTTTTTGTTTCACAAGGTCTTTATTTTAAAGTTTCACAAGGTTTTTTGGTATTACAAGGTGGTTTTTTCTTTGGTGCCACAAAGGTATTATTTGTTTTTTCAGCTTTATTTTGGCTCCAGATGGATTTTCAGTGGAACAAGAATTTTTAGGTTTCACAATTTGTTAAAAACTGTACAATGTGCTTTGGTTTCACATCATTTTGGATGTTTTTTTCTATGTGAACAATTTGGATAAGTTTTGACATCACCATGTTGACAGTTAGGTTGATGTTGTAATGGGATCTCAAATAAACTTTTTCCGCCGAAGAGGGATGTATCTGGCAATTGGCGCAAATAAAATGGCAACACAATGCATTTCCATTCTCTGGATTACACCCACTGGAAATCTAGTAGGACAATGGTCCTGCAACAAGAGAGATCCAGCAGGAGTTTGAAAATGAACGCTGAAGAAGAAATTAACTTTTGCCATCTTGCCAACGTTTTAATTCACAAACAGAAGAGAAAAATGTTGTAAAGAAAACTGTGTAAATTTAATAAGAACTTACCCCTTGCTGTAGTCTTTGTTTATCTTTCAGAAGCTCCTCTTTAGCAGCAGCTAAAGCTGATTGTTTTTGTTTGAGAGCTCTCCTTTGCTTATGAAGAAATGCTTTAGCCCTAGATATAGTCAAAGCTTCCTTCTTCAAATGTTCCTTGAGACCCCTAAGTAAAGCAACACAGGAGGGGCCTAATATTCTCATCAAACAGATCATCACAGGTAACAGACAAAACAACATAAATTATCTGCAATGTTACCACCAGATACCTGCATACTTACCAATGGTGCAGCCGATAAAGCAACAAACCAACCGAATACTTCTTGCCAAATCCAGCTTATGATATCATTTTACTGACCTCTATGCTGATCTAAAAGGGTCCTTTCCCTGAATGCGTGCCTACCATTATATTTTTATTTTCTTATTTCCCTTGGTTATGTTTATCAGACAATGGGCATTTATTTATTAACCCAAACTCTAACTCACACAACTAGTCTCATTAGTATTGTGAAATTGTTATGAAAGTGTTGACAACACCTTTTTAAAATGTTGTCCTGTGATGGATAGTGTCAAGAAACTACTGCTTATGCATATGTGTTGTCAAGGACCAAAAGGGGAGTAAAGAATAGCAACTCTGTTTACCTTCCATGCATGTTGTAAGAGATGACTAAGGAAGTCTTGGGGTGGAGTGGTTATCCCATATGGTGCCAAAGAAGCCCAGAATCCATGTTGAAGTTGGATGTGTCAGGCCGAAGGTGCAAATAGTGCAGATAAGCTGTAAACCATCGCACATCACATTCTGTTCCCCAGATTACATCCTATTAATCTACATGAGTTTGAGAATGCATAAGAAAAACTACTGCTTATTCCGAGGTCAGATAAATGGAATATATGGAACAATAATAATACAAACATCTTCTGATACCATTTCTTCATCATCATCATCATCATACTCACAACCAATCATCATCGTAGAAGTATTTATTTGAATAAACATTAACGCAAAAATTCTGCCATGTCCCTCTGTTCTTAGTACCTTATTTAGTGTGAGAAACTTAATTCTGTCCAGTCTTTGATATTATAAATCTACTTTCCTTTGTCCTCCTCTTCTTCTTTTATTCTCAACCATCATCTGCAGGAAGTCCTAGAATGGGAATCAGTCCTCATCATGTTCCCAAATCATGCAAGTTTGCAACATTTCACCATTGCTAGGAGACGTTCTTGTTGACATGTAAGAAAATTTTGTTTGTTTGGACATGGTACTGGGACAAAGGAAAAAAGAATATGCAGAGTTCAATCATTGAAGCAGAAAACAAAATGAGTCAATCTGTAAATTACATCTCCAAAACTATATTTAAGCCTCTTTGTTCCCAGTAATTTTTCTCTTGCTGGGAATAATATATTATTGAGATTTGTAGGTAATCTGTCAATTACTTTAATATAACTAAAACATAACAACAGATTAATACACATACCTCTTTTCAGTTCCAGGGATGCTTGGCTCTAGCCAATCATCATTAGCATCAAGGATATCTTGCCATGATACGCCTGCCTATAAGGGAACCATATTAATCTATTCTGTTTTGCAAACTTATGAATTTACACACAAAAAAAGAATTATACATAAACTTCAAACAAAGGTTATTAATTTAATAAAATAATATTCAGAAATCCTTCTTCGTTTTAGTTGATTAGATCATTAATATTCATAGCATTCTGGATATGTCTATAAGGTGACCGGCAACATCAATCTTTGGAATATCGGCTCATATGTAACATGGGAGTCTTGCAACCACATGACATGAACATTAATCACTGACTTGTTTGATTTACCCACTTCATTTTAATAATCTCCACTCCCTTATTTCACTGGTCCTTGCAATTGTTTATTTCTGTGCACGCTCAGTAAAGTAATTATTTTTGTGTTTGCCAGACTTCTGTATATTTGTATTATGTCTTTGTTGTTTATGTTTGTCAACATGTGATTATTTTGTATACTAATCTTTTAAATGTGCATTATTATATGACTAATTAGGCTTTAGAAATATCAAACAATTGACTAGTCGATAAGGTTCATCCAAGAAATAAGCAATTCCTATCAAGAAAACAAAAGTGTACTAGCAATCTTCACTGACCTCAGACAGGCCTATGACAGAGTCTGGAGAAAAGGTCTCTTCTTTAATAATATTAAAAATAATAAATACTAAAAAGTGGATATAATAATATAATTGAAGCAAATCCTTCATGGAACATTGCTATACAATTATTGTGGAATTTTTATGCTTCACTAATACATCTGATTATATAGCCAGTACAACATGGATGGTCAGCTTTCAAACCACAAGCAAGTTCATGAGTTGTGTTCGTGAGGTGAGCCCCCAACCACTCTACCACAGGTCAAACAAAAAGTGGATAGGATAAACAAATTATGTAATATTTTTATTTCCAATTCGAACTAACTTCTGACACAGAAAAACAATTCTACTTTCACAAGTTAATATTTGTACTTACTTCTAGCAATGTTCTGGATCCAGGTTTGAAACCTGTAGATTAGAGAAACATTTAGTAAATCAATGAACAATTATGCTCTTCAAGAATGCAAATATTATCTTTTCTTCTAGTATGACATTTGGTAGTGCATTATCTATCTATGTTACTTCAGCACTGAACACTGTACATAGGGCAAAAACGAGAGCTCTCCAGTTCAAGCGATGTGATGCTACTTTGTGTAATTCTTGCATGTTTTTCAGACTTATAGTCATACTCTCTTTGATGGTTGTTCTGCAAAGAGTCTCTCTTGGTCTTCCTCTATTTCTTTTGCAATCTGGTTCCCATTTTAATGCTTGTAGTTGCAGTCTGTTTTCATTCATTCTAAGTACATGTCCTATATATATGTCCATCGTTATCTTCTTATTGTTGTAGAAACATATTGTTGTTTGATATCTTTTCTTACTTGCATTTTACGTATTTGCATCTTACTTATTTTCAAATGTTTAATTTCTTCCCCAGCAAATTTGTCATTTTCCAAATTTTGCAAACATATGTCAATCTTATGTCAGTGCATTATATCCCTTGTTATATGTTACAGAAGAGTATTAGCATCCATCATAGAGTGCATAAAATCCTGGTCGCCAGAATGACCAGGTTAGCTACCAAAGAGACTGACTCATATTCAAACATTGACCTTGCACTGGTGTCGTGTCATGGTGAAATGGAAACGATGTGAGCGGCACTGGCTTACCATGGTAGTGACCACCTACTATGCTCGGTAACAATCATAAAAGGGCAGAACTGTAGAAATAAAAGACGTAGTGAAATGACTTCACTGTACTCGGTTTCCCGTATGTACTTCGTCACTCTCAATGAAGCAGCACGCTGCCTGCCTGCTACTCATAGCACGTAACTCCGTAACTTCAAGTGATAATCCACAGCGATCTCCGAAAAAATTGTCCTTGTACACAAGATGACACGAGTCAGATTTGAACCCATGACCTCTTGAACACACGGCGAACAGCATAACCTCTACGCTAGGGAGATCCCCTGTACAAATAACAAGAGACACCATGCCTTTAAATATAGGTGCAATGAGGAGTCAATCTTGAGAAAGTTGTGAGAAAAGAGGGAACGAAAGAGAAAATTTTGGATTGATAACATCAAGGAATGTTAAACGGGTGTGATTTTTCTACATCTCTCAGAATGTCTGAGAATAGAGATTTTTGGAGAGCTTTAGATGTGCTGATTTTATCTCCAGTGTGACACCCCCAGCCTCTGGGGTGGAGAGGGAAAAAGTGTGCCACTGAGGTTCAAAGTATCCAGTTCAATTTATTCCGCAGGCAGGTGTGCACCTGAACCATTCAGAAAGCAATGGCAACCAATTGAATGTAAATAATGTCTAGAAAATCACTACAGTTAACAATTGCTGAGTTGATAACTATATCCTGAAAAAGATATGCTACTAACATATTTTAAGAACATCTATTTTATTCTTCCTCCTCCTTATCTTCGTCCTGGGCTCTTGATTAGGAACAAGCGTCACAGTACTGGGGGCATTCCCATATATGCTCTGCTTGCCGTTCCGTCAGCCATCTAAAAGTGTATAAGCTTTGTGCCCCAGTCAGCTGCTGATTATGCATTCTTCTGATCTTTCTGGAGAGGGAGCACTTTCTCCCATCGCCTCTAGTCACTCTCATTTCTACCATTCTCTGAATATGTACATTGTTTTCATGGTCCTTCTTCATCTGCTTTCATTCTATTCTCATACTCCTACTAGGTTTCTGTTGTAGCAGGATAGACCTTCTAGATTCCTAGCAGGAATCTATTGAATGGAAATGTACTTTGCCGCTTTTCTCCTTTTTATGTGCACCAATGGCCTGACACATCCGTCTTCAGCGTTTAACGACTATCTAATATTTAATGCCCCAGCTGTCAGAATAACATATATTATCAGTAAACCAAACAACAATACCTGCTAAATGTTCATCATCATCGCTTGCAAATCCTGAAAATTGAACTTCACCAAAGGATGGGTTTGCCTGGTTGCCATCTACGGTTAGTTTGATAGTTGAAGGTACTGCAGACACATTTACTTCTGAGGAATCTACTCTCAGAACTTCTGAGCTCTGTTTGCTAACCTCTTGTGAAAACCTCTCTTGCAGGCCTTCAAACTCTTTAATCTTCTTTTCCACTCTCTCTCTTATTTCTCTGTGAAAATGAAATATTCAAATTATTTTCTTATAAAAAATATTATTCAGTTTGTTTTGTATTTTCTTGAAAAAGACCTTAAGGTTGGAACATTGAATCTGTCATGTATACTGTTATCTGTATTTTTTCCTACTGTAACCAATAGTCTGATAGTTGTAAAGCTGATTGATTTTGTGCTTTACATAATATTATATTGTAATATCATGCAGACACTGGTTGATCTTATGTTTCCTGATTTGGAATGACCCAGAATTAATTGTAGAGCTACCTCATTTGTATACATCGGTTACGCACTCAGAATGAATGAAGACAGAATACCACGTCAAGTCTTTACATGGTCAGTGAGTGACAAGAGAAAAAGGGGAAGACCAAAAACAACACTGAAAAGAACTATTTTGAAAAAGAAATCACAACAGCTGGTATGAAAACGAACGATTTGGAACAACTGGCTGTTGATCAACAAGCATGGAGAACTATGACATCTGCCCTATGTGGCAAGTTTGGCACAAGAGGACAATGATACCTATTTGTGTGGTTGTTTAGCTGAGATAGGAGTGATAATAAAGAACTCAGGTGGAATTTGGTTCAGTTCTGAAGTGCTTGTGAGATAAATAGCCTTTGATCAGGATCACTATTCTAGAGTTTGTTATCACTTATTTGTCAGTTATACAACATTCTGCATTCTATACACTTATTTGCCAGTTATACAACATTCTGCATTCTTTACACTTATTTGTCAGTTATACAACATTCTGCATTCTATACACTTATTTGTCAGTTATACAACATTCTGCATTCTTTACACTTATTTGTCAGTTATACAACATTCTGCATTCTATACACTTATTTGCCAGTTATACAACATTCTGCATTCTTTACACTTATTTGTCAGTTATACAACATTCTGCATTCTATACACTTATTTGTCAGTTATACAAAATTATGCATTCTATACACTTATTTGTCAGTTATACAACATTATGCATTCTATACACTTATTTGTCAGTTATACAACATTATGCATTCTATACACTTATTTGTCAGTTATACAACATTCTGCATTCTATACACTTATTTGCCAGTTATACAACATTCTGCATTCTATACACTTATTTGCCAGTTATACAACATTCTGCATTCTATACACTTATTTGTCAGTTATACAACATTCTGCATTCTATACACTTATTTGTCAGTTATACAACATTCTGCATTCTATACACTTATTTGCCAGTTATACAACATTCTGCATTCTATACACTTATTTGCCAAACTAATACAACATTTGCAAAATAATATCCATTCCCATGTGTTTACAATATTTCATTCCTTACATCAGTTTTTTGTTATGCTGGTCTCTTGCCATCTTGAGTCGTACAACATCGCCTTCAAGACTTTTCCGCTCCTGTCTGACTTTCTCAAGTTGGTTCTGCTCTTCTCTCAATTCCTGTAACAGCTGTTTTCTTTCTTCTCTCATTCTTTCAAGTTCAGCTACATTCAGAGATGACACTTTGGAAACCAGAGCTTCCTGTGAACAAGATAGTAATATCTAATACAATTTCAAATAGTCTTAGCGTTAGAATTTGAAATCTTAGAGTGTCATTCAAATGCTAAAGAAAAGCTTCAATGAAAATCTAAAGCATAATTATACCTCTCACAACCTGTAACACTTCCCTTGCGATGTAAAAAGTAATCTTTTTCACATATTTAGGATCAGAGTCTTCACTGGTGCATGAGTTTCTGTACATTCTAAAGCTGGGTCTACACATTTTACTTTCCTAGTAAATCTGGTTGTGGACATGGACATTCTGAAGCTGGGTCTACACATTTTACTTTTCCTAGTAAATCTGGTTGTGGACATGGACATTCTAAAGCTTGGTCTACACATTTTACTTTTCCTAGTAAATCTGGTTGTGGACATGGACATTCTAAAGCTGGGTCTACACATTTTACTTTTCCTAGTAAATCTGGTTGTGGACATGGACATTCTAAAGCTGGGTCTACACATTTTACTTTTCCTAGTAAATATGGTTGTGGACATGGACATTCTAAAGCTGGGTCTACACATTTTACTTTCCTAGTAAATCTGGTTGTGGACATTCTAAAGCTGGGTCTACACATGTTTTACCTTCCAAATAAGATATATTCTGACTGTGGACATGGACATTCTAAAGCTGGGTCTACACATGTTTTACCTTCCAAATAAGATATATTCTGACTGTGGACATGGACATTCTAAAGCTGGGTCTACACATGTTTTACCTTCCAAATAAGATATATTCTGACTGTGGACATGGACATTCTAAAGCTGGGTCTACACACGTTTCGTTTTACCTTCCAAATAAGATATATTCTGACTGTGGACATGGACATTCTAAAGCTGGGTCTACACATGTTTTACCTTCCAAATAAGATATATTCTGACTGTGGACATGGACATTCTAAAGCTGGGTCTACACACGTTTCGTTTTACCTTCCAAATAAGATATATTCTGACTGTGGACATGGACATTCTAAAGCTGGGTCTACACATGTTTTACCTTCCAAATAAGTTATATTTTGACTGTGGACATGGGTGAGTAGAAAATCAACAGACTTTCTAGTGCAAAAATGGACTGCAGGATCAGCAAAAAAAACTACCAACAAAAAGAACAAATCAAGACAAACATCCACATGAAGAATATGATTAGTCTACTTTTTATTTGAAGGATTATTATAATTCATGACCAATTCAATAGCAACACAGATAGGCATATGGTCAAGCAAGTTTGACTTTGGCTAGCAACGAGATTGGTGGCCAGTAGATGGCATGGGCAGTGTTTATAAGAACACTGCTTTGAATGACTGGTCTACCAGCGATATGGCTATCATCATCAAGTGCCATCTCTGCAACAAAGGTTGGCTGCAACGGATCTCCAACATTCCCCTGTCTCTTGTCTTGGTGGTGCACTTTGCTAGACTGTAACCTGTCCATCGTGTGATGTTACTCTCCCACTTGTATCTTTGCCTACCTATTGTTCGCTTCCCTTTGACTTTACCCTCAAGTAAAGGTAAAGGTAGGTCCCATTGCATCTGCCTTCAGGGATGAAGATAACTCTTCATGTACTAAGCTGCAGCAACTATTAGGTGGGGTGGCGAGTTCCCTTCCTTGCTGTTTTTTACCTTCCCTAACTCATGCGTCAGGTACTTATTTTCAGCTGAGTCGACTGGACGAGTGGTCGTGTCAAGTGAGAAAACACAACCCAGATTTTTATATTATTTTTCTTATATCTGGTGGTGGTTTCGAACCTGGCACGCTGTAACCAGATGATAGCAAGCAAGCTCACTATCCACTAGGGTACCTGATAGACTATCTAATCCCTTGTCCTGCTAGACTATCTAATCCCTTGTCCTGCTAGACTATCTAATCCCTTGTCCTGCTAGACTATCTAATCCATTGTCCTGCTAGACTATCTAATCCCTTGTCCTGCTAGACTATCTAATCCATTGTCCTGCTAGACTATCTAATCCCTTGTCCTGCTAGACTATCTAATCCCTTGTCCTGCTAGACTATCTAATCCATTGTCCTGCTAGACTATCTAATCCCTTGTCCTGCTAGACTATCTAATCCCTTGTCCTGCTAGACTATCTAATCCATTGTCCTGCTAGACTATCTAATCCCTTGTCCTGCTAGACTATCTAATCCCTTGTCCTGCTATAAGAGAGATCCAGCTGAAATTAAGAATGAAGGGGTAACAAATATTTTATAAATATAAATATATCAGAATTTTTAGTTTTTTTCCCCGTAAGATTTCTTTGACTGTAGATCTTTTGAAATGGTAACCATATCATCAAGGTGACATGTATTTACTCATAAAAATCTACCTCATGGTCTTGTTCTAGTCTTTCCTTGTCAGCTGCAAATTTTTTTCGTCTGTCTTCAAGAATCTTTTCCTGCAGATTACAAATGAGAAATGTACAAACTCGTGTAAACATCTATAATGCTATATGTCACATTGAGGACTTTGTTCCTCACTTCAATTGACAAAGATTCATTGCATAAAATATCAAGAAATGAGAGAGCTGATCAACTGACAAAAGAGGATATTACAGATGATCAACCAGATGTACCAATCACTTGCCATCAGAAAAAACAAATGATCAAATCAATCAGAAAGCCACAAACATGAATACAAGATGATTATCAATCAACTAAAATACAGAATGCAATTCTATGCAGCAGACCAGGACACAACAGACTCTGCCGTCACATGTACAACACATTCAGAATTTGGAACATAGCAGTATGTACATGTGGACAGCACCACAAACTGTAGGACATACACTACAAGAATGCTCTGAGTATGAGATACTGAGTGAAAAGCATACTGGACAATAGAAACAACTAGAATCAAAGCTCTATGGAACACATGGAACTGCATGGAACTCTATGGAACTGCAGAAACCTGTGAAGTTTATTGAGGGAAAAAAAAGTACAGATGAAAGACACATTTAAGCGAACAGAAAAAGCCAAAATGTTTTACATTTTATAAAAAAAACTGCTTGTGCATGTCGTTTATATTTCATGTTTCTGCTGTACTTATAACATCTGATATTATCATTATAAGCAATATTGTAATGTAATGAGGAGGTTTCTCTATAGTTTTATGTCATGCCCAGAAGACTTGATCTCTCAGCAACTTTGAGAAAGGACTCTTCTACTCAGAGAGGGTGAACATTTTACAGACAAAGAACTGAAAGATGAAGTACTGAAAGTTGAAGTACTGAAAGATGAAAGATGAAGTACTGAAAAATGAAGGAATGAAATATGAAGTACTGAAAGATGAAGAAATTAAAGATGAAGTACTGAAAGATAAAAAAATGAAATACTGAAATATGTAATGAAAAATTAAGGAATGAAAGATGAAGGAAAGAAAGATGAAGGAAAGAAAATAGGTGAACTTTCAATATATGGCAGTAGAAGATGAACACAAACATATAGCTCTGCAATGCAATCAAGAGTGGGAAAAAGGAGGAAGGGTGATAATGAGAAATATGGATAAAAACTGTGGATAAGGAAACAAGATGGATCTGAAATTAAAATAAATTGGATTGCTCAGGATAGATCTGAAATTAAACGATTGCCATGCTTAGGATAGATCTGAAATTAAACGATTGGCATGTTTAGGATAGATCTGAAATTAAAATTTACTGGCATGTTCAGGATGGATCTGAAATTAAAATGAATTAGCACGTTCAGGATAGATCTGGAATTAAAATAAATTGGCATGCTCAGGATAGATCTGAAATTAAAATGAATTAGCATGCTCTGGATGATCTGAAATTAAAATTAATTGGCACGCTCAGGATAGATCTGCATGGAGTAAATTTGTCGATGCATTATTCTTGAGGGAATAAGAGAGTAAGAAATATGACAGATTGTCTGTACTTCTAATATTTCTTTATTTTCTGCCTAAAGTTAGTTCCCTACCTGAGATTCCAAGGCTTTCAGTGATTTCTCAACAAATGCTGATCGTCTCTCAGTGTCTGATTTTTTCTCTTTGATTTCCTCCTCCTATAAGACCCAAAGATAAATGATTCTCATAATTATTAATAATGACAATGAGTTAGAGACCACTATAATGAAATATGCAAAATTGTAATTCTGACTAGGTTCTACTTTTTATAAGAACTGAACTTTTATCTATAGCAATATGTTCTTATTTCACTTGTTTACAAATTGAATGATGCTGATAAATTTAATTTCTAATCATAGATGGGTTATCATGTATAATCTACAATTATCATAGATGTGTTATCATATATAATCTACAATTATAGATGTGTTATCATGTATAATCTACAATCATAGATGTGTTATCATGTATAATCTACAATTATCATAGATGTGTTATCATATATAATCTACAATTATAGATGTGTTATCATGTATAATCTACAATCATAGATGTGTTATCATGTATAATCTACAATTATCATAGATGTGTTATATATAATCTACAATTATCATAGATGTGTTATCATGTATAATCTACAATCATAGATGTGCTATCATGTACAATCTACAAATTTGGATGTGTTATCACATATAATTATAATATTTACATACATGCACCTGCTATCAAGTGCATTCTACTCATATGGAACACGCTAACAGGTTAAATCTACAAACATGGACCAGCTAGCATGTTAAATATACTAACATAGACCAGCTGACAGGGTAAATATACAAATATAGACCAGCTAGCAAGGTAAATATTAAATATAGACCAACTAGCAAGTTAAATATTAAATATAGACCAGCTAGCAGGGTAAATATTAAATATAGACCAACTAGCAGGGTAAATATTAAATATAGACCAGCTAGCAGGGTAAATATTAAATATAGACCAGCTAGCAAGGTAAATATTAAATATAGACCAGCTAGCAAGGTAAATATTAAATATAGACCAGCTAGCAAGGTAAATATACAAACATAGACCAACTAGCAGGGTAAATATACAAACATAGACCAGCTAGCAGGGTAAATATTAAATATAGACCAGCTAGCAAGGTAAATATACAAACATAGACCAACTAGCAGGGTAAATATACAAACATAGACCAGCTAGCAGGGTAAATATTAAATATAGACCAGCTAGCAAGGTAAATATACAAACATAGACCAACTAGCAGGGTAAATATACAAACATAGACCAGCTAGCAGGGTAAATATTAAATATAGACCAGCTAACAAGGTAAATATTAAATATAGACCAGCTAGCAGGGTAAATATTAAATATAGACCAGCTAGCAAGGTAAATATTAAATATAGACCAACTAGCAGGGTAAATATACAAACATAGACCAGCTAGCAGGGTAAATATTAAATATAGACCAGCTAGCAAGGTAAATATTAAATATAGACCAGCTAGCAAGGTAAATATTAAATATAGACCAGCTAGCAAGGTAAATATTAAATATAGACCAGCTAGCAAGGTAAATATTAAATATAGACCAGCTAGCAAGGTAAATATTAAATATAGACCAGCTAGCAAGGTAAATATTAATTATAGACCAGCTAGCAAGGTAAATATTAAATATAGACCAGCTAGCAAGGTAAATATTAAATATAGACCAGCTAGCAAGGTAAATATTAAATATAGACCAGCTAGCAAGGTAAATATTAAATATAGACCAGCTAGCAAGGTAAATATTAAATATAGACCAGCTAGCAAGGTAAATATTAAATATAGACCAGCTAGCAGGGTAAATATTAAATATATACCAGCTAGCAAGGTAAATATTAAATATAGACCAGCTAGCAAGGTAAATATTAAATATAGACCAGCTAGCAAGGTAAATATTAAATATAGACCAGCTAGCAAGGTAAATATTAAATATAGACCAGCTAGCAGGGTAAATATTAAATATAGACCAGCTAGCAAGGTAAATATTAAATATAGACCAGCTAGCAGGGTAAATATTAAATATAGACCAGCTAGCAAGGTAAATATTAAATATAGACCAGCTAGCAGGGTAAATATACAAACATAAACCAGTTGTAAGTAAAATCTACAAACTATAGGCTGAGAGATCTGTGCCATAAAAAATATACAAACAATAAACATGCAGCAGCACAGATCAGTCTGGCAAATGAATCTAGAAATAATGAATCATCATCAGCTAACCTCATCATCGAACTGATCTTTCAGGCTCTCTATCTTGATTTGAAAACCGTGTCTAAGCTCCTCCACCTCCTTGTTGTGCTTTCGTTGCAGCTGAGACTTCTCAGACTCCAGTTCTTTGGCTAACCTTCTACTCTCTGTTTGAATCTATACAAGGTACGAAACATATATGTGTTTCACAACCTGCAAACACAGACAAGGACTGGAACTTCTTTAAAAACTCATTTAAAAATGCATCAGTTGAAACAGTGGCTTACTCAAAAAAATACAAAAAGAGATGGCTGGTTGCTTGCTGATCCAGCGGTCCATGGGCTCATGCCATTTGACCTAATGCCATTAAATGGCATTATATCGCTGGGAAGTCTCTGGATTTTCGGCCCACCCCGGAACAGAGCCAGAGAATAACTATCACACCTCCAGAAAGATAGGTTTCAACCTATGCACTGCTCCTAGCCACTGTAGCCAAGATAGGGTTCACTGTGCTTATTCCCCGCCACCAATTGACTACTGGTTATGCTGAACTTCTCTATTGCTCCAGGCATGCAACCAAATGTTCAAGTCAAAAGGATTGTCATTTCCTGAGACACTGTGCCTCTATGATGGGTTTCAGCCATAGGAAAAACAGCGCTGTCAGTTTCCTCCTCCCCAGTGCTGCACAGTACATCTCTGGCTCCTTCCCAACCACAGAGGGTGCATACATATATATTCAGGTAAACATGAAACACATTTCAACAACAAAATAAAAACATAATTGTATAGATGGCGTGCCATGAAGCTTCTCTAAGAAGATAACCTCAATTTAAAGGCATGTCATTCACTAAGTTTTTCTGTTGCATGGGTGGTATGTCTAATGGGCCATTGGTGAGACCCACAGACACAACCACATGTGTAAAAGAGATGGCTAAACAATGAAACATGGCATAAAATTCAAGAAAGAAAATGATCCAAACTCAAAATGCTATAAACTAGAAACAAATTATCAACGCAGCATGTTGTTAATTTGGTTAAACAAAATGTACCTAAATGTTTTCATCAGAAATCTGGTGAAAATACATTGTGCAAAGAATACAAACACACAAAAGATCAAATGGTTTGGCCACCTTATCATAATGGAACCAGATCGCATTCCATCGATATCCTTCAATAAAAGATCATCTGGAAAGAGAAACAGGAAAAGACCCAGATGAAGATGGATTGATGACATCAGAGAAATACTAAAATACCAATGCTGCACTATGGCAGAGGCATCACAATTAGCTAAAGAAAGAAGATTTCGGCTCCCCATGACGTCCAGCGACACACATGGGTAGGGCAAAACAAGACAAAATGTACCTCTTATGGTGAAGTATGCTCTTTTTAACCACGAACATTAGTCCAATTTAGGTATATCAGAGTGTTTAACCATTCACGGTTCTGGTAATCCAGTCAACACCTCATAATGTTATATATAATCAATCAAGTATTACACCATGGAACCCTCATAGCATCGGATAGTAGATCACTCAAGCCATTGGTCCCTTTAAAAAAGTGCAGGTCTTCTGAAGTTGACTTAGTGATCCATACAGTAAGTTAGTGACTGTGTCTGTAAAAGTTTTTTTCTTTCAGTTGAAAGGTAAGGGCAGTCAATAAGGAGGTGCTCCACCATTTCCTTGGGATGAGGGCAGTGTCTATAACTGGATAGTTGCTGGGGTTTGATACGGTTTAAATAGCTATTGGCTCTTGCATGTCCTGTTCAAAACTAAAAGATAAGAGATTGATTTCTCCCACAGTTATTTTACAAACTGTACAATATCAAGGGCCTACCTCGCACTTCCTGTGCACAATTTAAAAAAAATTTGTGCTGCCCTATTTTTTTAGAGTTTGTAATGTGATTGATGAACGCAATATTTTTGTGGTGTCACTCTCCTGGTTTCTTTATTCCTGTTAGAGCAATGGATGTTGAACGTGCCTTAAACTGATAAGGATGCAATACGCTTAGGGTTTAGGAGCGGCGGTCACATAGTAGAGTTATATTTAATTCGAAAACTACTCCTAACATCCAACCCCCCCCCCCTTCCTAAACTCTAGAAGTATTTAGTTTAAGCACTATGCCTAACACCCAACGCCCCTCCTAAACTCTAGCAGTATTCCATTTGTTCAGGTGCACATACGCTTAGATTTGGGGGGTGTTTGTGTAGTAAGGTTATTACGTCTAATATTACGTCTAACATTCAAACACACACACACCCCCCATCCCAAACTCTAGCAGTATCCCTTCTCTCCCAATGCGCATACATGGCAATCATGACATATTTAACCTATGCCAACATTAGCCATTTTTGTTATTTCTGGCCACATGTTCTGCAAGTGACGTAATATCATAGACCGTGTGAAAACTGGAAACCATATTAATGCACTTGTAATAAACCTGTGCATGATATCTAAGTTTGCTCACATTCTGTTTATTAAATCATCATCACCATCAGGTGCCATGCCAGCTGGCGTAGATGATCATGGTTCTCCACAGCTCTCTGTCTCCAGTATTCTCCAAACCTGCCCATCTCATGAAGTGGCAAAAAAATGAAGATTGTCTTTTTCTTATATTATTGATTAAGGTCCGTTTCACATTTGACTCTTTCAACACCTCCACATTAGTTTTTCTGGCAGTCCATGGTAGTATTCTCAGCATTATTAAGTAGGCCCTTGATATTGTACAGTTTCATTTGTTTATGTTGTCATTGTCCTTTAGCCATGCCATTTCACTAAATACACTTCAACCAATCAGCACATCAGTTCAGCCAGATTTTCCTGGTGTTATTTCTGAAAATTTGTTTGTTCCCATACTACAAGGTTTTGTTTTTGTTGTTTTGAGGCACCTCTTTTTTGCAAGCCTGTCTACTACTTCATTTCCTGCTAAATCACTTTGTATGGCCACACTGATTGGACATGCAGAGATAAGACTGTGATAAGACTTATTCCGAGATTAGACTGGCGCTGCTCTTGCTATGTGGAGAATGTCTTGATTTTCATATGGGGCATGTTTAAGTGCTTCCAAAACTGACATAAAGTCTGTATAAATGACTGTATCTGATGACTTATATTCCATGAGATCAAACTGTTGGTGTATTAACTCAATGGTTGTCTTAATGGCCTCAGCCTCTGCTTCATAATTTGAGCAATTTTCACCACAGGAGTCACTGCACTCGTAGGCAGATCGATCAGGGTATCATATATGGATACCATATCCTCCAAAACAGGTGACCTTGAGTCAGTGCATATAGAGGTAACAGTTTTTCAATGCTAAATATAAACTTTTCTTTAAGCATCTGTAGCTATGTTGATAGCGATGCAAGACAGCAGCAAAAAGGTCGAGGATGTTTGAACGCTTGTAGCTTTGAGGTAAGTACAGGATCTATGTCTCATTCAGTTGGCCTACTAGCGATATGGTTACACATGTCCACTGGTTAGTGGAAGTGGTAAAAACACTGAAAGTATTAGTTATCACTGATGAAGTTAGATGTGTCAGACCATTGACACAAAGAAAATAAGACAATGTATCTCCACTCTTTGGACTATATGGTGCTGGAAATCTATTAACACTATTGTCCTGTTATAAGAGAGATCAAGTGGGAGTTTGAGAACAAATGGAGAAAAAAGGAACGCACTATTTCTGACACGTGGAAGTCATTTATAAATGAGAAGCAATCAAAAGACAAGGTCATGTCATGAAACCTGGTGTTTAGTAGACATTAATTATCAGAAAGTAATCAAAAGATAAGGTCATGCTATCAAACCTGGTGTTTAGTAGACAGTTATCAGAAACAACTTAACTACATCTGGACAGAGAGGCAGATGTGAGTTCTCGTTTTGTAAATGGAGAAGGGAATCCATTCTAATGATTCATGGTTAACTTTGTCTTCTGCATTTGTTCTCAAACTCCTACAGATTAGCAGGATGTAGTGTGGAGAACAGAATGAATTGCATCATGGTTTACAGCTTTGCTGCAATATCTGCATCTTCTAGCCTACCACATCCGACTTCAGCATAGCTTCTGGGTCACTTTGACACCCTATGTGATGGAATGGTCAACTCCACCCTAAAACCTCCTTAGTTGCCTCTTATGACATGCCTAGCAGGTAACAGTGTTGCTATTCTATGCTCCGCTCTCACGGCTCCAGCAGTACACAGATTAATATAATGAGATGTAACATTAACCTGTCCCTTGAATTCCTCTTGCAGCTTCCGAAATTGCTCTTCATGCTCCTTCCGAAGTTTATTCATCTGTTCTTGGTGCTCTGACTTTAAGGCATTTCTTCGCTCAGTTAGTACTTCATCAAGCTGAGAACATAAACAGCAGTGATTCCAGATACAGGTTAGATACATCTAGTAGAAACACATATAAATAAAAAAAATACTTGTTCTGCATGTCCTTTCATTTCAATAATTAAAAGACATCAGCAGTCATCCATACAATATAAAAATAAAAGACATCAGCAGTCATCCATATATTATACAAATAAAAAACATCAGCAGTCATCTATATAATATACAAATGAAAGACATCATTAGACATCCATATAATATAAAAATAAAAAACATCAGCGGTCATCCATATAATATAAAAATAAAAGACATCATTAGACATCCATATAATATAAAAATAAAAGACATCATTAGACATCCATTTATATAAAAATAAAAGACATCATTAGACATCCATATAATATAAAAATAAAAGACATCATTAGTCATCCATATAATATAAAAATAAAAAAAACATCAGCAGACATCCATATAATATATATATAAAAGACATCATTAGTCATCCATAGAATATAAAAATAGAATAGTCTTGTTCTGTCATCTCAGGAACACTCTATAAATAGATCATTTACCTAACGGAATTCCCATTCAACTTCCAATCTAAGCGATTGGTGTCGGGACGTTATTCAAAGCAGATGACATTTTTGTATAAGAATATTATTGATGTGCTAAGAGGTAAACTTCTGTATCGGCTTGTGGTTGAAGTTATCTAAAATACACTATATTTATAATATACATATAATTTGCTTTAAATGATGGATGACAATGATCCAATCACAAGAAAGCATCAAAATTCTGTACAGCAAAGTTCCAAAGTTCGCTCAGTTGTATGTTTTGGACAGTACTCAAGCAACAGGCGTTCGACAACCACACGCAGAAAATGCTACATGCGAAAGAGAAATCTTGATAAAAATCGATCAATTTTTTCATCAACACAATAGTCTAGCTCAGTCGCATCAGTTAATGCATGATACAGAAACAAAATTCAGAATGTTGCTCAAACTGGAAGAGAAATCTCAATAGTAAACATGGTCTCCAAGCGCAATCGTCAAAGTGATAAATGTTGCTATAATGAACCAACATCTAATGAGGTTGCAATGGTTTTCATCAACGCCGATGAAGAAATACCTTTTAACCACGGCATTCGCATTTACCCATTGAATCCAACAAAGCAGTTCAGTAATATCAATATACTTAGCTCAAATATAGATTAATTATCATACTCGCTTTTGTTCCCATACGGTGAGCCGGGTTGGCAATGACAATGGCAATATGAGGCATATCAGGGTAAGCAACCCAATAAATTTCGTCCAGTGGATAAAGACAGCATACTCTCTATGTATAGAAGATTTCTATTCAACTATTTTTGAAATTTTTGGGCACCACCAAGTCATTCAATTGCATCACCAGTACAATCTGGATCATCGCCAGTACAATGTGAACGATAGTTTTTTAATCAAAAGCAAGCTTGACACAAGTTGTGTTTGTGAGACTGGCCCACTCTACCAGCAAGCTTGACACAAGTTGTGTCTGGCCCACTCTACCACTGATTTTACAAATATATATAATATAGTTAGTGTATGAACAAAATAATACAAAATTTACCCCTTTATCCAAATCATCAATGGCTTTCTGTCTTGTTCTAGCAACTTCTATTTCCTTTACCACAAATTCTTTCTCATCTTCCTGCAGCTTTCTGAGATCTTCTCTTAATTGTACCATTTGCTAAAGTCAATAAGAAAATAGCAACATATTAAATTATCAGACATTACAAATTGTAAATAGAGAAATGGTTGCAGATAATAAATAATGGTGAAAACTGCAAAATTTATGTATAAAAAATAAAAATTATTAATTAGTGTACTTCTAAAGATTACAAAAACAGAACAGCTTGATGTTTCAAGCAAAAGGTCTTATTAAATAAATGATAAAATATATAATTATACAAAATATAATGGCACAATTTGAAGAATGTCATTCATTAGAAAACTAATGTACAAAATATCAGATAATCAAGGAATATCTCTCAGAATAATATTAATAATAAAAATTCAAGACTATTATAGCATATAGCTATAATGTATCATGTATAATACAATAATATAGCTACCAGAATCCTCAACTATGGATGAACTTAGACATCACAAATACATCCAACCATATCACCAGTGTCTAACTCATATAACCGTATCACCAGTGTATAAATCTCACAACCATATCACCAGTGTCCAAATCTCACTACCATATCACCAGTGTAAAAATCTCACTACCATATCACCAGTGTACAAGTCTCACAACCACATCACCAGTGTCCAACTTTCACAACCATACAGCACAATAGAAAGCACTAGCGAGTTATAAAGTTTGTGTGGCGGCTCATCACATGGAAACGGAAGAAAGATATCTTAGTTCAAGCATTCAAAGAGATTGCAAAGTCAGCAAAGGCGTCAAAATGGGATGAATTTTGCCAGGAGGCCACAAATGAAAAGACGTTAAAATTGTTCAGCCGTTTACACAAATCCATGAATGGTCTGACAAGACGCATGACTATTGCCGATTTCAAGAGTGCTGATACGACCTGGCAGAAGACGGATGAGACAAAAGGTGCAGCTTTGCTGGCACACTACACCAAATTGGTCAGAGAAATGTGGAGGCATATCAAGAAATCAGGAAAAAGATTACAGATGCATGTAAGAACTTGAGCATGGAAAGACATATGATAATCACAGTTGAAGAAATTAGGAAGGGAAGCAGGATCACTAGAACAAACAGAAAGTGACATATTATATGAATGTAAGACTGATAAAACAATACAAGAAATATTGGAAGCAAGCACACTTATCTTCAGACTATGAACTGGCCAGAACCCAAATGTCACTGAAAGAGCTACCAATTATCTTCATACTATGAACTGGCCAGAACCCAAATATCACTGAAAGAGCTACCTATTATCTTCAGACTACGAACTGGACACAACAGACGTAGAAAGTTTGGTGAGAAAGATCTGTGCACCTGTGGACTGAATCAATGGACTGCAAAACACATCCTTCGTGTATATCACCTCTACTGAGAAAATATGGCATACTGAGATAACCTTCCAAACCTAAGGTGTACCAATGTTGACCTGAAACAAAATCATACAGTTCATTTAAGCTGTTTACACTGTAACCTGATGACTGACTGAAGAACAATTAAGAAGTGAATCACACAGTTCATTGAAGCTATTGGTACTGTAATCTGATGACTGACTGAAGAACAATTAAGAAGTGAATCACAGTTCATTGAAGCTATTGGTACTGTAACCTGATGACTGACTGAAGAACAATTAAGAAGTGAATCACACAGTTCATTGAAGCTATTGGTACTGTAACCTGATGACTGACTGAAGAACAATTAAGAAGTGAATCACACAGTTCATTGAAGCTATTGGTACTGTAACCTGATGACTGAAGAATGATGCAATCAACATAATTATTAAGTAATGAAAACACCTTTGTTAAAATTCAAGATACTAACCTCTCTATGAGAATCTGATAATTCTGCCTTGAGAGACTCTTGTCTATCTTTGTGTTTTCTTTCAAAATCCTGTTGTATTCTGTCAATCTCAGAATTATATTTGTTGCGAATGTTCTCCATCTGTGTATTCTTCTCTTCTTCCAGCTTAGCTTTTTCAACTGACACCGAAGCCTCAACCTTTCATTCAGATGTTTATATCAAATTTATAATTGTTAACAAGCAAGGCATACAAATATATATATATTTATATCCATCTATAATTTCGTAACCTGCCTGGGTTATAGGGGTACCACATTGAATGCTTCAGCACACAGTCCTCCAGCGATTTCTATCTTCAATGATTCGGGTGAGAGAGAGAAAATTCTTGTCTTGTCCGGTCCTTGATGTCTGTCCATATTTTTATTTGCCCTCCTCTGCTTCTTCCACCTTCAATGGTTCCCTGCAGTATTATTTTTGACAAGGAATCATGTCAGCATATGTTACAAACCAAGCACATTTTCACCATTTCACAATTAAAAGTGATGGCTCTTGTGGACATGTATACATAATATATACACACATAATAAATACTCTCCACTAACATGTGCTACAGAACATTATTGAACATATTCTGCATGTATATTTTCTATTGGTTATATCTTTATTAGCTAAAATAAACAATCATACAGAATATTGGTTCTATTTCCCTTAGCTAAAATAAAATAAAGAATCATGCAGAATAATTTATGATTAAACTAACAATCAAAATACAAGAATCTCAGAGGTGGTTGTTGTGTGGTAGTGGTTCTCAGAGGTGGTTGTTGTGTGGTAGTGGTTCTCAGAGGTGGTTGTTGTGTGGTAGTGGTTCTCAGAGGTGGTGGTTGTGTGGTAGTGGTTCTCAGAGGTGGTTATTGTGTTGTAGTGGTTCTCAGAGGTGGTTGGTGTGTGGTAGTGGTTCTCAGAGGTGGTGGTTGTGTGGTAGTGGTTCTCAGAGGTGGTTATTGTGTTGTAGTGGTTCTCAGAGGTGGTTGTTGTGTGGTAGTGGTTCTCAGAGGTGGTTATTGTGTGGTAGTGGTTCTCAGAGGTGGTTATTGTGTTGTAGTGGTTCTCAGAGGTGGTGGTTGTGTGGTAGTGGTTCTCAGAGGTGGTGGTTGTGTGGTAGTGGTTCTCAGAGGTGGTGGTTGTGTGGTAGTGGTTCTCAGAGATGGTGGTTGTGTGGTAGTGGTTCTCAGAGGTGGTGGTTGTGTGGTAGTGGTTCTCAGAGGTAGTGGTTGTGTAGTAGTGGTTCTCAAAGGTGGTTGTTGTGTGGTAGTAGTTCTCAGAGGTGGTTGTTGTGTGGTAGTGGTTCTCAGAATTGGTTGTTGTGTAGTAGTGGTTCTCAGAGGTGGTTGTTGTGTGGTAGTGGTTCTCAGAGGTGGTTGTTGTGTGGTAGTGGTTCTCGGAGGTGGTTGTTGTGTGGTAGTGGTTCTCA
This sequence comes from Meghimatium bilineatum, assembly GCA_034231615.1. Classification (NCBI taxonomy): domain Eukaryota; kingdom Metazoa; phylum Mollusca; class Gastropoda; order Stylommatophora; family Philomycidae; genus Meghimatium; species Meghimatium bilineatum. The sequence goes on along the minus strand of CM067311.1, from coordinate 12,774,582 downwards.
GAGGTGGTGGTTGTGTGGTAGTGGTTCTCAGAGGTGGTTATTGTGTTGTAGTGGTTCTCAGAGGTGGTTATTGTGTGGTAGTGGTTCTCAGAGGTGGTTATTGTGTTGTAGTGGTTCTCAGAGGTGGTGGTTTTGTGGTAGTGGTTCTCAGAGGTGGTGGTTGTGTGGTAGTGGTTCTCAGAGGTGGTGGTTGTGTGGTAGTGGTTCTCAGAGGTGGTGGTTGTGTGGTAGTGGTTCTCAGAGGTAGTGGTTGTATAGTAGTGGTTCTCAAAGGTGGTTGTTGTGTGGTAGTAGTTCTCAGAGATGGTTGTTGTGTGGTAGTGGTTCTCAGAATTTGTTGTTGTTTAGTAGTGGTTCTCAGAGGTGGTTGTTGTGTGGTAGTGGTTCTCAGAGGTGGTTGTTGTGTGGTAGTGGTTCTTGGAGGTGGTTGTTGTGTGGTAGTGGTTCTCAGAGGTGGTTGTTGTGTAGTAGTGGTTCTTTCACAACAACGTGCACAACAACCCAGCCACAGAAGATTAGTTACCTGTTGACTTTCTTGAAATATTATTGCCCAATCCTTCACCGTTGTCTTTTAAATACATTTTCCCACCATACACCAAGTAAGAAGGTTAAGACTGCAACCTCAATATTGCAAACAATGCAAATATTATAATGAATACTCCAAATCTACAAACAGACAGACAGACATATATGCATTCATTTTAAACATGAAAACTTTTTCTACCTGCTTGTGTAACTTCTCAAGTGCTTTTCTCTTCTCCTCTTCCAATTTACCCTGTTCTTCTCTCTGCAAGGCTCCAACTTCATCTCTCAGTTTTTGAAGTGCCTTGTCCATCTGCTTCCTACCAAATAATATTATTAATGGTCATATTCAGCACAATTAATAAAAAACTATTTAGGTACACATAACACTTTGTTTCACAAATCTGAAAAAATCTGGCATGCAAACAATATAATCTAAACAATATATGCCAGAAAGAATAAAATGTATATCCACAGGGAATATTTAACTCTAAGGGTAACATGAGTCTTTTGATATACTATCATAGTAATATTACTACTTTTGACAAAAGTCTTTTATAATTTATATTTTTAATGACAAAAACAATTGACTAAGAACAGGGTTTGAATTTTATAGTTCAAATGAACATATTGCTTAACATTTACTATACTGCATGAGGAACATTCCACTGTCATGGTATTTTGAACAGAAATAGGCTGAATATTCTACCTGTTTATATGCACCTCTTTTATATTATTACATTTTGCAATCATTCCCTTATTTCCATGCATAAAAGTTAACAAAAACATCAAAAATAAAAATGTTATTGCATTTTCCAAATACCCACCATAATAAAGGCAAAAAAGAATGCGGTGGCAGAGAAAATTTACTCAATTTTCAATCACAGAGTGCTACAGGTTAACAACAACAGTCAAATTAAAGTTTTCATACCACCGAAGTCAGATGTGTTATTGCAAATAAAATGATATTACAATGACTTATCTGTTCTCTGGACTATAATTTGCTGGTAATCTAGTAGGACAATTGTCTGTCCTGTTATAAGAGATATACAGCGGGAGATTGAGCACAAACAGAAAAAATAGTTAAGAAAAATGTGTGGTATGAAATTCTAAAAATAAATAGTCAAAAAAGTAAAAATGTTATAGAAAGTATAATTTTACAGTATACACTTGTCCAACTGTTAGCAATGACAGAGCACAGTGAATTGTGCTGCATAAAAATTATATATAAAGCAAAAGGTATAGAAAAGATAGCAACAACAAAATAAACTTAAGGTAGCTGTTAATTAATTGTCTATCATCAAGTGTTGTCACTGCAACGAAGGTTGGTTGTAATGAACCTTCAACACCCTGTTTCTTTCCTTTCCACTTGTATCTCTGCCTATCTTTTGCTCACCTTTGTTTCCTCAACTGTACCTTCAAGAAGGGTCTTCAACAAGTGTTAATTAATATGTCCATAATATTTTATTTGTATTTCTTTTCATAATTTATTTTCATATTAAGTGGTGTTAGAACTTCTTTATTTGTTTGCTTATCTTCCCACGAGTTTCTCCCTTTTCTTCTATATATCCACATCTCAACAACATTAATCTGTCTTCTAGCTATTTGTTCATTATCCGTGAACATCCATATATCTTACATGTAGAGTAAGATGTTATGTTTTCTGATTCTTACTTTTCCTAGATTTATTTGAACACTAATACAAAATATAAATTGAATCTTTTCCTGTATAGGACATTGTTTATTAAATATTTCTAAACAAAATTTATATATTCAGTAACTTTGTTGACTACCTCCTTTGTAATTGAAATGAGCATGGTGTTAAAAAAAGTACATATATGTGATCATACAGTAATAATGACTGCCATTTCACATTTATGTGATCATACAGTAATAATGACTGCCATTTCACATTTATGTGATCATACAGTAATAATGACTGCCATTTCACATTTATGTGATCATACAGTAATAATGACTGCCATTTCACATTTATGTGATCATACAGTAATAATGACTGCCATTTCACATTTATGTGATCATACAGTAATAATGACTGCCATTTCACATTTATGTGATCATACAGTAATAATGACTGCCATTTCACATTTATGTGATCATACAGTAATAATGACTGCCATTTCACATTTATGTGATCATACAGTAATAATGACTGCCATCCCACATTTATGTGATCATACAGTAATAATGACTGCCATCCCACATTTATGTGATCATACAGTAATAATGACTGCCATTTCACATTTATGTGATCATACAGTAATAATGACTGCCATTTCACATTTATGTGATCATACAGTAATAATGACTGCCATCCCACATTTATGTGATCATACAGTAATAATGACTGCCATTTCACATTTATGTGATCATACAGTAATAATGACTGCCATTTCACATTTATGTGATCATACAGTAATAATGACTGCCATTTCACATTTATGTGATCATACAGTAATAATGACTCCCATCCACATTTATGTGATCATACAGTAATAATGACTCCCATCCACATTTATGTGATCATACAGTAATAATGACTCTTATCCACATTTATGTGATCATACAGTAATAATGACTCTTATCCACATTTATGTGATCATACAGTAATAATGACTCTTATCTACATTTATGTGATCATACAGAGTAATAATGACTGCCATTTCACATTTGAAAAAAGGTTGGCAGCCTCAAAACAACTTTAACTTAATTTTATGAGATATTCGTAGGTTTTGACTGTGTGTTACTGTCAAAGAAAGAGAAACAAAGATTGCCATGAATATCATAAGAGATAACAAAATAAAGGTTAGACATGAGGTTAGTTACTCCATTATATGAATGGTCCAACTAAAAGGTAAGAACTAAAAACTGATAATATGAGATATTCTCTAGCACTTTAGGTATAACAAGTAAAATTAGATGGATATTCTCTAATGCCTTAGGTATAACAAGTAAAATTAGATGGATATTCTCTAATGCCTTAGGTATAGCAAGTAAAATTAGATGGATATTCTCTAGTGCCTTAGATATAGCAAGTAAAATTAGACAAGGATATTCTCTAGCACCTTAGGTATAACAAGTAAAATTAGATATTAGATTCACTGGAACCTTAGTTATAAGAAGTAAAATTAGATGTTGTTGGATATTCACTGGAACCTTAGTTATAAGAAGTAAAATTAGATATTGTTGTATATTCTGACACTTATAACTGTAGTTATAAGAAGTAAAATTAGATATTGTTGTATATTCTGACACTTATAACTGTAGTTATAAGAAGTAAAATTAGATATTGTTGTATATTCTGACACTTATAACTGTAGTTATAAGAAGTGGAGTGACTATGTAATAAGAAAAAGTAATATATTTACACATTGAGTTGAAAGGAAGAAACTGTATGTTGCATAATACATGTTCTGTCTTTCTAGTATATTCTGTTAAACATAAAGTTTATTAAAGAGTAATTATGTACAATTTTGCTTCTGTTTACTTATGCTTCTTAGCTGCTTAGTGAATTTATTATTTACATTTTCTTTGGAGTGGGGATAACTTTTCCTCATGTATAACAAATAATTAAATTTTCATTTAGAGAGAAGAAAACTCATTAAAATTTTTCTTTTGGGAAGAGAGAATTATTTATTCTACTTTTATATGGGGCAGAAGAACGTATTAATTAAAATTTTAGTTGCAGTACAATTATACACCACTACATGAGTAATTATTGCCCTTGTCTATGTTTGTAAATTTCATATTTATCCTTTACTAATTAAAATATGTATTTCTTTAGGGATGTGGTTAGGGTTAATTATGTAAAATTCAACTATCCTTACCCAAATATTTAAATAATTAAATGATGAATATGAAATTTACAAACATAGACAAGGGAAATAACTTGACTATGTGTTGGCATTTACTTGTACTGTACCAAATTTTATTTAGAACAAATTCTTTATTTAACTTACTAACAATGTGAATTATTATGAACCTTTCCTTGAAACAATTGTAACAGAAGGCACAAAGAAATAAATATAGTCTTATGAATAGTGCAAGCAAATAAAGCAAGGTAAGCACATCAAGGGAAGAAAAACAGCCATGTCAAACTTTATTACAGAAAAATTAGCTGTGCAGAGGTCACAATAAACATGCCAGGATGGAATCCCATTTACCGCAACTTGGCCTCCTCTTCAGAGCAGACTGACTTGTATTCGGCTTGGAGTTTTTCTAAATCTAGTTCCTGAGACCTGCTCAGCTTCTCCTTCTCTTGCTGATGAGATGACTCTAGTTCTGTTTGTAATATTCTAGCAAGCAACAAATCAACAGTTGTGTGGTTGTGTTTGAACATGTATTTTCATTCATATGTGGATGTTTCTTTATTATAAGATAGCTAGCTTACATATACATTCGTTCCATGAGACAATATTAATTATCACAGCTAAATTTTACCTATAGGTGCGCAATATTCCTTAACAAATGGGCAATGAAGGAATATATATATAAATATATATATATATATATATGAATATATAAATACACATATGCCTATTTATCTCTCTCTCTCTCTATATATATATATAGATAGACTCTAGCACCTTAGGTATAACAAGTAAAATTAGATGGATATTCTCTAGTGCCTTAGGTATAAAAAGTAAAATTATACATTGCTGGATATTCATATATATATATGCACTGTTGTGTGTGCACACATGTATTTGTTTGTTTGGATAACAGGAATTATGAGCAATATAGCTCTGGAATCCTTTTTGCACAATAGGGAATTTATCCACAGCTTGAATGGCAAAGTTGTTATGTGACGTATTCTTTCTAGAATGTTATCTTCTCTGTGAATCTCTTGAAATGTCCTCAGTTTTTAGCGAGTTCTCTGCCTCCTCCAGCAATATATGTATGCATTCTTGGATATCTCTAGTCCAAAGATGTCCTGGGAGACTGTTGCCTCTGTCATGTGACGTATTCCTTCCAGAACGTTGTCTTCCCAATGAACTCTCTGAACCTCTCTCTGTCTTGGGCGATGTGGCTTGCATTTTCTAGCGATGTATTCATATTATCTTTAATGTTGTCAGTCCATCGTCTTCTTGGTCTGCCCCTTCTCCTCTTCCCAGGTACTGTTGCCTCTGCTCCCTTAAAACTCCCTCAAGCAGAACTCTTTCCCTCTGTCCATGCCATTGTATCTCTTTACATGGCCGAAAGACCTAACTTCCTTCTCAATACGGTGTTTAGAAGCCAGCCTTCCTAGACGTTGATTTTGCTTAGCACCTTTTGGTTTGCTTTCCTTTCTGTCAATGGTATTATCAGGACTTTACTATAGCACTTTAATTCAAAGGCTGTTTTTCTTTTTGATACATTTTTGTTTAGTGTTCATGCCTCGTATCCGTAGATCGTCACTCGTTATGCATATAACAAGCATACCTTTGTTCCTATGTTTGCCCACCTGCCAAAATGTTTTCAGCTGTTTTAATTTAGACATCACCATTGCTGATTTCCTCTTGATCTCAACTGCACAGTTTCCTCCACTGTTTATGTTAGCTCCTAGGCATTCTAAATTTGTCACTTCACTCAGAACACAGTTATCAATATTAATTCTAGGTCTTGATTTCATTTTGTCTGTTGTGATTATTCTTGTCTTTTTCATATTAAGAAACAAGTTTTGATGTTCACTTAATCTTTTTGTTGATTTTATTATGTTCTGTAGATCTTGCTCGTTCTGAAGAAGGGCAAGGTACCTGGTTTAATTCAAGCTACAGACAGTTGTCGATCCAGGCCATTCGTAAAGATTAGAAAATCACTACAGTCAAAAAGTGTTGGGTTGACCACTAGTTTCTGAATAGGAAACTCTACCAACAGCTTAAATTTGCAAAAATGCCTAACTATATAAGCTGAATAAAACATAAACACAGTACCTTAATAAAGTATTTAAAAAGGTGTCCCTCATTCATGCCTGAGGCATATTGGGAAATACGGCGCTGGACCATAACTGATCATTGACCAATGGCATACCTAGAGATGATGTAGTCAGCATCATGCCCATTGTCTTTACTTTTCCAGAAGATCTACTACCTGTTTCCTTAACACAGCTGCTATTTATTTTACACTAAATATGTAATCTACAAAGCCTCTAGTTTATCAAACAAGAAAATACAAAGAGAACATGCATAAACAAATGTATCCAATTTAATATACAGATTCAAATAAAAACTATCATCTAATGAGCAAAAAATTTTTTAATAGCTTGATATACAAAATAGGATTAAAAGCTGTAAAAAATGCACTATTAAGCTGTGCGTACTGCACTACAGTATACAGTGTAATAAAAATGTGTGTTTCATACACTGGTAGTTTGTTGATACGAATGTTTATAAAAGTGTTATTGAATTCTATGTTAAATTGTTGGTACTAATGTTTACAAACATGTTCTTTAATGTTATGGTAAATTGTTGGTACGAATATTTACAAAAGTGTTCTTTGATGTTATGGTAAATTGCTGGTACGAATGCTTACAAAAGTGTTCTTTAATGTAATGGTAAATTGTTGATACTAATATTTACAAAAAATTTGTTTTATGGTCGTAAATTGTTGGTACAAATGTTTACAAAAGTGTTCTTTAATGTTATGGTAAATTGTTGGTACGAATATTTACAAAAGTGTTCTTTAATGTTATGGTAAATTGCTGATACGAATGTTTGCAAAAGTGTTCTTTAATGCAATGGTAAATTGTTGGTACTAATGTTTACAAACGTGTTCTTTAATGTTATGGTAAATTGCTGATACGAATGATTGCAAAAGTGTTCTTTAATGCAATGTTAAATTGTTGGTACTAATGTTTACAAAAGTGTTGGTTAATGTGACTGTAAATTGTTAGTACAAATATTTACAAAGTGTTTAAATAAATATATAAGCATTTGTTCCAAATAAATACTAACTTTACAGCATTTCTTTTGTCCGATCTTATTTTACTTTCTTCCTCGTCAATCTCTTTCTTAATTTCATCCTTCAACATTTTCAGTCTTCTGTCTTTGTCCTGTATATAACAAATGAGTATATTTAATATATTTAGGACATGCACAAATATATACACACACACACAAAAACAATGAGGGACCTTACAAAAAAACTATCCATTTTCTATGTTCTTCTGTTATGACTAATTTATGTCCATAATATAATTAGTAAGCGTCTAGGAATTTGGGAAACAATTAGAGGGTGCTGTTGAGATTTGAACCAGGTTCATTCAACTGACACCAAGGTCTCGCATCATGCATGATTTGTCAAATTCTGAAAACATGTCAACACAAGTTGTGAAATGAATTGGCGTCAGCTGAAAGGATGTGGTTTGTATCGTGTCTGCTATTTTCTAATTATTTATATCTTGTGATTTACTTTTGTCTGGATCTTTGTTGGTGTGGCACAGAGCATGTCTGTGACAGCCAAGGTACCGGCTTTGAATTCCGCCAGAGGCAATTCATAAAAACATGGCAAACTACTGAACATATTTATGTTGACTCGAAAATCACCACTGCCAAAAAATGCTGGGTTGATGTCCTGAATAAGATACACTACTATTTTTTTTCTTTCTTTTTTTTCACATATGTGAGGATTGTATTTTATTTCTTTTGAGAAATCTTAACTCATTCCATAAAGATAACTGATACTTGTGGCAAAATCTTACCAGGCTATTCACTGGTACATTGATTCTATCTTCCAGACTTAATTGATGTATCAGATGAATCAATGAGCATTAAAACAGGTTGTTATGTTAATCTTTGTTACTGCTACAACTAATAACCATATTTCACCAAAGTAAATTTGTATTGTTGTTAAGATATGAAATCTTCTTCTTCATCGTTCATTCTCAAACTCCTGCTGGATCTCCCTTGTAGCAAGACCATTGTCCTACTAGATTTCTAGCAAGATGTAGTCCAGAGAATGGAAATGCGTTGTGTCACCATTTTATGTGCGCCCATGGCCTGCCACATCCGTCTTCAGCGGGGTAAGATATGAAATATAAAGTGTGCAGGTTTCTAAGAAGTAATGATTTCACATAATGCTGAGAAGTAATGATTTCACATAACGCTGATTAGTAATGATTTCACATAACGCTGAGTAGTAATGATTTCACATAACGGTGAGAAGTAATGATTTCACATAATGCTGAGAAGTAATGATTTCACATAACGCTGAGAAGTAATGATTTCACATAACGCTGAGAAGTAATGATTTCACATAATGCTGAAGAACTCTTGTTCCTATTTCAAAACTCTCCCAAAAAACTTCTTGAGTATACTTCTTCAGCGTTGGTTAATGTGATAGTCATATTTTTTACTATTGAAGGATACTTCATTCTCAAACTCCAGCTGGTTTTCTCTTTCAGCTGGACGATGGTCCTACTAGATTTCTAAAAACTCCAAAGAATGGAAATGCAGTGGTACAGTTTTATTAACTACAATGGCATGACATGTAGCAAATCAGTGGATCTTCAGTGGATCTTGAGTATACAGTCACAGATACAACTAGTGGTATGGGGTTTTCAAGTCCTAATATCATTGTGTTCGCTATCTTTTTCTCACATTATGTTCCATAGTGTTAAATATAATATGCTATTTTCCTAGGGAATGGGAAGAGTTTAACCCATTAAACCTTCCATCCCTCCCTATTGACATGTTTTCGGTGGTTACTAAATGTTAAATTTTTACTTTCCTCATCACATCCCTTAAAAATCTTGACTGTCAGTTTCTTATTTTTGTTATAATTTGTCTTTTTAACTCTAGCATCTCTGAGAACTTCTACATTAGTTTTCTTGGCTATGTAATTTTCATCATTCTTCTTAAAACTTCTTCTTCTTTCCTGCCTCATTTACCCTTTATGGGTGTCAAGGGAGATACAATGCTTCATATAATGTTATTTGGTGTTCGTGTAATGTCTATTTGATGTTGTCGATCCAGTGTACTCTAGGTCTACCCGTGGCTCTTCTTTCTGCTTCTCCTCTCTTCATATATGCTCTATAAACTAATGAATCACACTGCATTCTTTCCAGATAACTAAACCATTGTATCTGTTGGTTTTGTATGTATTGTAGAATTGATATGACACCCATACAAAACTGATTGTATGAATCATGGAATCAGCTTCAGAAGATTTGCACTTTTAAAAAAAAGGTATTGAGCTGCAAAGAATAGAATTACTCAGCAGAAATTGGACATCGAGAATAACATAGTTAGAACACAGTGATATTAAAGTAGACTAATTGTCCACAGGCACACATTTTCTCACCTCTAGAAGCTCCAATTTGGCATTTTCTAGCTCTCTATTCAATCTGTCCTTCAACTCTTGAAGAGCTTTCTGATTGGCTGATGAGCTACGCTGTTCCTCTTCCTTCAGAAACTGCTCATGTGTTCTCCTAAATACATGAAGTCCAATAAGAAATGTTCTAAATGTATCAATATACTCCCATAGCAACTTTATATGTCTTCTAAATGTATCAATATACTTCCATAGCAGATCTATTTGCCTTTTAAATGCAGCAATATACTTCTATAACATCTCTATTTGCCTTCTAAATTTAACAATATACTTCCATAACAGCTCTATGTGTCTTCTAAAATTCATACTCCGTATTTTAATTTTGAGATTTCCCATTAGCATAGGTGGCAACTAGTATGGATTTGCAGTATTAATACATATTTGGGCCCCCCAAAAAATACTCCAATATTTCGTTTAATAAAAAAAGAAAGGTAATTTGGTGTTAAAATTCCTAGTAATTATTGCTAATGCAGACGATTTTATCTTGCACATATTGAGGGAGGAAAAAAGGGGTGGGGGTGTTTGGGTGCTATGGACAAACGTTTTTATTGAAAAAAGGAAATAAACTGTTAAAAATACGGATTTATTATAAAATAAGTTGACAGCTATGCATTAGCATTATAGAAAAGTTGCTGTAGTACAATTCAGTTAAGAATGAAGGTTATCATCAGCGCAGACAGGAAAAGTTCACATGTGTTTCGAGACCCATATCAATATATCCATTCTTCTTCTTCTTTCGTTCACTTGAAACATGTCTATATCTGTAATTCTGTCTCCTTAATAAAACTCACTGTCTTTTGTAGTTCATACAGTGTCCCATAGAGCTTTGATTCCAGTGTTGTTTCCTCTGGCCAATATGTCTGCCTCAGCGTTTCATGCTCAGAACACTCTTGAAGTATATGTTTGGCACTCTGTGCTGCCTGTCCACATGTACACATGGCCGTGTTGCCAATCTTGAACTTTGTATACATGTGACTGCGGAGTCGGTTGTGTCCTGTTCTGAGACGTAGAATTATAACTTGTTCTGGTCTGTTCATAATATGATAGTCATCTTGTGTTGGTGTTTGTGGCTTTCTTATTGACTTGATCATCTGTTTTTTCTGATGGTAGGTGATTGGTATATCTGGTTGGTCTTCGGCAGCACCTTCCTTAGCCAGTTGGTCTGCTTTTTCATTTCCTGGTATTCCACAGTGAGAGGGTATCCACTGCATGGTTACCCTATACTGGTAAGACAATTTGCTAAGTAGTTTTTTTAAGTCTGTTAGTTTTCCAGACTGGAGAGCTTGAAGCACTGACCTTGCATCTGTCAGGAATACCACAGGCTGTAGGTCAGAGTTGGAGTTCAGCAGCTTTTTAGCTGCCACACTAATTGCCTGGATTTCTGCATCATAATTATTGCAGAATTTTCCTGTCGGTGTTCTGATTGTATCTCTAGGCTTGTGTGGATATTCTATATATACACCTGCACCTCCATTCCTCACAGCATTCTGTGCTGACCCATCTGTGTACACTCTGACCCATATATCTTGTGGATATTCCTCATCCAGGAAACTGAGGGTGACTGTCATTCGCTGCACACTGTTCTGTTCGTCCTCGCTTAGTATTCCTTTCACATGGGTCTGAATGTATATTGGCATTCCATGGCTTTCACTCCACGGGGTTTGCTCTGGTACAGAACTTAAGGGGCTGTCAACTTCAGGTAGGTCTGTAAGTTGTCTACGGAGTCGTTTAGCTTGATGGATAAAGCTGCTCCTTTTCAGTCGTCCCATTGCTAGATTTTGGAATCTTTCCTTCATTGGATGACTTGGCATACACAGAAACTTTTCTGCTTGAATTAGTACTTTTGTGTCTCTGCGTTCGCCAAGTGTTTGCATTCTTCCCATTTTCTGCATCTCTGCTATGGGTGTTGATTTCATTGCTCCCAACATTATTCTAAGTGCCTGGTTTTGCACTTTATCTAGATCTTGTAATGTGGTGTTTGATGCAGGACACCACACAGCTGATCCGTATTCCAGGTGTGGTCTTATGCCTTGCTGGTAAACTTTACTGAGTATATTTCCACTGGCTCCCCATGTGGTTCCACTTAGTTTTCTCAGGATAGCTAGCTTCCTCCTGGCTTTTGTTGTTGCTTTGTTTATGTGCTGCTTCCATGTCAGCTTATTATCAAAAGTAACTCCGAGGTATGTGGGTTGTTTGTCTTCTTTCAAGAGCTCTCCATCTATCTTGATATGACCAGCTTTTTGTTTTGGTGAGAGGGTAAAGAGTGTAGTGCTGCACTTATCTGTGTTAATGCTGACGCACCATCTATTAGCCCATAAGGTTAGGGCATCGATAGCTCTTTGTATTTGTTTAGTTGCCACTGTTGCATGTTCTTCCGTGCACCAGATCACCAGGTCGTCAGCATACATTGCCACTTTGATCCCGTGTGGTAGTTCAGCAACTAGGTCATTGATGTAAACCAAGAAAAGTGTGGGTGACAGGACTCCTCCCTGGGGGACTCCATGACGCAGTAGAACTTTCTTGCTCTTACGACCATCTAATTGTACCCTGGCTCTTCTATTATGCAGGTATGCTTTTACCCATTTGTACATTCTTGAGCTAACCCTGCAATTTCGCAATTTCTTTAGGAGCCCTTCTTTCCAGACCTTATCAAATGCTTTCCTGAGGTCTATCCATGCTGCTAGTACCAGTTTCTTTTCTTGGAAGGCATCCTCAATCTCTTGGGAGAGGTAGGTTGCCTGATCTTCAGTAGAGTAGCAGTGTCTGAAACCTGCTTGCTGTGATACCAGAAGGTTTTCACTTTCAAGGTACCACTGCATCCTAAGATTGATAATGCGTTCCATTGTTTTACATAGACAGCTTGTGAGGCTGATGGGCCTGTAGTTGGAGACTGTGTTGCCATCTTTTCCTGATTTGAGGAGTGGTATCATTATTGCTTCTCCCCACGCCTGTGGTACATTTCCTGTGGACCAGCTTGTGTTAAAGATCTGCAGTAGCTTTGCTCTTGCTGCACTTCCCAGGTTTCTAATCATTTCATTGGACACTCCATCAGCTCCAGGGGACTTTTTCATTTTTAATTTGGATATTGCATGATCCAGTTCTCTCATTGTGATTGGTGCCTCCATGACTTCAGGTATAGGTTCACCTTGTCCAATGTTTTGCTGGTTCTCTCGAACCTCCTGTTGTTTGTCTGGGCTGACTTTGACGTTATTGTCTTCTGCAAAGGAATCTGCAAAGTAATCAGCTGCATGTTTACCTGTTAAAATGTTTCTATCTTTATAAAGTGTGATCCTGGTATTTCTCCCTGTACCTTCATCATTTAGTTGTTTTACAAGTTTCCATAATTTCCTAGTATCTCTTTCTAGGTTCAGCGACTCTGTTTTTTCTTTCCAGCTGCTCCGTCTGGCTTGTAACTTGGCTCTTTGAAATTTAGCCTTTGTTTGCTGATATTTGTTGTGATGTTCTTGGCTAGGTCTGTTCTCAGCCTGCTGTCTAGATGTTTCCATCTCATTTTGCAGCTTTTCCAGTTCATCATTCCAGTAGGGTTTGTAGTTTTTGCGTGCCCCCCTGAGTATGGTTTTACTAGCAGCATGTAGTATGCATCTATTAAATTCACTCACTGCTCTATTGATGTCTTTGTCCAAGTTCATGTCCTTAGCTAGAACACTGGTTAAATGCTGGTACATTTTCCAGTCTGCCCTTTTATAGTTCCACCTAGTGAGCGTGCTGCTGTCCGTGGTAAATTCATTGTGGATTTCCAGAAATACTGGTCTGTGGTCACTACCTCCAAGCTGCTTTCCAACGACACGTGTGATGTTCCATTCCAAGCCTGGTGAGTGAAATGCTAGGTCTGGTGTAGAGGTGGTGTGCCATGCTCTCGAGTAGAAGGTTGGCGAGTCTGCTGGCTGGTTAATAAGGATGAGATTATTTTCATCCTGCCAGCTCTCAAGTTCCTCACCTCTCTTGTCAATATGATCGTAGCCCCAGCTCTGAGAGTGGCTGTTGAAGTCACCACACACCATAAGTCTCTCTTTGTCTGGAATTGTGTCTAGTGCCAATGGTTTATCATTTGGGCAGTAGTAGTTCAGGAGATGGAATTCTGCACTGTCTGTTTTTAGGTGGAGCATCTGGTATTCTGCCCCTTCCATATATACTTCAAGCTGACATGCGCTGATATTGTTTTTAACAAGTGTCAGAATTCCACCCTTTCGCCTGTCCTTTCGGTCAGATCGGTAGCACTGGTAGCCTCTGATTTTGAAGGCTATGTCGCTGCTGAGGTGTGTTTCTTGGATACAGCATATGTTAACTTGTTCTTCACTGAGGACATTTTCAAGTTCCAATTTTTTGCTGTATCCATCTCTTTTACTGTTGACACCCTCAGCATTCCAGTGCATTATTTTTATTGGTCGTTTGTTTGTTTGGCCAGTAGCTCTATTCCCTTGCCTCCTGGCTCCTCGGGGCAATTGAGAAGGACTTCCAGTAACTGAGGTTGGGCCCTTTCGAGGTATAGGGCCCGGCACCGTCCCTGCCTGAACGTCCGCCACAGGGCAGGCACCATAACTTTTTATAGATGTAGACATGTTTCCATTGTGTTTTGTGCGTGGCATCCTGATTATCTGTGCGCCTTTTGGCTGGATGCCTCCGTCTTCAGCACTCTGCTTACTAGGGCAGGACTATGGTCCTGCTCGAGTGGGACTGCCCGACCAGTCTTAGTTTCCAGCCCCTGATGGCTGAACTAAGCCCCATCACCTCTGCACGGTGCTGGTCTCGATGGAGAATATATCCATGAGAGTGTAGAATACACTGTACCAGTTCAGTGTTGATTTATCAGTCTTTTCACATATCTATTATGTTTCTCTTTCCATGCTGTTCCAATGTTTACTTTTCTTCTTCAGCATTCATTCTCAAACTCCTACTGGATCTCTCTTGTAGTAGGACCATGATTCATTCTAGATTTCCAGCAGGATGTAGTCCAGAGAATGGAAATGTGCTGTGTCACAGTTTTTTATGCAAACTTTACTTAATAAGGTACTTTTGTAGAAGTAGTTAGTTTTATCATTTACAAATAGACTATCATATTAATGCAAATGAAAAAAATTTACATGACAATATACAAAATAGATAAAAATCAAAGTTTCAACTGTAAGGTCTTTAACTTTCCATATTCTTGACAGTGACCGTGGTTCACACAAAAATATATATGAACAAATACACATCTTCTTCCACTTTCAGACTCCATTCTTAGACAAGAATGATTTTTGCAAAAATGGAAGATTTTTAAGATTTACTTCAAAACCACCCATGTATAATATTAGTCACCAGATCATCACCACTGCACTCTGGACAAGTCCATAAGTGCTCCGATCTCATATTCAGTATGTTCTTCAGCATGTGGGAACTGACTGTTCCAGTTCTGTGTTGGTTGATAACGCTTCTGTTGATTCCTACATGCTGCTTGTTTCTTGCAGCAAAATGCTTCACACCCATGTCCTGCATTCTTGTCATAGATACGGAAGAAGAAATACACCCTGTATCTTCTAACTGGCCCAACTCCACAATTGCAATAAAAATATCAGCACCGTCACAAGTTAATGTGGTCATGCTGGCAAGTCTGTCTGCTCTTTCATTTCCCTCAGCACCCACATATCCAGGTACAAATATGAAAGTAACTCTTTCAGCACAGATTTTGTCATTCTCATGCCACAGATGGCGTATATATCCCAACTAAATATTTCTATACATACTCATAGATTCAGTAGGAAAACAGACACCAATATTCTAGGACTCCAGCCATATCATTACATCCGTCATTGCCATCACCTCCATTGTCATACTACAAGTGGTTTGAGGACGCCAGAAATTGCAAGTCAGGGTTTAGAAAGACGACAAATTGTTCAGGATCTAGTGAAATGGATCACATTGGACAATGATGTAATGCATTTGAAGCTCTGGTAAACCCAAGGAAAGCAGTTATGACTTGATTCTCTCTGAATGACCACATCCATGCACTAATGCATCCTACCAATCTATATGAAGAGATAGTGCACAGATCATCAACTTTAAAATATCTGGGAGTACCATTTGACAGATGTTTGTGATTCAGTGAACATGTCAATTACACAATCTTCAGGGCTCAAAATGGGTTATTAAATATATATTAAAGAGCATAGGGACAAAGGTAAATCTTGTGGAAATCATGGGAGTATAGCGAATTGTCGTACCAGTATAGGGTAACCATGCAGTGGATACCCTCTCACTGTGGAATACCAGGAAATGAAAAAGCAGACCAACTGGCTAAGGAAGGTGCTGCCGAAGACCAACCAGATATACCAATCACCTACCATCAGAAATAACAGATGATCAAGTCAATAAGAAAACAACAAACACCAACACAAGATGACTATCACATTATGAACAGATCAGAACAAGTTATAATTCTACGTCTCAGAACAGGACACAACAGACTCCGCAGTCACATGTATACAAAGTTCAAGATTGGCAACACAGCCATGTGTACATGTGGACAGGCAGCACAGAGTGCCAGACATATACTTCAAGAGTGTTCTGAGCATGAAGCGCTGAGGCAGACATATTGGCCAGAGGAAACAACACTGGAATCAAAACTCTATGGGACACTGTATGAACTACAAAAGACAGTGAGTTTTATTAAGTAGACAGAATTACAGATATAGACATGTTTCAAGTGAACGAAAGAAGAAGAATAATGGGAGTATTTTTGTCAGATCAGATGTTCAACTGCCACACCTCAGTACCACCCTCCTCAGAAACAAGGCTGAGGAAATCCATTTCACACAAAAAGGGCTGTTAAGTTTTAAAAACTGATCCAGCAGAAGATGCAAAGGGACCCTGTTGTAAGCATCCTCCAAATCAATCATCATTGTACATGTCTCCATAAGTGCACAGAAACCCTTATAAACATCCTGAGCAAAGACAATCATATTACACCATGCCTCTTTGTTTCAGGGATGTCCATCAAGTGTGGGCAGAAGAAAATGCAACTGTTCAATCAAGCGTATTATTTTTTGTTTGTAATGATATTTTCCAACAATTTGCAATAGTATTCTGCATTATTACTCTATGTTGTTGTCATGTGACATATTTTTCCCAGAATGTAGTCTCCTTTATGAATTTTCTGAAATCCCAGTAGCCCCTGGTAAGCCTTCTCTATCGACATATGCATGCATCCCTGAATAGCTCTTGTCCAGCGACATCTTGGTTGACCATCTATATCATATTTATATAACAGCAGCTTAAAGAAATGTATTGCTTGTAAAGACTGGCTGAAGAGCTATCTGATACCTAAACCTGGTAAGGATCAAACATAAGAAGGTGCAGAGATACTATGATGTAGTTGCTTGAGATGGATTAAGGAAGAGGTATAATGTAGTTGTTTGGTGACTGCCTGTTAGTTGTTTGGTGACTACCTGTTGGTTATTTGGTGACTGCCTGTTAGTTGTTTGGTGACTGCCTGTTAGTTGTTTGTGACTGCCTGTTAGTAGTTTGGTGACTGCCTGTTGGTTACTTGGTGACTGTTAGTTGTTTGGTGACTGCCTGTTAGTAGTTGTTTGGTGACTGCTTATTAGTTATTAGTAATTGCCTGTTAGTAGTTTGGTGACTGCCTGTTGGTTACTTGGTGACTGTCTGTTAGTTATTTGGTGACTGTCTGTTAGTAGTTGTTTGGTAACTGCCTATTAGTTATTGCCTGTTAGTTGTTTGGTGACTGCCTGTTAGATGTTTGGTGACTGCCTGTTGGTTACTTGGTGACTGCATGTTAGTTCTTTGGTGACTGCCTGTTAGTTGTTTGGTGACTGCCTGTTGGTTACTTGGTGACTGCATGTTAGTTCTTTGGTGACTGCCTGTTAGTTGTTTGGTGACTGCCTGTTGGTTATTTGGTGGCTGCCTGTTAGTTGTTTGATGACTGCCTGTTAGTTGTTTGGTGACTACCTGTTGGTTATTTGGTGACTGCCTGTTAGTTGTTTGGTGGCTGCCAGTTAGTTGTTTGGTGAATGCCTGTAAGTTGGTCAAACATTATCTGGTCCCATTTATCTGCATGTACACACAATCTAAAATCTACTGACAAACTCACTTGTCAGAAGCTGTTGCAGCTGCCAGATCTGCCTTTCTCTTCTGGTCAACATCCAGGTCCAAAGGTGAAATCTTACCCATTGGTGAATCATCTCTGGCCGTTGACTTCAGAGACAGTGTCCCATCAATATCCTGACCAACAAAGAAAGTACTTCATGAGCTATTTATCAAACTTGATAAGCGTACTGACTAAATTGAACAAAAATATGCTTGAAATGTCAAGAAATGTATTTAACAAAAACATATTTCAACAATCCAAATTATTAATTATACCATTAATCAAGAGTTCACAGAAATATGAATTAAGAGAGCAAGGAATGCAGAATTATAAATGGAATAGCAATGTAAGCATGCAGGAGAACATGTTCTATATTAAAACAGTAGCAACATTCACAGTTAAACTGACAATGTAAAAAAAATAGCACAGATAAACAGCATCCACAGATATAAACAATACAAAAGTGTGATATCTACATAGTCATAATACAATGAACAATACCTGCTACCACAGAAAGCAAGGGCTGATAATGAAATCTGAATTAGATATGCAAGAAATATTTTAGCATTTTTTTTACTGCACAGTTAGTGCTTAAATAAATCTGACCAGAGTAATCTATGTAGTCATAGCTATTTTTCAAAAATAAATGTGAAATAAAACAATAAAATAGTTATTCCTAACAGTCTAGACTAGAATGATGGAAGATGGCAGAATACAGAAGGTACTGCTATATGGAAGATTACAGTCCAGGAAAAAAATCTCAGGGACTACTTCTAATTCGGCACAAAAATGTAAGATGTATGCAAAATATGTATGTTTAACCTTTAGCAATCTAAGGGTGGTACGGATCCCCTCCAGTATTAGCTTAGTTTTCACGAAAGGTGTCCGGGGCCATCTATAAACAAGGCGTGTTTATATGACGTAGCACAGCCTTATTTGGTAATGCACATAAACTGGGACATGCGCAGATGAAGCCTATTCATTTCCACTTTAGATAGAGGTAATTTTAGTGACACTGAGTCTCGGAAGCATGGATATGGACATTTTTAAAGATGGAAAAGTTGAAAATTCGCATGTCCCTTCTGCATATAGCCATGATTGGCGTAGCGACTTCGATGAAATTGTTGGACATATAGGCCTTGCTGATAACATTAGTGTGTTAGATGTGTTTTGAGAGGTAAGTTGATTTTTAGAATAGTATATAGTATTGATCACGCTGCTTTCATGATTTAGAAGGTGAATATTGACTGTGTTGGAGCAATAAAAAATGACTAGGTCTATCTTTCAGATAACGATTTATGGCAAATCTATGAGGTTCATTCATTCTTACCAGTGACATTATGATGATTTGACAATGAAACCACATAAATACTATTTGAATTAGGTTTATTTTACAGGATTCCCACTTCAGAAAATATAAAAACCATAGATAAGTAATTTTTTAATAATTTTATTTCCTTTTATCTGTTATAATTTCTTTATTTTTTGGTGAAAAATTATCTTTACTACTTTCTAATACATCTGGTATCACACACATACGTAAAAAAATTACACCAATATATGCAGTATTCAATTCTTTATTTATATGTACAATAATTAATTAATTATCTCTAACAACAAAAAAGTTATTCCATTTTTAAAACAGCCACAATCAATAACACAAATTCTCAAAAAAGAATTCAGTGGCAGGGAGAAGTTTTTTGATTTGTAAACACAGCTTGCTAAAGGTTAATATATGTATAATATACAGGCATTGATTAGAACAGAATGCCATGGATCATGTTGGGCAGGAGGAGGGAGGAGGAAAGCATGAATGGTATAACAGCAAAAAAGAAAGTGATATTAGATAATTCAAGGTCTGCATGTCCAGAAAGACACACAACAGCACACGATGGTACTAGCAGGCTTGTGATTCCTAGTGCATACTGTGGAAAACACTTTGTGCCACAGATTGGTATTATGCCTCACATCAATCATCGCCGTAGAGCAGCATAGATTATGTTTCTTTGTTTCCTATAGCATAACAATAATACTATTGCCTGCAAAGATGCCTACTACAAATTAGTAGTTTGATATATCATCTTCTTCAGTGTTCATTCTCAAACTCCCACTGAATCTTTCTTGTAGCAACATAATGGTCCTAGTAGACTGCCAGCAATTTTGTTGCCCAGAGAGTGTAAAATATGTTGCGTTGTCATTTTATTTGCACAATTGGCCAGAAACATCCATCTTCAGCAGATTTGGTATATCGATGTTCAGAAATAGCCACCCAGTTTATAATTAATTTGTTTGTGTATTAATTCTCTAATTTTGGCTGGATATCTTGTATTAGGATAATACTTCTACTACAGGTTTAACATAAAAGTTGAATATATAATCTTCTTCAGCATTCATTCTGAAAATCCCGCTGCATCTCCCTTGTAGTAGGACAATGGACTTCCTTGATTTCCAGCTGGATGTAGTCCAGATAATGTCTTTTTTTGACACTATGACTTGCTAAGAATTAGCATTTTTTGTAATATCTTAATGTTCAGTATGCACTAAATGACTATCATTATAGTATTATACAAATATCCAATAAATAACATTTCTCTATAACACTCATGCATGAAAACACCACAACCCAGTTATAAGTATAATGTACATGTTAGCAACAAAATTCTGCTCTTACCTGGCCTAATCTACTGTCTCTTGCATTTATCTAAAATTTAAATGGGTCAGTTTGGAAAATTAATGTGTTAATAATTCACAAAAACATTTAACACAGTTAAAATAATTAACACTGTATGTACTAAGCAGAAAAATAAATGTAACGTATTAGTAGCAGTAACTAAAACTAGCACAGATGTAACTGATTATTATAATAAACACAAAAAGAATGAATAAGTCATTGTGTTATTTTGAATATAGATATTCACATTATCAGAAGTCGACAAACTGAACAAAGAGGTTTTGACAACACCACATATGAAAATATAACTATTTTTAAAATAAAATAAAACAACAAAAAAAAAAATTTAAAATACATAACATCTTGTTGAAGACCTTATTTGAAGGAAGGAGTTGACGAGCAAGAGGTAGACAGAGATACAAGTGGGAGGGAAACATCACAAGATGGACAGAATACAGTCTAATAGAGTGCACATCCAAGACAAGAGACTGAATGTAGGTGTGTGCTACATCAAAGGGACTTTCTCAGAATAGGGAGAACTCTGAATTGAACTAGCTAGGATTGTCAATGATTTCAATTTAAACTACTTGAACTATCAACAATTCTTGAGCTTAATAGGAATTGAACCAGTCCATTCAATGGCACCAAATCACCTAGCAACTATCGTACACAGGATTTTTCCATACTTGACTAACCACATCTCCAAAAAAATGATGCGATTTTGTCAAGACATTCAAACTGTGCACTTAAGTCGCTGAGAACGGACCAATCAAGACAAGGACTATTACAACAATAACAAACATCTTGTACAGGTATTGAAGTATCCTCAGTAACAACAAACATATAATAATATAATATAATCTCAGTGACTTGAGTGCATAGTTTGAATGTCTTGACAAAATCTCATCTTCTTTTGAAGAAGTTAGTCAAGTATGGAAAAATCTTGTGTAAGAGAGTTGCTAGGCGATTTGGTGCCATTGAACATACTGGTTCAATTCCCGTTAGACTCAAGAATTTTTAATTTATCCTCTGGCTTCCTTCTTCAATTTACTTGTATAGAACTATCAATATATATTCTCTGTGTAAACAGCTGAAAGATGCTGAGCATCTATAGGTCTGGCAAGAGTACATTGACATCGGCTGTGTTAACAAACAAAATATTAAAATACCTAAGCAGTATAAAATAAAATAAGCAGTATATATATAATATAAGTAAAACTATAAACAAATAAATAAATAACCCAAGCAAATCACTACGTTTCAATGATTTCAGGACTCGAGAAAATTACTTCATTTAAACAATTTAATTTTGAAGCATAACAGGAACAAATCAGTGCTACTAAACTATTGTTACTTTTGATGTGCCACTAATACATCCAATCACATCATCAGTACAATGTGGATGATAGCAATTAAAACCACTAGCTAATTCGACGAACTGGATTTGCGAGGTGAGCTCACTATCAACTCTGCTACGAATGTGTCGAGAATTGGTGCAACAAAACAGCACAGCACATTTCCAATCTCTGGACTGCATCCTGCTGGAAATCTAGTAGGACCATTGTCCATAAGAGAGATCCAGGGGGAGTTTGAGAAAAAACACTGAAGAAGAAGCAATTTTAAAGCTCCAACATATTAAGTCTACTTTAAAACAATTTAAAAACAAGACTATTACTGATTGTGAGCAATTAAAAACTACTAAAAATTCTAGAAAATTAAAAGCATTCTATGCAACATGTTATTGTCACAAGAAGTGAGACAACGGTTTTTAACAATGAAAATCAATACTTGTCATATTGATGAAAAGCATGGACAAATGAATAAGCAAATAATAGGTGTCACATGATGGCCATACAGTTTACACCTGAAGATGCACACTAAGAAACAGCTGAAGAAGCGATCTGAGTGCATATTTACATATATCCAAGTGATTAGATGAGGACACAGATATATGTCTACCTTTTCTAAAGCTCCTCTAAATCCTGGTTCCAGACTTTCAAACTCCATTAACTTCTCTGATAAATTTTTATCTAAGCCAAAATCCTATGTAAATAAAAACAAAAACATCATAATCAATAACAAGGTAAAAATGTATGCTTATAAATGTTGGGTTAATTTGAGAGCCCCAGGGAGTATGAGTTTGTTATTCGGTCGTACAAGTAGATGACACCCCCATAGTCGAGTTATTTCCCTTTTCTATGTTTGTAAATTTCATGTTCATCATTTAATAATTTAAATATTAATTTATTTTAGGGTTTGGATGGTTCTGTAAACTAAATCATGCAAATCTGTTGTATTTATGTTCTTTCACTGTGAAATTATCAAAATATAGCCGGGGGAACTGTTTAAAACATGTAGATTTGCAGTAAAATCGTTCTTTGAGCTTAGGTCTAGAGTCATTTTTGGTGCCACTTCAACATATTCGATATCAAACGTCTACAAGTCTCCAAACCAACGCGGCATTCTGTATATTTACTGCTGTGAAACTAAATAACTAAATAATTCATGATTCAAGCCACGATTCAATGTTATTTTATTCAAAATACGATGAAAGAAAGCTCTATAAACCGGTCCACCATCATGGCATCGTACCGGTGTGCAGATGTGGTCAGATTAATTGCTATAAAATTTGTATCTTCTGGCTAGCCATTGTTACAACGATCATGTCGGACGTAGGAATGAACAGGCATCAATAGCGCATGTTCCAATCAGGCTGTGGGGCGTCTATTATAACGATATGGAGTATGTCGTCAACGGCACTAGTCGCCATTTTGTTTTTCGGCGACCTGTGTTAATATAGGCGCTGTGAAGGTTAAAGGATTATTTCCCATGCCGCCAAATACTCAACACCAACCTAGTGTTTATTATTTACCAAGATCAATCATAACTTAAGAGTAGATTGTTTATACTACTCACCCCACAGCGCAGTAAGTTAAGATAATAGTATGACCCCTGTGTATATCTTAGCATCTGAGAACACTCCTTGCAATAGTAACAATGACTATTAGTCGAAAGAAATTTCACCACAATTACGGCAGCCATTTTGTAACTAGGAATTCAATGGCAGAGTGATGTTGCAAATTACTTTAAATTTCAGATCGGTGGAGATTTCTTAAAAACTGTGAAATATAGACCCGTCTCCTAGGAAAGAATCCATTCTACCTGTGCACACTCTCTCAGATGTTATTTAGAATATTTTCAAAGAAAATCTACTCAACATTATGGCTCAGAAACATGGATAATCAAAAACAACTAGAAGACACAATTGATGCCTTTGAGTTTGGGTGTATAAAAAAAGGAAGAACTTCACAGAAAGAGAGAAATCGAACAAAGAGGTTCTGACAACAGTGCAAATGAAAAGATAACTACTAAAAGAAACAAAAATCAAAGAAATAAAAATATTTGTTATATATTAAAAGACATGATACCTTCTTGAAGATCTTACTTAAAGGGAGGAGCTGAAGGGAGCCAGGCAAGAGGTAGACAAAGATACAAGTGGGAGGGAAACATCACAAGATGGACAGAATAGTTTAAAAGAGTGCACCTCCAAGGCAATAGACAAAGAATAACAGCACATGTTGATGATGTGCTAATCTTGGAAGATCATAATCTTTGTTGTTCACAACATGTCAGTTCTAATCCATGAAACCCATAGCCAACAGAAAAATAAGGTTACTGCATTGAACATTTCAACACAATAAGTCCTGCTGTGATTTCTGTCTTCAACAATCTAATAATCACTCCTAATCAGAAGTCACAACAGGCAAGATTGAAGGCAACAGAGACCGACAGCATGAGAAAATATTAGACAGTTTGATAACCTGGCACGGCAGGGAAACAACAACGATTTTGATAGATAATGCTGGAGATAGAGAGCTGTGGAGAGTCATGATCACCTACGCCAGTTGGCATGGCACCTGATGATGATGATGAATCATAATAGTAATTACAAATGAACTTACCACTTCCTTATTATAGTCATTGCTTTCACTCTCAGTATCTGCTTTCCCTTTGATATTTCCATCTGAATCTGAATTAGAATCCTGTTATGAAGAGTTGCCAGATATGTTATCACTTCACCATAACATAATGTAGAGCCAAATTGTACAACCCCTTATATCAAATTTATATTGGTAACTTGAAGTGCTTAAATCACTGTTATACTAATAGAAATACACAAAATATTACTTGTTTCCCAATAGTTTCATTTCTAATTTTCATTCACATTGCGCTATAATATGAATTAAGAAGGATAGAGAATAGGTAGCTCCAATATGATGAGTGGAGCACATATAAAACATATGAGTGGAGTACATATAAAACATATGAGTGGAGCACATATAAAACATATGAGTGGAGTACATATAAAACAGATCTTATAAAAACATTTTTTCGGTATATGTACTCTAGGGAGCCACGTTAGCGCACTGGCTTCGCATATGAGTGGTTCATTCCCCAGCTGAGGCGGAAATGTTTTCAGATCGCAACGGCTCGCAGGTTGACCCAGCCTTAAATGAGTACTGGATTAATGCGGGAAGTAAAGACTGCGAGGGAGAGGAGATGACTACCGCCCTCATTTGCAGAGCCTGTGAAATGTGAGATCGCTAACATCTCACACCCCTACGGCATGAATAAATGCTATGGGTTACTTTACTTTACTTACTTTTTAACTCTACTGATGGCTTTCTACCATGACACAATGTCACCATCTTCTCTCTTTGCCTTATTGTTTTTTTCCCCTCTCAATTTCACCTGTTGTACATTGTATTTCAAACCTTTTCTTGTGATATGGCCATAAATGTGGAAAGTTGTATCTTCATCTTCAGCGTTCATTCTCAAACTTCCGCTGGATTTCTCTTGTAACAGGACAAAGGTCCTACAAGATTTCCAGTTGAATATAGTCCAAAGAATGGAAATGTGTTGTGTTGCCGTTTTATTTGCGACAGTGGCCCAACACATTCATCTTCAGCTGTGAAAAATGTATCTGATATTGATAAATAACTTTCTTCTGGCATCAGCCCCCCCCCCCCCCTCAGAATCTCTTCATTTGTTTTTCTAGCCTTCCATGGGATTCTCAGAATTCTTCTGAAGAAACATATCTCTGTGCCTTCTAGTTTTCTACTTGTTTATTCATGAACACGGGAACAACAAAATAAGGCAACTACAACAACAAGAAACAGAAAAGAATAAATCTACATTACATTACAAATTAATTACAAAACTACATTACATTACTAATTAATGTAATGTACATTCGAGGTAATGTACATTACATTACAAATTAATTACAAAACTACATTACATTACTAATGTAATGTAATTAAACTAATTATTTCATTACAAAAATGATTAAACATTACAAAACTACATTACCTCATAATTTAAGGCAGCTATATCATGAGCACTGAAATCAAACCGGTGATTGTGTTGCCAATCATTATCCTATGAATAGAGCATAGATAAATATTATTCAGTCACATTACATCAGATTTAGAGGTCACAACATATCTATTGATTTTACTTGGCAGTAAGGAAATAAAAATAAAGTTGTAGATACTTACTTGTGTCTGCTTATGGTGTATAATCAAAACCAAAATAAATATCTATATATTTATTTTCTTCAATATAACTAGCAAATTGTATGCATTCAAAGGTGGCCAATATTTTTTTAAAAAAAGGATGGTGAGTAAATATTATCATAAACAAACACCAGATAAGTCCATAAGAGATCAGTGATCAGTAAATATGTCATAGTGTAGCGGCTAACAATTCCAGTTTGATGAATTTCTATGTTTATTATGTTTCATTATCTGGGCAGTTCCTATCTTCTCTACTATGGAGAGTATTCAAGATGGTGGTATGTTTCCATCCTTTGGAAAGATTCGAAGAACCCACAATCAACGTCTCGCTGGTACACTGAGCTGCCTAATATATCCACTGAGCTTAATGCACCATTAGAAGTTGATGGACTGGCGAGTCAAGCATTTATAGGAATGTCCTCAGTGCAATGATGCTGATTATTAATCAAGAATCCTACAATCTTGGTGTTTGTACCAGAAATAGTAACCATTATTCACACTTCTGAAAACCATATGAATAGACAGTCTCTCAATGCATTGACTATAACAACACAGTCTATTTATTTACCTTCAGATTCAGTGTCTATGTTGCTAGCGAGATATGTGATGTGATTTGAACAGTTTGCATCTCTATGTGATAATACATAGTTTTGGGAAGTTTGTGATATTACAAGTATTTCTTGCTAGGGTACGAAAGACAGTTAGAAAAGCATATCTTTGATTAAGCAGTGTTTCTTGCTAGAGTGTAACAGGTAGTTGTGGAACGTATGTCTATAATCTTAAAAGTATTTCTTGCTAGGGTGTGATAACAAGTTTTTGGGAGGTGAGTTGTGTTAATAGAAGTATATCTCATGGGAGCATGACATATAGTTTTGGCAACACATACTGAAAGTAGCAGTATTTCAGACTAGGGTATTGAGATGTTAGAAGTGGGTATGTGATACAACAATAAAATATTAACATGTTATGTGTTCTAAAGGGCTGCAAAATTAAATGATTTGCATTACAAGTAAATTCAAGTAGGAAGCAAGAGAATAAATTAAAAATTCTTAAGACTAACGGGAATTGAACTACTCTGTTCTAATAGCACCAAATCGTCTGGCAACTTGTGTAGGCGATTTGGTGCCATTAGAACGAACTGGTTCAATTCCCGTTAGTCTCAAGAATTTTGTATTTGTATTGGGACATTAAAGTCCTATTTTAGTGAGAACTACACCATCAACTGAAATGCATGCAACGTTTGTTTCTATAAGGGTTAATAAGTATCAAAGAGTGTTACAATAAAAATCACTTACTCCTAAGTATCATAAAGTACCAAAATAAAGCATCAATGGCTTATAAGTATCATAAAGTGCCATAATAAAGCATCAATTGCAAGTATCATAAAGTGCTACAATAAAGCATCAATTGCAAGTATCATAAAGTGCTACAATAAAGCATCAATTGCAAGTATCATAAAGTGCTACAATAAAGCATCATAAAGTGCTACAATAAAGCATCAATTGCAAGTATCATAAAGTGCTACAATAAAGCATCAATTGCAAGTATCATAAAGTGCTACAATAAAGCATCAATTGCAAGTATCATAAAGTGCTACAATAAAGCATCATAAAGTGCTACAATAAAGCATCAATTGCAAGTATCATAAAGTGCTACAATAAAGCATCAATTGCAAGTATCATAAAGTGCTACAATAAAGCATCAATGGCTTCTAACTATCATAAAGTGCTACAATAAAGCATCAATTGCAAGTATCATAAAGTGCTACAATAAAGCATCAATTGCAAGTATCATAAAGTGCTACAATAAAGCATCAATTGCAAGTATCATAAAGTGCTACAATAAAGCATCAATTGCAAGTATCATAAAATGCTACAATAAAGCATCAATTGCAAGTATCATAAAGTGCTACAATAAAGCACCAATGGCTTCTAACTATCATAAAGTGCTACAATAAAGCACCAATGGCTTCTAACTATCATAAAGTGCTACAATAAAGCACCAATGGCTCCAACAAAAGAATCCAACAAAAGTTAATACAGATATAACAGAAATAAAGCAAACTTACATCATCATCCCCTAATTGCACTTGGTAACCAGGAAGAGTAACACTGCTAGTTACATTCAAACTGTTAGATTTGAATGAGCCTGTTGTAGTATTAAGACTGCCTCTCATCTGATAGATAGCAAAATACCAATAAATTAATACATACAAACAGTACAAGCTCATAATAACAGTAAAGAAAATCCAAATAATATATCAACATTTTCATAAAGGCGAGGATTCATTTGGCTATTTCCAACCTGTCTTGACAGTCATTGATTTGTTGATTTGACAGTCGCCCGTGTGTTGCCGGGGCTCGAAAGGGAAAGCAAATAATAGCAACACTGTTTACCTTCCACGCATGTCGTAAAAGGCGACTAAGGAGGATTATGGGATAGAGTTGGCTGTCCCATCCCATATAGGGTCAGTGACCCAAAGCCAAGCTGAAGTAAAATGTGTCAGGTCGAAAGGCGCAGATATCGCAGCAATGCTGTAAACCATGAGACAACGCATTCCGTTCTCCTGACTTCATCCTGCTAATCTGCAGGAGTTTGAGAACGAACGCAGAAGAAGATTTGACAGTCACTGATTTACTATTCTTGACAGTCACTGATTTGCTGATTTGACAGTCACTGATTTTCTGATTTGACAGTCACTGATTTGCTGACTTGACAGTCACTGATTTGCTGATTTGACAGTCACTGATTTGCTATTCCTGACATTCACTGATTTGACACACGGCAGTGACAGATTAGGGCCTTTATACGTCATTAACAATTTCAATGTTCACAGTGTAACCTTTATATCTCAAATTACTGAATACAAGGTAGCTGCCCTGGAAATTAATATTTGTTTATTAGCTTCCAGTTTCAATCAACCAGAAGGGTCAAAGGGCATGAGTCCATGGACCACTGGATCAGTAACCAACCAACCATCAATCAGAACCCCTGTACAACCATACATCAACAAGAGCTGCCATTGAACATTTCCAGAATTGCACCATTCATAAATAACATTATCAGAATGAAAAGATAAACTATAAAACTTGAACCTGAAGAGAATTTCCCACGGACCCTCTGAACCCAGAAGCTCCAGCAGAACTGTCTGCAGACTTCAATGGCCCTAGATGGTCAGTTGTTCCTTTGTGCACTTGTGGAACTCCTATACTGGATTCTGGAGTAGGTAAGCGTGGATTGAGCTGAGTCAGCTGAAAATGAATGCAAAAATAAAAATATAAACTTTTAAACTACGGTACTAACCAGACTCAGCAAAATATAAATCAGTTAGATCCTTCTGAAGAGCATTTACTCAAAGAAATCTACATTAATTCTTTTTTCGTATTAGCTATCACTTATATGACTTTTCTGAAACATTCCTTCTAAAATGTATCATGCAAGTGTGGGGTCATTCAAAGTAACAAAGTAACATAAAAACTCTTGAGACTGTTTGTGGACATCTTAATTCAGATCTGCAGTTTGAATTTTGTGTGCGGAGTTAAAATCTTTATACTGCACTTTTTGATGAGATGTTCAACTTAGAAAAAATGTTTCTCTGCACCCTTTTATGTTTCCAGACACCAGCTTCATCAATGTTTTAGAGGAAAGTTTTCTCCATTTCCATATGAATTAAGAATAAGATAGATCTTACTATACTATTAGCTTCTCTGCTATCCAATAACAGGATCACATCTTCAGCTCTGGTTCCATTGACATTTGTATAGTAGTCAATTTTTCACGGATTCCTGAAATCAGTTCCTTATTGTAATGTTAATTAGCATCCAATTTAGATGCAGCACTGCTCTAGAAGATAAACAACTAAACTGTAAGTTCTAATTTTCTGTTTAAACTCCTACAAGTTAGCATACTACAGTCCAGAGAATGTAATACATTATGCCATTTGACAACTCATTGCACAAACTTCACCTTTCTGACTTCTGCCAGTTATCAAAGTGTGTGTATTAAGCAATCAAGATATCAGTGTCTGATTTCTCATATTGCAACCAGGGCATGGACTATTTTAGGGTATAGAGAATAGGGTTACTGTCTTCTTTCCAGACATGTCTTAGGAGGTGATAAAAGAAAGTTGGCGGATAGGAAAGTTGACCTGTCCCTTGTGAAAAATTCATTGTTGTCACATCTGGCCTCAATTCCTAACTTCTGTCGTATATGAAATAATCCCCATGGATGTTGAAGAATCAATAAGAGACATATCCAACAAGAATCAATAAGAGACATATACAACAAGAATCAATAAGAGACATATACAACAAGAATCAATAAGAGACATATACAACAAGAATATGTGTCAGCAATTATTAGAAGAAGATGTTGGTAGTATTTAGGGCATTCGCTTGGACGAGACTAGAACAAACGTATCCATCAAGCTCTGTTGTGGCCTGCAACAGGAAAATGAAAGTGTGGAAGACCCAGGACAACACTTGAACAATAAAGAACTAGGCAATGATATTGATATCATCCAAAAACTACAACATGCACTGCATGGAGAAAAATAACTTTTGTTCTATGTGCCTCCCTTGACACCAAAAGAACAAACCAACTAACTAATGAGGAAGAGATGCAGGCTAGTGGACATTGCACCTTTGTCCTTTTGTGGAAAATTCTTTGGTGATAGGGAATACTAGAAGTGCCAACATTATGGATGATTCAACACATCTGACATGTAAATGATGAGTTATCTGCCACAAAAGTTTGTGTTTGATCCTGACAGGATGTGATAATACTGGGATACTGACGAACTCAAATGCCTCCCTTTTGGGATTACACATGCATCCATAACCCCCCCCCCCCCTTATACATCCATGACGTTGAGACCAGGTCATTTCATTTACAAAACTGGGAAGAAACTGCTTTTGTTAGAATGATCATGGGCTGTCAAGAGATACCTGCTCACAGTTCAAGGAATTATTTCATCATTATCTGGTGTCTGGTCTACCATGGTCAGAGATTTAAAAAGTTTAGAGTTGGCTATCTTAGAGGTTTAATGATAACAAGATGATATGCTGAAGTTATATCAGGTCAAATTTGCAGATATTGCAACCAAGCTATAAACCATGACACATTACATTCTTTTGGGATTACACCAGGCTAATCTGCAGGAGCTAGAGAATTGCTGCAGATACAGAAGTGGATGGTTTATAGTTTCAGTTGCTAGATATTGTGTTGGATATGTCTATTGTCTATCCCCAGGTGGATGATGGTCAGAATATCCACACTTGCCGTTAAGCGTAGAGGTGCTGACTGGGAGCTTTAGTTGTCTATCCAAGAATATGTCTTTAGTTGTCTAACCAAGTTTGGATCTGTGAAAAGTGGGAATGCCTCTCAAACCCAACGCTGTCGAATTTGCTTGCAGTTTGAAGCTAATTGTGCATGTTATACCGGTGGTAGGATTGGATGTTTTAGTGGTGCATAAAAAATAGCAATAGTCAAACAGCAATGTACTATATAGGATATGCTTAAATGATTATGTGATGTACCGGTTATTAAACCCCTAACACTCAGTATGGAGCAATAACAGGGATCCTCGAATAAAGAGGTTTTGGTGTGGAGTTGGTTGTAGAGGTGCATGCTGAAAGGCACAGTTGTAAATTATGGCACAACTCATTCTGTTCTATTGACTATATCCTCATAATTTGCAGGAGTTTGAGAACAAATGCAGAAGAAAAAGGAACATGGCAGGTGAACATTGGCAGAACTAATCCTTCTTGAGCTTGTCAATAACTAGCATCACTTTCATCAATCTGCAAAATTAAATATAACTCACTGTCGAAGTTGGATATGTCTGAACATTGGTACAAACAAAACAGCAACATAATGCATATTAATTTCCTAGACTTCATCCTGGTGGAAATCTAGTAGGATCATTGTCCTGCTACAAGAGATATCCTGTGGAAGTTAGAGAATGTACCCCTCCCCCAAATACCTTATTCAATATATACTTTTTCTCATATTATTGTCAAATTACCTTCTGTCCCTGTTTTTTTTTTTTACAACGGCTATAATTCATCTATTATTGCCAAATTACCTTCTGTCCCTGTGATTTTTTTAAAACGGCCATAATTCATCTACTTTACCTTCTGTCCTGGTGTTTTTGTCAAAGGCCCTAATCCATCAGCTTCTGGTGCATTTTTTTTCTTTTTTGTGTCCTCCTTTCCCTTACTTTTTTTCTTGACATCTGTACGAAGTGTAAGAAAAAAAATGTACACTTGCAATGCTAGAAAGATGCAATAGGAACGTTCA
Source organism: Meghimatium bilineatum (assembly GCA_034231615.1). Taxonomy (NCBI): domain Eukaryota; kingdom Metazoa; phylum Mollusca; class Gastropoda; order Stylommatophora; family Philomycidae; genus Meghimatium; species Meghimatium bilineatum. The sequence continues at coordinate 12,742,076 of CM067311.1, read as the reverse complement.
CATAGTTTTAATTTAACAAACACCTGCGGACCAGTGAACACAATTCTCCTCTATTCACTGACAGGCTATAGGTGAATGATTTTATTAACACTCCAGTTATCGCAATAGAAATGTATTCAATTTCAGCAAATGACATGTATACTGATATTTCCTATAGATCATTTCTTGTATATCTTCCTTATCACTGATCTCAGTTGTCCTCCTCTACTATCTCTCTGAATATTTCGAAATTTTAAAAATCTCTTAATAACCGTCTCATCCCACATGATGTCCTCACATAAAAAATACATTCATAGAGCAAAAAAGAGCATTAGGGATAGGGTTCGCTACCTCATCCTGGAGAAGGTAAATGTGATTCAACAATGCCATGTTGGTATCTCAGGCATGTTATAAATGTGATTCAACAATGCCATGTTGGTATCTCAGGCATGCTATAAATGTGATTCAACAATGCCATGTTGATATCTCAGGCATACTATAAATGTGATTCAACAATGCCATGTTGTTATCTCAGGCATGTTATAAATGTGATTCAACAATGCCATGTTGGTATCTCAGGCATGTTATAAATGTGATTCAGCAATACCATGTTGCAACAATTTAATTCTTAGAACTTTACAGTTGCTAACTATTTTTATATTTTGTTATATATTCATTTACTGAATGAAAACTAAAGAAAATACAAATAATTTACATATATTCTACAAATATGGACAACTTCCAAACAGAATGATACTAACATAACTACAGAACAACACAACCTTAACAAGCAGGGTGAACACAACAAAACACATGATAAAGCATACTACTGCCATTCTTGTCAAGTGTTAGCTTCTTCCTTTCATCAGTCACCATATTTCGGTAAAAATCATCGCACGGGTGATCCCATATGCTGTCTCCTGTGGCAAAGTTGAAATAGTATACATCTCCGGTTGGTGTCTGACTGTAAATACAAAACCAACAAAACAAAACATCAATATATAAAGTATATTTTCAGTTCAGATAACTGAGATGAAGTTATTTTCATACAAATAAAATTTTTTTAGAAATAAATAATCAAATAAAATCACTTAATTTGTATGTGCTGTTTCAAACACTTTTGACATATTTGGTTACTGAAGAGTTTTCCTGTGTCCATCATAATCTTATTCTGCCTTTTGTTTTCTTTTCTGGAATATTTCCCTCTATGATTAATAAATAATCAAATAAAATTACTTAATTTGTATGTGCTGTTTGAAAAACTCGCTTACAAATTTGGTTAATGAAGAATTTTAAATAATCCAGGCTTCAATGACATTTCTATGTTTTAAACTGAATAATTTGTTTCCTGTCCTGCAGTTTTAACTTTCCTGAACAATGATGAAGGCCATTTAAAACTGTAGATATTTCTAAGGTGATCACACCTTGTCCAAACTGTCCAAGGACATTTGAATGGATTGTGTTTGTCATGGTTTACAGCTTGGTTGCTATATTTGTGCATTTTGACCTGGCAAATCCAACTTCAGCATGGCATATGAGTCATTTTGACACTCAATGTGATGGGATAGCAAACACTCTCCCCCAAACCTCTGAGCCAACCCCACCCCAAAAACATGCTTACTCTTTTTACAACATGCCTGGCAGGTAACAGGTTCCTTTGGGGTCTGCATCTGGAATTATATTGCTGGGAAGTCTGTAGATTTTTGGTCCACTGTAGGCCAGAGAATAACTATCACACCACTAGGAAGGCAGGTTTAGATTAACTAACTAACTGTACTGCTCCGAGCAACTTCAGCCATGATAGGGTTCACTGTGCTCATTCCCCACCACCAATTGACTACTGATTATGCCAAACTGTTTTGGCCTCAGCGATAGAAAAAAAAAACAATGCTGTCAATTTCCTCTTCTCCAGTGCTGCAGAGTACATATATAAAAATAACAAAGCATAAAGCACATTGCAACAACAAAATAAAAGCATAAGAAGCATAATTGTATAGATGACATGCCATGAAGCTTCTATAAGAAACCTAAATATAACGGCATGTCATCTACTAAGATTTTCTGTTACATGGGGGGTTTATCTAGTGGACCATTGGTGATACCCACAAATGCAAATCATGTGGAGGGGCCCTGCACCAAATGAATGATAAAGTTGATGAAACAAATGTTCATCATCACTTGTGATGGATGAATAACCAATGAAATACTACGAAGTCACTTTCAAATTCTATCATCATTTATCTTTCTAAATTTAATGTAATGTTTAATATGACATTTTCAGCTCTGTTATGTATATCACATTGACTGCTGTTTGCTTTCTACAATGTTATCACATTGACTGCTGTTTGCTTTCTACAATGTTATCACATTGACTGCTGTTTGATTTCTACAATGTTATCACTTTGACTGCTGTTTGCTTTCTACAATGTTATCACATTGACTGCTGTTTGATTTCTACAATGTTATCCATTAATCTGACTCAAAGTTATTTTTGTCTTATTGAATGTCCCTACAAGTGACTTTACAAGTGATTATCCTCAAAATGGTTATTTTCCCTACAAACAGTTAATGGAACAACTGTCAGATTGGTGGGAAAATAAAATAATATTACCATGGTCTCCAATGCTCTGGAAGTGGTGCATTTATTCCTTCCCTTGCTATCCACATGAGATGTTCTTCTTTGTCAATGTCTATGCCTAGACTGGCAGCATATTCAATTATTTCTGCAGAAATGTATAAACTTACTAAACAAACAAATTATGCATAATATATGAGGGTCGGATAAAAATTAATGCACACATTAATAACACACAAATGGAAATATGTATTGGAATGCAAATTTAAAAGTTATGAAACCACATTCAATTTATCACAAGCGCTTACATTTACTTTTCAATGTAGACACCATTTACTCAGTTCTCACAAAAGTGAATCAGTTTTCTAATTCCATCTACTACGAATTCTGACAATCTTTCTTGGCATCTAAAACCAGATGGAATCTTTAATTTTAGCATTCATGATGAAATGAATGCTGTTAAGGTTTCTTTTTTTCTTCCTCTTCAGTGTTACTTATCAAGCTCCCTCTGGATCTCTCTCATAGCAGGACATTGTCCTACTAGATTTCTAGCAAGATGTAGTCCAGAGAATGGCAATGCATTGCGTCACCATTTTATTTGCGTAAAAGGCCCGACATATCCATCTTTGTGGTGTTCGCCATTTAATATGGGAAGAAAATTTAAGGAAGTCAACACTGGTGAGTATGGTCATTATGAAAAGTGCTCAAATTCATGTTTCAAAGGGTTGCAATGAGGTTCGAATTGCTCTTGTGTCTAAACCAGTTATGGGAGGAACACTGGTCCATAGAGACAGATATCCACAGAAAACTATTTGGGAGCACTGAGAAGATTTAAAATACAACAGCATTTATTAAGTAAACCAGACTTGTTGCGTAGACATGTCAAACTGCGAACAAGCTATTACAACTTACAAAATATTGCTGCGAACCAAATCACAGTAATTTGATCAACATTTTTCATTCACAAAACATTGGATTCTATGAATGTTCATCATCATATGGTCTTCTTTATGGATTCTCTGAACACTAAGTGATTCTGGGCATGTTGACCTGCTATAGACATGTTTAATCGATATGATATATCACTGCACCATCGTCATTTTGGTCAGTCTCGTCCCCTGTTGCAGTTTACTATGTATGTTGTTACCTTATTATAAACCTTCTGTGAACTAAGGAGGCAGTATCTGTTTTACAGACCAGAGATATCCACCAATAAAAATACAATAATTTCACTAGGGTTTTACTTTTTTTACGCTGTTAAATGAAAACAATATTCCGTACAACAAAATAAATGCTACTGTTAGAAAATAAATTAGAATCCATAATTTATATATATTACTGGATTTAATTTTGAAGGTACATTTCCATGAAGAAAAGTTATTTAAATAAATATATTTAATGAAATTATTATAGTTTCTATGCTCGTCGAAGAAATTTTTACAAGAAATTTTAAAAAAAACCTTAAATTTCTTACGTAGAAATAAATATTAATAATGACATGAAATCTAAAATAAAAATTAATAAATAGGGGCCTACCGTTTTCTGTTGGTTCATAATTCTCGTCATAATCCTCTTCAAGGATCACCTGATCATTCACCATCATCTTGGAAGACTTTGTTCTCTCAACGGTTTCCAGAAACAACATAAATATCAGTAAAATAAAAATGAATATGGCACAAAGTGCATAGCTCAATTATATTTTTGGCCAAGTGTCATCCCAATTACAACTGCAATTTGCCCCCTTTTTTATAATTGAAATATGTGATCTTACTAAAAAGAGAAATATAAAAACTATTAATTCATCCAGTGTGATTCACATCTTGCAAGCAGCTTTTATGATATTTGAATTTTAGTCCATTTAGAATATTGTGAAAATACTCTCATACTCTCTGAAATATAAAGATAAATTATGTTTTATGATATAAATGTGAATTATTAACAAGCAATATGACAACTTAGAAGATCTCATTGATAATAAAACTACATCTTGGGACAACATAAAAAACGCTATGAAAGAAGCAGCCGTTTCAGTTGTGGGTTATACTAGTGAGAAAAAGAAATTCCTAAGCGAGACAACATGGAATAAAATCAAATTAAGAAAAGTAGTTAAATTACAACTTTTATCTACTAAAGAACCAGTAAAATATGACATAAGATATGAAATGATATGTAAAATATGACAGAGGAGATTATAATGTAACGGACAAATAAATTTTAAAAAGCGCACGGCAGGATAAAAGAACATATTAAACGAATTATCATTAAAAGCAGAAAATGCCGCAAAGAATGGAAACAGCAAAACATTACATCATATAATCAAGCAATTATGTAACACAACAGCCACAACAAACAACGTACCCATCAAAGATAAAAACGGAAAACCACTATCAACAACCCACGACCAAACAAAGAGGTGGGCAGAACACTTTAATGAACTATTAAATAGACCTCAACCAACAGCTACTAATAAAACTCCCCAAGAAAGGCGACCCCTCAGACTGCAACAACTGGCGGGGTATCACCCTATTATCAGTATTAGGCAAGGTCTTCTTAAGCATCATCTTGGAAAGATTAAAGAATGCTGTTAATAAACTACTCAGAGAAGAACAAGCAGGCTTTAGATCAGCTCGCTCCTGCACAGACAACATATTATCTCTTCGCATCATCATTGAAGAATCACTCGAATTTCAATCCCCGCTCATAATAAACTTTGTTGACTTTGAAAAAGCATTTGATAGTCTTCATCGGCCTACGTTATGGAATATTCTACAGCAATACGGTTTTCCTACTAAAATAATCAATGTTATAAAGGCATTTTACACCAACTCACATTACTGTGTTCAAACAAACACTGAGAAGTCAGAATGGTTCCAAGTTGTTACGGGCGTTAAACAGGGATGCATCAAGCTGACAGGAATAAAATGGATTAATAATACCGTTCTCGAAGATTTTGACTACGCAGATGACCTGGCCCTTTTAAGCGCAAACCACACAGATGCTCAATCTAAGCTTGACAATCTGCAACACTACTCAAATCAGATAGGGTTGAAAATCAACACATCAAAAACTCATATACTAGATTTTACGAGATCCAACGACAACATAGAAATTCAAAATGTTCCATTATTAAAAGTCAACAATTTTACATATTTAGGCACCAATCTAGCATTGGATGGAGACTCATCAAAAGAAATTTTACACCGTATTGCCCTTGCAGCTGGTGCTTTCAATAAACTACGTAACATCTGTACGGCAAACACACTAAGAAACACGACAAAACTCATGATTGTTTAACTCCAACATCATCCCTATTCTATCACATGGATGCGAAAGTTGGAAAGTCACACAAGCCACAGATAAGAGACTCGACTCCTTTGAAAACAAATGCCTACATACCATTCTGAATGTTAAGTGGAGTGACTTTAAATCTAACACTACTGTAAGAGAGGAAAGCAAACAAACCTATATATCTTCCTTCATTAGACAAAGGCGTTGGACCTACATCTGCCATATTCTCAGAATGAACAGCCTAAGAATTCCCCAGCAGTCACTATATTGGGTGCCACCTGGAGTAAGAAGAAGAGGGAGACCTAGAGAAACTCTACGAAGAACCATTAATAGATAAGGCATGTCAATGAACCTAAACAACATGCAACAATTGAAAGACCTGGCAACACAAAGACAGAAATGGAAAGCTATGGTTTCTGCCCTATGTGCTGTCTATGGCCCTGGAGGAATATAACATAACATAACAATATGACAACTGCAATTATTTTTTATCAATGAATAAATTACAAATTTCTTTTTAAATTATTTTTACATATTTACTGAAGCAGTATTTTCATTAGATTATGAATTGAAAATACAAAAACAGATTTAAAACATTAAAACATTGGTAGTGTATCCTATTCAAGACATAACCATCACGCCAGCATGTTTTGGCTGCAGTGATTTTCTAGGCAATACAAATATACTTAGTAGTTTGCCATTGCTTTCTGAACAGTCTTTCTGATGCAGAACTGCATGTGGCGAGGATTTAACTCGGTACCTTGGCTGCCACAGACGTGCTATGCACCACAGAGCCGGATAAGCTGTAGCTTACTACTGTACATATCCATAATCATTCTGGCACATTTGATTTCACAATGTATATCATTAGGAATCTGTCTTATACCTTATATCGAATGAATGCAAACAGACATTGTGCAGTGCAGACTAACACAGTATACTAAAGTTACTTTTCTGGTGGGCATGCAAATTTGTGTTTTTATATAACAAAATCATACATTTTAGAAAACACTTTTTGAGAACATCACATGTCAATATGCCATCATTTTTCATTTACCAAACAATGGCTCCTATAAATGCTGACAACCTTAAAGAGGGTATATACAGGTGCAAATAGACCAGTACTAGAATACAAATCAAAAGCATGGACTTCAGCCACCAATTCCCATCTACAAGCTCTGGACAAGGTACAAAATCAAACATGATCACAGATGCCATGAAGACCTTTCCCATAAATGAAACAGAAAAATTACAAGCATCACAGTCTTTACCATACAGGCAGGACACTAAGACCATGATCTATGTACACAAAAGTATATAAGCATGCCAGAAAACACACCTAATGAACACCAGATTCATTAACTTAGCCAGTGGAAAACTTAAAAAAATAAGTTTCATTCACAGGTCCAAAAAAACTAAACCAGAAAATATAAAGAAAAACTACCAGACATAACAAAATAAATAAATACCAACACATTTCACAGTTCTGTGGGAGCAATATTAAAATTTCACAATCAGAATCACTATAACATCAACTACACTATGAGAGAACTGAATACTCTCTAAAAAAGAAAACAATAGTATTGAAAAGATTTACCACAGAGAAGCATGGATACAAGTATATACCAATGGATCAGCAATAAGAGCAGTGAAGAATGGAGGCACTGGAGTCTACATAAAATATCAAGAAAAAGAAAATGAATTTACATGGTCACCAACTGGAATCTTCTGTCTCAACTACTCTGCAGACACTAACATTGCTGCAAAAAGAATTAAAAATACAACAAGCCAATGTCAACATATGATGTTTCTTACTGTTGCAATGTCTGTCTCACAAGCCTTTGACAGTGAACAACTGTTAGACCTGAAGGAATCCATATGAGAAGTTAGCACCCAAAGATGGGTAATATTAGAGTATCCATCTGTGGCATACCTGGAAATGAAGAGACAGATATGCTGACACAAGATGGAGCAACACAGGAACAAAAAGATCAGAAAATCATCAAAGCTATTAGGAAAATCGACCACCCAAAAGACAACTATCACTATCTTGACAGAGCTGAGCAAGTTATCAATGCCCGCATTAGGACAGACACAACAGACTAAACAGCCACTTCAATAGACTAAGACTTATTCTATCACCACTGTGTCCATGTGGGCAGGAAGCACAGACTGCGGAACATATCCTGCAATACTACCTTACACTAAACCAGTTGAGGGAAAGAACACTTGCCCACAAAGACGGATATCCACCAAAAGCTGTATGGGAGCTTTCAAATACACCAGTGTTTAATAAGAGAACCAGATTTTCTGCTTAGACATGTTAAACTGCAAACAAACAAAATTGAAGAATAGCAAGTTTTATCAGGTTCTGTTTGTGAGCCACATCCACTAACCCCCAAACAAACAATGAATATATTGAGAGATAACAAATACAATTCAATGAGAACTACTAAATGTAGGGTAAATAACAAAAATAATTTGAACAGACATGAATTCATCACAACGAGCGCACCCCACATGGAATTGGAGCACAGGTTAAAGCATGAATGCTAGTGACTCAAATGCTTCTTAGCAGAAGTTAACAAGCAACTTAGTGTGTAAGTGTGGATAACAGATAGGGGTAAACTCACTGATATTTTAATTTTGGTAACACACTCACACTGGTCACTTGTGACTGGCACAGTCTACAATAACAATTAATGATACCTACTTTACATCATCCAATAATCTACCTGGGGTATTCTTCTTCTTCATCGTTCATTCTCAAACTCCTGCTGGATCTCTCCTGTAGCAGTACTACTAGATCTCCAGTAGGATGCAGTCCAGAGAATGGAAATGCGTTGTGTCGCCGTTTTATTTGCGCCAATGGCCCGACACATCCGTCTTCGGCGGATCTACCTGGGGTATAAAAACTTAAAAAACAACAAAGTTGCAAACACGTCATATTATGATACTGTTGGATCGTTTTCAGTGGCTGTACTAAAACTATTATGTTGAAAGTTATATCTTAACCAAATTCAATTTCATATTTTGTTGCAATTTTGTATTGAATTAATTTTCGCCATTAAGTCGTTGTTGTGTGTCACAACTCACAGTTATGAACCGTGTTGGCTGCTAGTCTCAGGTCTGGACATGTTCTGTCTATATTTTAAGTATCTTTAAATACGATGCATTGAGAATATATATATATATATATATATATATGCATATATATTTACAGTTAGAACAAAAACATACAGTTACTATGTGTGACGTGTATTGTCTCTCCAAAAGTATATGCAACTACAACACCAAAAAATAAACTATCTAAATAAAAAGACAATGTGCTTGCTTGTCGTCGCCAAGTTCAACAAATTTTAAGAGTCTATACAAAATATGAACTGATGTGTAAGTTAAAATACAGTACTCACTTCCTGTTTGAAGAAACAAAATAAATCGTGAAATATGGTAAATGTTTTCTATATCTTTGTATTCAAGTTGCTGCATTTACAGTTAGACTGGTGACACTCAGTCAAATAACATTGCAGTCTTCATATTAAATCTAAAATTCAGCAAAAATGCTGCAGTAAATTGTGATCCACAATTTTAGATATTTTACACATAATTAATAATTCATGTATAGTTCAACAAGTCAATTTGGGCGAAGTCACTGAAGTGACAAACTGTGGACACAGCGCACTTCGTGAAACATTCTTATCACGTGACTTTGTTTGCAAACATGGCGTCGAAGTTGCGGTAACTAGTCGTCTTACCAATTCTGTGATAAGCAAAAACTTTGTTTTTGTAAATTCTTTTAATGGAAAGTGATTTTTAGTGATAGGAGTCATTCAGGAAATGGCATCTGGAGATACTTTAGTTCATACAGACACAACACGGGATTTTCTTCGGTCTTTTTCTGTGATAGATGTAGAATCTGACGAGTCGGATTTTGACGAACTCACTCCAATACCTGAAAATCCGGGTGAGCATTTCGAGGATACTAACGCAACAGATGGTGGTGAGTTGTTCCGTTTTCTATCTGTATTTTCGCAACTTTTATAACACGGAAAAGTTCACGCCGCTCAAATTCATAACTTTGTGATAACAAATTGCCCTTTTAATTGAAATTTTTAATATTTATAATTTATAGAAACTTAAAATATCATACTTTTGTTGTTTAACAAAGCCTATTTTTGTAAATAATGTAGAATAAAATATATATTATAGAAAATAATGATATTTTATATGTAAGTCGAGCGCTACACTTCAGAGAAGTTGAAAAGTGTCATAACTGCTGCAAGTTCAACTTTTGATGTGGAGATGACACTTTTGACCTTCTTTGAAGTGTAGTGCTCGATTTGCATATAAAATATGCTTATTTTCTTTAAATATGTTATATTTTTGGCAAGACATTTTACAGTTTGGTCCTTATTGTGTTATAATTATTTTTAAATTAAATAAAATTATAATTATGTGCAAAGTTAGCAAGGGCTACACAAAGTAGTATCACATCGTTCAAACTAAAGATCACTGGTTTCTGCATATGTAGCATTCATACAGTGTTGAATGAACATAGAACAAAATAGAGAGATCATTATGTGGGTAGAGAAAAGAAATGCAGAGAAGCAATTACTGGGTAATTTACTATATACAGAAAACATGTACAGACTAAGCTGCATTACAATTATTTAAAAAAAAAGACAACACAATTTTAAGAATCTTGATGGAATTATTTTTTTAGCTGCAAAAATTATCTATAAAATGTATAAATAGGCAAGTACTTAACCTCAAGCTTGCCAAATCACACAAAAAAGGTTAGGTAATACCTTGAAGCTAGAGCAAAGGTCACAGTTAAGAATCAAAAGCAACTTGGGCCGTAGAAAACAAATAAAAGCATGGACAGGGCAAGATTTTTCCACACTCATCTGCATTGTTGGAGCACTCTGTGTGTGGATGCATTGAATGTAGCACCCTCACGGGTTACGTGCTTATAGACATTGATAGATACGAATTATACATACAAAATGATAAAACCGATATGAAATGTACACATTCGATGGATGTAATCTTCAGTCACACACTTCAAATTTCACAAAGACAGTGTTTACTTCCTGTTGGAAGTACTTCTGATTAGTACAGGTTAGGCAAACTTTCCAAAAATGACACAATAAATATCACATGCTACCATCTCATGTGAGATGTATCGGCGCAGCTCATAGCACTTGGCATCTCATATGAGATGCATTGGGTTTAATCCATAATTTTGAGATATGAAAATTTTTGTTGTGATCTAAAATAAAATGCAAGTTCATAATAAAATAATTTAATATCTTATGATGTTTTTAAAGCATCTTATGATGTTTTTCAAGGTTTTTATAAAAGTTTTTGAAAGTGCAAGTCAAGATGAGAATCTCTGATAATAAATCTAACATTTTATTTGCATGATTAATTTTACATACTTAGCATGTTAATTTTAGTTTACATATTTTAATCTGCTTAATATATTCATAGCACACCACCTTAATATATTTATACAAAACTGCAGATGTGAAACAGAAGTTAAAAGGAGAATAGGAATGGCTAAAAGTACCTTCAACAATGACATGAGGACAATAGTAACATCTAGACAAATTACAAACAAGTTAAATATGAAATTTATAAAATGGTACATATATTCCATATTAATTTATGGCTCATAAACGTGGACACTAAACAATTACAAGACATAATTGATGTCTTTGAGAAGTGGGTATATAGATGAATAGGGAGAACAGCATGGAAAGAGAATAACAAAAAACAAAGAGGTTCTAAAAACATGTAGTCTATGAAGAAAGAATTGCTAAGAGAAGTAAAGATCAGGAAAATAAAATATTTTGGATACATTAAAAGACATGACACCTTATTGAAGACCTTACTTGAGGGTAAAGCGAGCAAGATATAAGCTGAGATACAAGTGGGAGAGTAACATCACAAGATGGACAGGTTACAATCTAGCAGAGTGCACCACCAGAACAAGAGAACCTTCGTTGCGGAAATAGCACTTAATGATGATGATATTCATAGAAGTATGTTTAAAATAGTTAAATGGTGTGATATTTCTTGTGTAAATTTTAATTTCCCATCTAGTGTGGGTGCTTGTTATCTTAATCAGTGGTTTCAACCTTTTTTTTGTCATGGTCTCCTTTACGAACACTTATTTTCCATAGAAAGCTGACTTTCTTTTGACAAATCGTGTGAACTTATAATGTTGTTATACATAGTGGTATTGGTGATATATTCCTTCCAGATACATATATTTTTCACAGGTTACTCCTTTTTTTAATTTGTAGTTTTGCTCAATTTCTCATACTATTTCCTTATTATTGTCCTTATCTTATTTTATTCTCTGCTGCTCCTGCTGTCAGTGCTGTTTATAAGTTTTGCTTTCTTAGAATGTTATTTAGTTAATGTTTCTTCTGGTGAAGTACACTTCTTTCATCCACGAATGTAAGTCCAGTTTGGTTAAAAAGTAAAGGTTGTTGTTCAGGTAGTCATGCGACCACAATGTTTAAGTTATTTTAAGAATACATTAAATGAATTGTCTCATAAAACCTTTCAATTGGAATTGATCTGATATGAAAGAAGGGTTTCTTCTGCTGCCAATGATATATATTCCATTTCTTTTATGGCAGAAGTAAATATTGTTTCTCTGTTTATTTATGGCAGAAGTAAATATTGTTTCTCTGTTTATTTATGGCAGAAGTAAACATTGTTTCTCTGTTTATTTATGGCAGAAGTAAACATTGTTTCTCTGTTTATTTATGGCAGAAGTAAACATTCTTTCTGTTTATTTATGGCAGAAGTAAACATTCTTTCTGTTTATTTATGGCAGAAGTAAACATTGTTTCTCTGTTTATTTATGGCAGAAGTAAACATTGTTTCTCTGTTTATTTATGGCAGAAGTAAACATTGTTTCTCTGTTTATTTATGGCAGAAGTAAACATTCTTTCTGTTTATTTATGGCAGAAGTAAACATTGTTTCTCTGTTTATTTATGGCAGAAGTAAACATTGTTTCTCTGTTTATTTATGGCAGAAGTAAACATTGTTTCTATTTATTTATGGCAGAAGTAAACATTGTTTCTATTTATTTATGGCAGAAGTAAACATTGTTTCTCTGTTTATTTATGGCAGAAGTAAACATTGTTTCTATTTATTTATGGCAGAAGTAAACATTGTTTCTCTGTTTATTTATGGCTGAAGTAAACATTGTTTCTCTGTTTATTTATGGCAGAAGTAAACATTGTTTCTGTTTATTTATGGCAGAAGTAAACATTGTTTCTATTTATTTATGGCAGAAGTAAACATTGTTTCTATTTATTTGTGGCAGAAGTAAACATTGTTTCTCTGTTTATTTATGGCAGAAGTAAACATTGTTTCTCTGTTTATTTATGGCAGAAGTAAACATTGTTTCTATTTATTTATGGCAGAAGTAAACATTGTTTCTCTGTTTATTTATGGCTGAAGTAAACATTGTTTCTCTGTTTATTTATGGCAGAAGTGAACATTGTTTCTGTTTATTTATGGCAGAAGTAAACATTGTTTCTCTGTTTATTTATGGCAGAAGTAAACATTGTTTCTCTGTTTATTTATGGCAGAAGTAAACATTCTTTCTGTTTATTTATGGCAGAAGTAAACATTCTTTCTGTTTATTTATGGCAGAAGTAAACATTGTTTCTCTGTTTATTTATGGCAGAAGTAAACATTCTTTCTCTGTTTATTTATGGCTGAAGTAAACATTGTTTCTCTGTTTATTTATGGCAGAAGTAAACATTGTTTCTCTGTTTATTTATGGCAGAAGTAAACATTCTTTCTGTTTATTTATGGCAGAAGTAAACATTGTTTCTCTGTTTATTTATGGCAGAAGTAAACATTGTTTCTCTGTTTATTTATGGCAGAAGTAAACATTGTTTCTATTTATTTATGGCAGAAGTAAACATTGTTTCTATTTATTTATGGCAGAAGTAAACATTGTTTCTCTGTTTATTTATGGCAGAAGTAAACATTGTTTCTATTTATTTATGGCAGAAGTAAACATTGTTTCTCTGTTTATTTATGGCTGAAGTAAACATTGTTTCTCTGTTTATTTATGGCAGAAGTAAACATTGTTTCTATTTATTTATGGCAGAAGTAAACATTGTTTCTATTTATTTATGGCAGAAGTAAACATTGTTTCTATTTATTTGTGGCAGAAGTAAACATTGTTTCTCTGTTTATTTATGGCAGAAGTAAACATTGTTTCTATTTATTTATGGCAGAAGTAAACATTGTTTCTCTGTTTATTTATGGCTGAAGTAAACATTGTTTCTCTGTTTATTTATGGCAGAAGTAAACATTGTTTCTATTTATTTATGGCAGAAGTAAACATTGTTTCTCTGTTTATTTATGACAGAAGTAAACATTATTTTTATTTATTTATGGCAGAAGTAAACATTGTTTCTCTGTTTATTTATGACAGTAGAAAACATTGATTCTCTGTTTATTTATGACAGTAGTAAACCCTGTTTATTTATTTATTTATGACAGTAGTAAACCCTGTTTATTTATGACAGTAGTCAACAGTGTGTCTCTGTTTATTTGTGACAGTAGTTACAGTATTTATTTTCAGACCAAGTACATTGTTAGGCCTGCATTTTATTAATGCCATCTACTCACAGTATATTTGTTCTGGTATACATTTTCAGAGGCTTGTGCTACCCGTTTGTAGATGAACTTGTCCTTCCCTTCCAAAATATTTTTTTTTAAATGTGTTTACGTATAAATCAATTTATATAACATGTATAAATCAATATATGGTCTACTGGAATGGGAATTATTCTTTGTAGAATGTTTATTTAAATTACATTTCCTTAAAAGTATTCATTGTCTTTCATCTTTTGTTTTCACGTTGTCCTTTGTTTGCAATTCATTATAGCAAGGAAATAACATTACAGGTGCATCAAGCACTTTATTTGTTAATTCATGTTATTTGTTTTTCATGCATGAAACATTCATATTGTTGCACATAGCCAGGCTAGAATATCTGAAATCAGATCTGACAGATCTTGTGGTTTCTCACATTTTTTGTTATTTATAATCCTGCTTTATCTCATAGTATTGTAGTTGTTCTCTATTTTTATTAGTATAATTCTTCTGTTAATACTATTTTAATGTACTTTTTATTGTTCGCCTGCTTTACTTTGTTTCCTTTCTAGATTAGTTTTTTTTTTAGTTATTTCCATTATGGTTGCTATGATTGTTTTGTAAACAATAAAACTATGTTCTATTTCTTTGTTTTCTACGTTTATTTTGTTTACGGTTTTTATAGGCGTTGTTTCCGTTTAATCTTATATAATATACCCATGACCGTAGATACGTATTCACTAACGGCTGGGGGGGGGGGGGGACAACTTTTAGGTGGTTACCAAAAAGAAAAGCAGCGTTCGCTCATGGTCTTGTGTAATTCGCTCATGGTCTTGTGTAATTCCCTCATGGTCTTGTGTAATTCCCTCATGGTTTTTTATTGTTCACTTTAAAGGAAATAAAAATAGCGTTAGCTGGGAGGGAGCTACTAAAATTTTGGCTACATTTCTAAATTACATTAGAATTTCTAAATTACATTAGAATTTCTAAAATACATTAGTGATTCCACTAAATTCCTAAGGGATGTATGAACACCACAACCCTCCTTCGTCATCTACGTTCTTGAATAGACCTATTATGCAATTTGTATTTACTATAATTTGTTACTACTTTAGTTTTGTTGATAATATTACATTCATCTGTTCATTATCTCTGCTGATGTTTTCGCTTTAAATGATGTATGATGTCTTATAAGAACTGGTTAATTGTTGTAACAACTGTTTGTTGCATGAACTGGTTAATTGTTGTATCAACTGTTTATTGCATGAAGAGCTGAAGAATAGAAGATTTAGTTGTGTTTTACCAACCAGCCTGCATTATGTATAGTTAGTCGTCGGATCATCATCATTGCAAACTAGACATGTCCATAGTTGCTCCAATCTCTCCCAGAGTGTATCCGCCATTACACTTCTGCTGATAGTACCGGTCCTCTGCTGGTTGACCATCATTCTTCTGCGCCCTCCAAAATGTTCACTTCTAGCAACACCGCATTGCAAACCTTGATCTTTAATTCTGGCCATTGAAAAGAAGTCATCATCCACATTAGTCTCACTCTCGCGTGTTATATCTCTTATGGAGTTCAAAACGTCAGCTCAATCCATTGCTCCATCGCCCTCTGCCACAATTGCGCATAACGCGTTAATCGGCTTTCATTGCCTCAAATACCCACATGTCCCGGCACGAAATAAATTAACTACCTGTGCCTAAACTAACTTCTACCTTCCTAATCATACTCATAGAGTCACTCAAGATGCAGACCTTTGTTACCTTCTGTGTGCCTACCCACTCAAATGCCCTGATCACCGCCATAATCTTCATGGTCATGCTACTAGTAGTCAAAGCAAAGTCCCCACTCTTCTCCTGATCGGTTTACCTGCGCATTGAGCTGTGACGGTCCAAACGCTGAGAACATGTCTAATCACATATCCATCAGTGTATTTAATCACATCCCCCTCTTTGGCATTCCCATTGACCAAAGCCTGCAACTCTTGCTTCACAGCCATGAGAAACCATTATCTACATTCCATTCTAAGTGTTATTACTACTCTCAAACAAATTTTGAAATCTGTGGGTAGACCTATTCATTCCGCACCTGCTGCCACATCTTGCAATCTGCGTACGATTTGTATGACATCCTCATCACATCCCATCCACGACTTTCCTCTTTTAAATCTGCTACCTTTAACTTTTTGTATTTCTGAATTCAATGGGTGTTCCTTATCTGCATGTATTTGAAGGTACGTCCGTGCACGGCAATAATGTAATCTGTGCTCTGTCGTTGGGCAGTCGAGAAGGTATATGTATAGGTGTGAGGAGCCCCACATGATATAGTTGCGATAAACCCCACATGATGTATTTGTGATATATTTAATCCGGGAACTCAAGCTTATGAGACCGGCGTTCTAGTCATCTAGCCACACACAGGCTCCACAAAGTAAGTTTAAGATGTATGTGTAATAAACCACATAATTGTGATCAACCATATATGTGTGTGACAAGTTAAGTTCTACTCCTATCTCTGGTACATAGGTAACCATCTTTATTATTGTAGCTGGGCATGATTTACCACCCCTCGTCACAAGGCGTATTAGGCCTTCGGTACTAAATTAAGTTCAAAACACGCCACCCTCGCAATTTCCATAATAACTAAAGATTTGATGATTGCCAGTGTGTTGCTGGAGTTCGTAATGGTAGTAACGAATAGCAACGCTGTTACTTGCAAGACATATCGTATGAGACGTGACTAAGGAGGTTTGATGGTTAGAGTTAGCTGTCATATCATATAGAGTCAAAGTGGCATATAGGCGGTATGTTAGTTGAATGTATGATGTTTTAAAAAGGCACATATATCGCATCTAAACTATGAAACAGAACATTCCGTTCTCTGTACTACATCCTGTTGATATGTTTAAGAAGGAGCGTAGAAGAATAATTCTGCCTGAAAGACACACAAAGAAACATTTCAGCAGTAAAAAGTCCTTCTCCTGTAAACGATGATGCAGATAAGAAACATTTCAGCAGTTAAAAAGTCCTTCTCCTGTAAACGATGATGCAGATAAGAAATATTGATTTCTCCGAAAACGTTCTCAGAAAAAAGAATGAATTTCCCGTTGTTTTTCCTTTTCTTATTTTTAGGTAAACACCCCCTCCCATTTACTGAAGTCGTATCTTCGGCAATGGGCATTGCTTTTGTAAAGTTATGACTTTTCATAATAAATGTACCCAGACGTTTGAAAAGGCGCACATGATTGACTGCATTGTACTCGAGTTTCCTTATATCTGCTCCGCTCTTTTCGCCGAAGCGGCACCACGGCTGATTAGAGTACCACTTAACGTAAGTAAATCCGTAAAACCGATAAGGCCCAGGGATATCTGACCAAAATTGACGTTTAATCAAGACGCCACGATCAGGAATCGAACCCAGACATCATAAACATAATGGAAATGGCCAATAGTAATCTTCTTTTCGCTTAATGCCTAGCAGCGTCAGGAGTTGAAGAGTTTTCAGGAGATGGCTTTTTTGTGTGCATCATATATGTTTGCTTTCGTTGACTATTTTATTTCTTATTATTGTATTCTTATTATTATGCCAATAATAATAACATTACTGCAAACTTTTTGTTTTCCGCTCGTCCGCATGTGTACGCTGTTTTGATGTTTGTATAAATACGAAGACAATTTTTTATTTTAATACATTCAAAGCAAGTTCGTTTGTTGTGTTTTTATGAATACAAAGCAAGTTATTTGTTGTGTGTTTTACGAAGCGCGTTTTTTTTGTTTTTTTGTTTTTTTTAAAGAAATACGAAGCAAGCTTGTAGAAATTACATTTGATATTCATTCACCTAAAATTGAAACATGACTGTTTCATTCAGTCTATCTATCTATACGTTGTGGCTCTTGCGGCGTCAGGGGTGGAAGAGTTCTCTGGAGATGGCCTTGTTTGTAAGCTTGTTCCTGTGGTTTCTTTGATTTCTGTTATCCATCTTTTACATGGTCTGCCTCTGGCTTTATAGCCGTTGTGTCTATGTGTCATGTCCATTTGTGGCATGCTATATGTTGGTAGTCGGGAAGTGTGTGAAAACCATTTGAACTGTTGTATTTTGATGTGTTCAAATACTGGTATTGTTGTGGTTATCTGTTTGATGCTATCGTTTCTAATTATATCTCTTAATGACACTCCGAGTATTCTTCGTAGACATGTCATTTATGCTGTCATTATTTTTGTTTTGTCCTGTGTTGTCATTGTCCAGGTCTGTCACTGGTAGCACAATAATTGAATAATAATAGTCTTGTATAAGGCAACTTTAGTCTCTATGTTTACATTTTTGTTGTTGAAAATACGTGCTATTTTTCCTTCATTCAGTGAGTTGTTATTAAGAGTGTTTTGTATAAGATCATTATAAGACGTGGGCTAAATTAGGAATGATCCTTCTAACGTTTCACATTTACTTTTCATGTGAGTTGCATTGGCTGTCGACAGACTATACAGTGACCAATAAAAATCACGGGAAACGTCCAATACGTCACTTTGAAAGGATGATTCCCGTTGAGCCAGCAGGACTGTATAATTGACGAAAGACACGATTTTGTTTTAGAAGACAAAAATGAACGATCACAAGATACCAGCAAAGCAGTTCTTTAAGGTCAGATTGCCCACAGAGTAGCCTTTACCACACTCCTCACATTACGCAATATCATTACACCAAGATCCCCCCGGAACATTAACAATGTCGATCGATCACCGTGTTATCACATATATCAGATATGGCTATGCGGGACTGAAGTACTATTATTATTTGAAATTTTTTCCTATCTATATTTTATTGAAATAATATATCACATATACTTGTAAAAAAATATACGAGCACACACGGCGCAATTATGCTGAATCAGCTTTGGTGGTCCTACGTAGGAACTAGGACATGCGTAAATCAGCAACATAATGTCCTGCTTTTCTTTTAGTTCTTGTTACTGTATTATGTACGAAAGAAGTTACATGATGTAACTTTATTCAGTGTTTAACTAGACAGACGTGGGCAGGTTTTTTTCTAATGGAGTTCCACCCCCACCCCCCAATTGAACATTTTCTTCCCGTCGAAGACGGATGTGTCGGACCATTGGCGCAAATAAAACGGCAACACAACGCATTTCCATTCTCTGGACTAAATCCTGCTGGAAATCTAGTAGGACAATTGTCCTGCTACAATGGAGATCTGACGGGAGTTTGAGAATGAACGCTGAAGAAGAAGAACATTTTCTTGTGTGCGTTTGGGCAGCAAGCTTATTCTTGAAGTTATAGTTCTTTGAAATACCAAGTAGTAATTTATAAGCTCTGGGACATGTGCAGATGGTAATTTTAAATTAGAGTGACTAGCTACTATAAGTGGTGGTGGGGGCTGCATTTTGTCTGTGGACAGTAGTTTGTCCACCATTCAACTGATCCTTTTTTTCATATTTCTAACTATATATATAACTGTTGTGTCTCGTGCATATTGTGTGCATGAATACATCAAGAAAGAAGGATCAAAAGACGTAGCAGATTGCCTTTATTGTATTCGGATTATCTTACATGTACTCATGTACTCTGCTCATCTCAACGAAGCGGCACACCATCTATCGAGAGTAGCACACATATAATGTAGCTTCAAGCTAAAAATCCACATAGTAAAAAAGTAGAAGTTAACACATATCATTTATTAATGTCGTATGGGTGTGATATGTTAGCGATTTCATATTTCAGGAGCTCTTTTTTACTTTTCGGACTAATCCGATACCTAATTAAGGCTGGGTCGACCAGAGAGGCCATCTGAGAACCATTTCTGGCTCAATTGAACTGGAGAAGGAACCCAGGACCACTGGTATACGAAGCCAATGCGCTAACCATAGCGCTACGCGGCTCCCTGGTACTGCTCCATACTGAGTGTAAGGGGTTAAATGGCCAGCACCTGATATAATCAGTCAAGCATATTATGTACAGGATATTGCTGTTCTACAACTATTGCTATTTTGTATGCACCACTAAAACATCCAATTATATCACCAGTATAACGTGGACGATCTATGGTTGGTTATGTCTTTTAGATGTTATCATGTTGGTGTGTTCGGAGCAGCAGTGAAAAATATGGAATCATAATCTATCTTAGCCTCACTGTAAAAAATTCTGATAAGAAGTGCTAAAGAAGAAATTATTACGTTAAATCCTTGATTTTACTAGCTGAAAACAGTACTACTCGTCGCAAACTTTTGATATTCGAGATTTGGAGATTTCAAACCCAGAAAGTCGCTTAATGTAGAGATAATTTTAGGATATTGTCGACAACTGCAAACAGCTAAGGACACACTTTTCAAATTCAAGTGGCTGAAAATTATTAAAATGTTAACCGTATTGGCCCAATGTCAGTCGAAAGATTCTGAATTTGGGCCATTGACCCATAAAGTGTTGCTAGCCTCTAGTCATCATTATTATCAAGTGCCGTCTCGGCAACAAATGTTGGCTGCAGCAGACCTCCAACATCCACTGTCTCTTGTCTTTCCGGTGCATACTGCTAGACTGTAACCTGTCCATCTCGTGATGTTACTCTCCAACGCGCATCTCTTGCTCGCCTCCCCTCGATTTTACCCGTATGTAAGGTTGTCGACAATGTCATTTAATATGTCCAACATATTGCATTTATTTAATCTTTATTTCTTTTAATGATTATTTCTTCATATTAAACATCTTTGTTCTCTTCTCTTTTCATGTTTTCTCTATTTTTCTATTTATCCATATCTCAAAGACATCAATTCTGTCTTCTAATTGTTTATTCATTGTCCATGTTTCTGAGCCATAAATTAATATAGAATAGATGTAACATTTTATAATTATCATTTTAGCTTGTTTGTAATTTGTTTAGATGTTAATATTTTCCTCATGTCATTGAAAGTACTTTTAGCGATTCATATTCTCCTTTTAGCTCTGGTATAAAAGCATTACGTGTATCGGTAGAGTTTTTGGTTGTTCGATTTCATTTCTCCCTGGCCAATATCTAAGAATTGACCGATTAGTACATATTTAATATTATGGTTATTATTGTGACTGTTAGCAATTCTGCAAAATGCGAAGCGCAAATTCAGCTACTGGTAAACATGTAACGAGACACTGCTCACAGAGCTAAAATGATTTTACAAGGACCAGTAAGAATTAAAGGAGAAGGGGCGGAAAAAAGACAATTTTGGATTTGTAACATAAAGGAATGGTGGCATGATTTTTCGACACTCCTCCGAATGGCTAAGATAAAGATAATTGGGGTGCTTTTTATGCTGATGTCTCTAGTGTGACGACCCAGCCGGACAATGTATCTTATTACTGTTAATATTATTAAACATACACGTTATTACGTTTTTAAGTGGAGATTTGAGTGTATATTGTTTCGTAAAACAATTCTTAAAAACTAAACCATTCAAGTGATTGTTGTTGACGTAATACATGTAGAGTTGTGCACATAACTCAAGTAAAAGCCTAACAATACTTCAACAGTGAGAAGTGGTTTCAAGATGCAATCATTCCTAGTATCATGTCACCTAATATTTGTCATTGCTCAAAGCTGCAAGATAAACTAAACTCTCTATGGCCATTATTTCCTAATTGTGTATATCTGGTTAGAATCGATGTCTGAGCACTCGCATCGCACTAATGGTTGCTCTGTCCTTGTCTTTCGTGGATTATACAGTCCTGCTGTTCATCGGCAATCATCCTTCTAAAGTATCGCATTTGACTTTTTACGTGAATTTCATTTGGTTACTTTGTGTATACTGTACTTGTCGACAGCCAATTAAAATCACTTTAGAAGGATGAATCTCAATTTAGCTGACCTATATAAGATCGTACTCTATTTTGCTTGCTAAAAGTATCATCGTTAGAGCACACACGCCGTATAGTATCTCCTGCATATAGTTTTGCTCACATTAGACAACAGAGTTTGCACATAAGTGCTCCTTACACCGTAGAGTATCTCCTGCATAGAGTTTTGTTCACATTAGAAAATAGAACTCTCACATAAGTGTTCCGGAGTTCATGGTAACTAGATTACCAGAACCGCGACCTCCACTATATTTATTGTTAACATCTCTAATATAACCAAATTGGACTAACGATTGAAAGGAGAGTACATCATCATAAAATGTACTTTAGTGAACATGACAATACTTTAAAAAAAATTTCCAGCAAATATTGAACATCGGATTCAACATATAGTCGGGATCGGGTTTTTTGTGTGTGTGGTTCAGGGCATAATTTAAAATTCAAGATGTACAAACATGGACAACGGCAATGACATCTTTATATCCACGGCTAATGAAACCATCTCTGTACACAACAGGGAAACATGTAGTAAATGTTTCATTTCCTAGAAAGAAAAAAAAAACAACCAAGTTACCCATTCTCAGAAATGCAGACTAGCAATTTAATATCGCAATGAAAGGAACTACATATACGACATTTCAAATTCAGTTGTAGATAGCCGTGTAGCAACATTGACAATTTACAGCGGAGCAGTGCGATAACATCCGACAGTTGTATAGCCGAGCCGTGTGATAACATCAACAATATACTGAGCATAAAATTGTCTAGAGAATTACTGTAGCCAAGAAGTGCTGGCTTCATTGCTGCGTCCACACAATTCACGAAAACACAGACACACATGGTGTGGGAAATGGACACTAAATGCAAACCAAACACCAAAAGAAGGTCCAGACGTATGAAAATAAGTGCTTCATGTGTTTGTGAAATATTTGTTGTGTGGCGGTTATAAACTTATTAATGGCAAGTCAGCTTTTATCGAAGATTGCGAGATCCTATGATACCATAAAATTAACGGGTATCGCATGGCAGAAATAGTTTGTGGTGGGGAATCAAGACAAAAGGAGGTGAAAAATAATTGAAGAAATCCCTTCAGTTGAAAAACATGTATAGGCTGAGTTGACGACAGGTAAAACAAATCCCCGTTTGGATTTGATTAAGTTTCTTAGAGAAAGAAAGACTGATCAGACAACGGGACGCGAGGGAGATTTCGTTCAGCACTG
Source organism: Meghimatium bilineatum (assembly GCA_034231615.1). NCBI lineage: Eukaryota > Metazoa > Mollusca > Gastropoda > Stylommatophora > Philomycidae > Meghimatium > Meghimatium bilineatum. Next base: position 12,718,533 of record CM067311.1, on the reverse strand, counting down.
ATAGTTTGAGCACTGAGAGTCGGATGCTCCGGCAAGACATTCTCGTGGGAATGTGAGACGAAGATTATATTTCGATGTGACTTGAGAGAAACTAAATTGAGGTATTCGCTAGCACGATCCAAACGGTCAAGAATTATTAAATAAAGTTCAGAATCCGGGTCCAAGCCATTGTTAAATTCTTGAAACGTGATCCCTAAGGTCGCGTGTAGTGATGAGCATATAGAACCCGTTCGCCAGACTGATTAGACTAGCGGTTCTCAACCTGGTGGGTCGAACGACCCTTTCACAGGGGTCGCCTAAGACCAACGGAAATCACATATTATGAAGTAGCAACAAACATAACTTTATTATTGGAGGTCACTACAACATTATGAACTGTATTAAAAGGGTCACGGCATTAGGAAGGTTGAGAAGACAATGGTGTGCAGTAAAATTGATGGATTGTTATAAATGACTTGTGTTTCTAAACTATTAACTATTGGTGTTGTGAATCTGTTATGCATTGATTGACGTTGTACCAAAGTTTATTGATGAAATAAACTGATTTATCTCTGAGAAGTGAAATCCGTGGATGAGTTAGCAGTGGTGTAGATAGCTATGCTCTATCCACTCTTAAAAGCTTTTTCTTGTTCTACAAAAGCTAAATGTCTTGATTATGTTCCGTCGCTTCTTCTGATAGTGTTGTTTAAGGGCGAATATTGCATATGTGTAGCTTTTATTTTTCAGAAAGCCCAATGGTGTGTTGTTGAGCTGTGGTTCTATATATGCGCGCATCCTTCATCTAGCATCTTGCTAAAGATTTTTTCTATGTGGCTTAAGAGTGATATGCCTCTATATTTAGTGCAGTCCGCCTCATTTTTTAAAATTCCTGCTCACATTGCACTTCAGAACCCGGATTGGACTCACTGAGGACTCAGAATCAACTAAATGATAAATATACATAGATTACATCATACACACACATATATACACATACACACATGCACACAGAAGAGCGAGAACAACATGTGACACACTTATTCTTTGAATGAGGCACATCTACTCTCACGACACACATGACAAATTATTTAAGATGCACTTAAATCCCGACACCGTACACTTGTCCGTACATCTCGTCCGTAAATCATTCACTCCAAACTTCTCATTCCCGCCACCGCAGAGGTATCTATTCCATCTCATCTGTGTCGCTTTGTCTCACCAATGTTTAAAGTTCAAGTCATTGCCAAGTCTCATTTTATTTAGATATCCAACTTGCGACCACATATTTGTGGTCCTGTCTTGTTGTTTGACTATATTATTTTTAATTTGTCGAGCATATATAATGTGTGAATTACTGGAGTGCTAAACGTTAGAACATCGCATTAGCACATGCATCTATTTATATTGTCAAAAGAACTGTTTGAAGACCAACGGATCAAAAAACCAATAATGCACAACAATGATGGACCAGCAATACTGAAAGCAGAAATAGAAAATTCAATAAAATGTGGAAAGGCGGAAGTCTCCGACAACATAACAGCAAACATAATAAAAAAATCTTAATGAATTTGGTGTGGAACAGGCCACATACCTAAAGACCATACATCATCAATATTCATTCATACCATTACCTAAGAAACCCAGGGATGTGGACAGAATTAGAACACGAACTAAAATTAATTTAACTAAAGTACTCATCAACATAATACATTAAAGAATTAAAAACAAGATATACACAGAGATCGGTAAAGAAAAATTCGGCTTTAGGAAAAACAAAGGAACCAGAGAAGCTATACTTAGTATCCGACTGGTGATAGATTAATAGATAGAAGTTCAAAAAAGTATCTACATTTGCTTCGTAGACTGCAGCAAGGACTTTGACAGAGTCCAACATAAAAATTAATACCAATATCTTCAAGAAATAGGCATCGATGAAATCAGACTGATTAGAAATTTATACTGAGAACAGACTTCATAAATAAGGTGTGAAAACAGCTACTCACCATACATAGAAGTAAAAAAAAACGGCATTTTATCACCAAGCCTATTTAACATCTACACATAATATTTTTTTAAATATAAAAGAAATACCAAGGCTCAATATCAGTGGAAAAATAATAAACAACCTGAGATATGCAGATGTCACTGTTATTTTAGCAGAAAGTGAACAGCAACTACAAAGACTAATAGATCAAGTCGATAAACCACGTAAAGAATTTGGACTTGACGTTACCTAAAATAAGAATATGTAAAGAATATAAACATGATAATATTCCGTGATAATCAGGAAAGTCACAGACGAGAAGCTGTGAAACATAAAAATACAAGAAAATTATTCAATTTTGTCTCTTTTCTAGTACAGTTTGGCTTTTTATGATATTTAAATTTGGCAACCCTGCTTGGTAGACATGTTTTCGTGGCCTGACTGTTAATAAGCACGGATATAGACTACTAAATATAGGAAGCAGGACGTAAATGCTAATAAATAGCAGGTTACGCTAGTTTTGTCCAACTTAAAAATGATTATCTCAGCTAGATTATAACCATTTAATTGACATTATGTTTGTGAAGTTGAAGTGGTACTGACCCTATGAAATAAAGTTGTCTTCAGAAGTGGCCAGCCGGTGTACTTAGGCACTACACTAGATAAGAGACTGCCATGGAGGCCTCGCATTGAGAAAGTATAAGCACAGGCAATAAAGAAACTTGCCTTCCTGAAACTGGCAGGAACAAACTGGAGAGCCAATGAGGCAACTTTAAAGAAGGTATATACTAGGTGCAATTAGACCAGTACCAGAATATGTATGAACAGCATGGACTTCAGCAGCCAACTCCCATCTACAAGCCCTGAACAATGTACAAAATCAAGCACTTCGCCTTATCACATGTGCCATGGAGACCTCTCCCATAGATAAAATGGGAAAAAAATTACAGGTATCGTCCCTCTTACCATACAGGCGAGACACTTAGACCATGGTACATGCAGAAAAGTACAAGAGCATGCCAACACATCAAATGACGGCCAGTCACAGTGACCTAGCCAGTGGAAGACTGAAGAGGAGCAGTTTTATACACCGATCCAAAAAACTAAACAGAAAATATAAAGAAGAACTACCAGACATAACAAGAGAGATAACACTAACACTTTTCCCAGTTCCGTGGCAGCAATACCCAAATCTCACTATCAGAACCACCATAAACAACTACCACACTATGATAGAACTGAATAATCTCCAAAAGAAAACAATAGTATGCAACATGATTGAAGATAGGTACCCCAGAGAAGCATGGATACAAGTATATACCGACGGATCAGCAACCGGAGCAGTGAAGAATGGAAGTGATGACGTGTACATAATATCAAGAAAAAGAAAACGAATCCACATGCTCACCAACTGGAATATTCTGCTCCAACTACTCTGCAGAAGTACAGGCTTGAAATATTGCTGCAGAAATAATTAAAAACCGCAACAAGCCAATGTCAAAAGGTGGTATTTCTTACTGATGCTATGTCTGTCCTACAAGCCATTGAGAGCGATACACTGCCAAACCTGAAGGAAGCGCCATACGAGAAGTGAGCATGCATAGAAGGGTAATAATACAGTGGATACCATCACACTGTGACATACCAGGAAATGAAGGGGCAGATATTCTGGCAAAACAGGAGCAACACAGGAACAAAAAGATCAAAAAATCACCTACCAAGAAAAGAGGACCCTAATCAAAGCCATCAGGAAAGTCGACCACCCACAAGACAATTACCACTATCTCGACAGAGCAGAGCAGATTATTATCTTCCACCTCAGAACATGACACAACAGATTAAGCGGTCACTTAAATAGACTAAGACTGGTCCCATCACCTCTGTGCCCTTGTGGGCAGGCAGAACCGACCGCTTAACATATCTTGCAATACACTAAACCAGTTAAGGGAAGAACACTGACCTACAGAGATGGATATCCATAGAAAGATGTATGGGAGCCCTGAGGAGCTTTCAAATACCACAGCATTTATTTATATGTGTGTGTGCGTGTGTGCCTCGCTCTCTCTCTCAAAAGTTTATTTGTCAATACACATCTCACTCATATGTTCTAAGATGTTTATAGTAAATTATAAAACCTCATTTACACATAATTGGTTTATCATACATGTGGCATGATTTAAGCTTGAGATTGCATTATGTTATAGTCTTGAGCACAAAACAGACAACATTCATAAGAATCGATAACCAAACGGGAGCATTTAATACCTCAAACAGGGGGTCAGGTCAGACTAGGCAACCAAATGAGTGCTATGACCCGATCTGTTCAATGTATGAAGTGAAATAATAATGAGATCCATACAAGAATATCCATTAGAGGCCATATTGTATACAGCCTTCAATACGCTGATGATACAGTTTTGATGGTTGAAAATAAAACAGTTACAAGAAATTATGAATATCATTGCACAAGAAAGTAAAAACAAAGGACTTAGTCTGAATAGCAGAACTACTGACGTAATAGTACTATCAAAGAGTAAATGTCTTCCAGAATGCAACATCAAAGTAGATGTAAATCATTCTGAAGCAAGTCAAATATTCAAATAATCAGGCACATTAGTAACATCAGATGGTAGATGTGTTAAAGAAGTCAAATGTAGAATTGCCCAGGCAAAATTTTACAAAATGAAGGCCATATCTTTTTAAATGGAGGTGGGAAAGCGGTATTAAAAGTTATATACAATCTTGGACACTCAGCAGAACAGTGAAACATTATATTGAAGCAGCAGAGATGTGGTAAATCATTGGAGATTTTTTATAGAAGAATGTTAAGAACACCACAGACAGATAAAATACGTAATGAATGAGATATTGAAAGAATTGAATTTAACGAGAGAGCTTCTAACCCACAACAGAAATAAACAGTCCACATGTTTTGGACACATGAGAATAGGACATATTGAATACATTTTAACAACAGACAAGTTGAAAAGCAAGAGGTAGTAGGGGAAATGCGAAGAGAAAAGATCATTTACAACCTGGCATTGTGACATCGGTATAGGAAATGATTGACATCACACGGAATAGAATATTGTGAAAGTACATGATAACCAACGCTTCGCGGCATGTACCATAAGTAGAAGAACACAAGGCAGGCGGTGTTTTATGTTGATTCCGGTGTCAAGCTCACATTGTCCGTCGGCAGTGTTTCTACAAGTGTTGTGCTGTTTAGTAGGAGAAATGAGTCTGCAAGTAAGGTTTATGGCATTAAAGCAGATTACAAATACGATTTTAAGTATGTCTGTAATGAAGCTACTTGAAGAAAACTGTATCATTCTTTTTCTAACCAAAAAAAAAAGAGAATTATTCATGGTGTGGGGATAAGTAATCAATTACTGTTTACCTTCCATGCATGTTGTAAGAGGCGACTAAGGAGGTTATGGGATGGAGTTGGCTGTCCCATCCCATATAGGTCAGTGATCCAAATCCATGCTGAAGTCGGATGTGCCAGGTCGAAAGGCGCATATATCGCAGCAATGCTGTAAACCATGACACAGCGCATTCCGTTCTCCGGACTACATCCTGCTAATCTGCAGGAGTTTTGAGAACGAACGCAGAAGAAGAAGAATCATTGCACCGTCGTATGGCGAAATCTGAATTTTCTAATTTAAGTCGTTTACACTGTATAATTAGGTCAAGATTGATTCATAATTTTGACAGAATTGATCCGAAGATTAATTTGCAATAAATTTCATAATAATGAGGCAGAGACTTTACGCCAGTGCTCACATCTTCAGTACGTTAGGTTGTCTCCTGACATTTTGATACATGGCATTCCCAGGTGGGTGATGGTCAGAATATCCACACTTGCCGTTAAGCGTAGTGTTGGTGACTGGGAGCTTTAGTTGTCTCTTCAAGTCCAGATGTGTTGCCTTGGCTGCGTAGATTCCGTATTTTTTTCAGAGAAGTCTTGATGTTATCTATATATTTTGTTCTAGGTCTTCTTCTGGCCTTGTGTCCGGATCTCCTTATGACATATATTCTTGTCGGATGTTGGTTATGATTCATTCTCATAAAGTGTTCAAAACCAATTTGTGTGTTGTTTCTCTATGTATTCTATACATCATGGTGCATGGTCCTATACCGATTCTTCTCCTGATTTCATCATTTCTCATTTTGTCGAGTTTGGTCACTTGCGGCTTTTCTCAGGCACTCCATCTCATATGTAAGTTTTCTTTGATGGGCTTCTGTCAGCGACCATGTCTAGCATTGATAGCGGAGTGTTGGCATAAAAATGCTGTTTATCATCTGTCTCTTGACTTCCATCTTGATCTTTGGGTTGAGCAGTAATGGTGACAGCTGGTATGTCACTATGTTTGCTTTCTGGCATTGCGGATCACTTTGGGATTTATCCCTTTTATTAATCAGATTACGTCAAGCATATCATATCTTTTTTGTGCACCACTTTTGTCCATATGTTTCATTGAACTTGCTATATAACTATCTACGACACGCGTCGAGACGCAGACCGATTTCTGCGATCTGCCACCTCCACTCCCACTATGGCCACGCCTAATTTTCTTCTGCGTTCGTTCTCACACTCCTGCATATGAGCAGGATGCAGTTCGGAGAACGAAATGCGTAGTGTTATGGTTTACAGTTTAGCTGCGATGTTTGCGCATTTCTGCCTCACAAATCATAAATCAGCACGGCTATTAGACCCCATTGACCCCATATTGATGGAACAGCCAATTCCTCACCATAACATCCTTAGTCACCTTTTACGACATGCATAAAACGTAAACAGTGTTGCTATTATTTGCTTCCATTTTAGCCGCAGAAAAACACCGGCGGATGTGCAGACTGATTTTGTGGTTATTGGTTATTCATAATTATTTTCATATAACCTCTTAGTTTCTTTATTCGGCATTGCATTCATTAGGGCCCTCGTCCACTGGGGCGGCTACAAAAACACACAATTAGTCGGTAATCAAATGGTTGATCCAAATGCAAAGGGAGCTAAGGAACCACATAATTTCGGATGAGTCCGAAATCGGAAGATTAAAGTAACTTGCGAAGGACGTGGTTCAGTATATTTCGATCAGTTGCTTTCGATCAGCATTTACGGTCGTAGTCGCATGGTATCATATTGACTTGTAATGACGTTCAGTGGCCCTTATTCTGTTTCTGTCATATTTCCACTTCATATGTTTAGTTTCGCTTTCGATACAATTTGTATTTATTTCGTTTGCCCGAATCTCTGCATCGTTTCTTAAACATCAATTTCTAGTTTTAATTTGTTTTCGAATCGTGTCTTTACTTTGGAATGTATGTATGTAGAAGAATCGCTTCGTCAATCTTGTGGACTCAACGGGATCATCTCTCAAAAGTACCGCTATTTGACTTTTATCATGATTGTAATTAGTGTTCGACACAAGGTATATACACAGTGATCAATGGAAATCAAGCGAAAAGTCAAATTTCGTGACTTGAAGAATTAGTACTCGGTTATATAACTGAGAAGAGACTCAATGTAGACCCTCTAGCAACGTCTTGTTTGCAGAGTCGAATTGTTCCAAGATCTCTGAGATTGAACGCGTGAAGCTCTGATGTCACATTCTATGTGGTAGTTTTGACAGGCAGCGCACCGCTTCGTTGAGAGGAACGGAGTACATACGAGACAACCCGGCTACAATAGTGTCATTTCTCTAAATTGTTAAACTTTTTCCACAGCTTCAATCTGTTTCAATTTTAGTGCTGTCGTTAGAGTAAGGGGTTTAGGATTAGTTATGTTTTACAAAACTAACCCTAATCCTAAATAAATTTATATTTAAATTAATAAAGGTTAAACATAAACTGATAAACATAGCCAAGGGAAATAATCAAATAGGTAGGCACATATTCCAAACCAGAACATTAATTTATTATGTCAAACCACAAATAATGAATGAACTCGCAATCCGTCCTGCCGAATACTTATGCTCATGAAGTTTAGCTGCCTTTTTCGCCATATGAAGATCTACTATTTAGGCGATAAATTCAGCTAACGTGATATGTGCCTACACATCTCAGCGGCTCTCAGTTGTAATAACAGGTTACTTGATCCAGAGTTGATTGTGGCTTCTGTTTTCTATTATCAGACTCCCTTGTTACGTCATATTTCGTTTAGACTTTGTTCCAGTGTATGATTTACGCATAAGCTACACCATCTATAGCTTAGTGCCCTCACTTTCTTGAGCAATTGTCATGTATACTTAAATATATTGCAGTATTATTTGTCTTAATTCCGCACGTCCGGAAAGCTTAGGACCTTATCAAATCTAAATCCGGCCCTGTTTGTTTGTTAAGCGTATCATCATCATCATTAGGTGTCATGCCGGCTGAAGTAGGCGATCATGGGTCTCCACGGCTCTCTACGGTTAAACGTTTGTGTCTATTAAACGGAAAAGTACTGAAAATATGAGATTTTAAATTAAACAAACACTTCATTATGATTAGTTTGTGTTGTGTCCGAAAATGGAAGTGTTTTCTCTTCTGTTTATTGAATTTCACGAAAACCATAATTTAATTTGTCTGAACATGATTACAGGCGCCAACTAGCATGCTAGAATGTTCTCAAGATAGAGAATTCAAATCGACCGTTTCTCGGGGAAACTTGTCTAATAAAACTGGTGGCAACATTTCTAATAAATTATGTAGACTTAATGGATGTCATAATTGATAATATTCAAAACTTTTCTTCCATTGGTTCGTTGTTAGTTCAAGGTTTTCACAGTCACTTGCATTTCTAACCTGATCCTTTGATTCGTTGAATATGCTACACCATGCATGACCCTCAGACTGTAGAAGACCTCAGCACAAAATTAGTTAGGACTTTATTCGTAATTTGTTTTTATTATTATGATTTATTTTAGTCACAATTTATATTCTTGGAGTAGCCTTAGTTAATTTTGGCATGTGACTCCAAGTATATAAATGGTGACCAACGGAAACATGACAATAATTTTTTTAAAGTAACATAAGAAGGTTTAATTAATTCTGTATAGAGGATTTCTAACCTAGACGGTCATGGCTACACCTGACAGCATTTGTGACAGCGAAAGAGGAAACACACTTGCATACAATGGATCTATTTTTCCAACATGTATTGACGGTTAAGGGACACCTCCTGGAGTTTCTATATTACAGCGCATTAAATAAACGTTTTATGCAACCGTTTGTTAGATTAAAGGCACGTCCTAAAGTTGCTGTTCAGACCCTTGTAGGATAATGAGTGTTTTTCGAAGATTTGTTCCCGCTTATTAGCTAGCAACACTATTTATCTGCCATGTATGTCGTAAGAATCGACTACGAATGTTATCGAGGGGATGGTTGGCTGTCCCATCACATTTAAATTAAGGTTAAATTGATCCAGAATCTATGCTGGATGTTTCAGGCAGAAAGGCGCATCTATCGCAGAAAATCTTAACCATGGAAGAACGTATTACACTATCCGGAATCATCCTGCTAATTTTCAGGAGTTTGAGAACGACTCAGAAGAAGAAGAGATAACGGGCAGGTTCTGAAGTTGATCTGCAGGAGCCCATTAGACAAAGTGCACCTGTTTTTTGTGTGGTGTTAAGCAGCTTTCTTCTTCATCTTCTGCTATTAAATTAGTATGCATCCAGTGTAGTATTGGTTATGTATAGAGCGGTGTGTTTTATGTGGTTGTTGGTTCACCACAAGATGTTTTGTAGAGAAGCTCTTATGGGAGATTAATAGCTGCTTGTCTGAAGTTCTCTGAGGTAGCTGCAACAATCCTGAGTCTGCTATTCCAGTCAGGTCTCACCCAAATATGCCAGACTCGCCCACATATTGTGCTTCTTCTTCTGCGTTCAGCAACTGTGGTCATACTATATTATCAGGCCCGTCGTCAAGACGAAGTCCACCGTCTTCTCCAGATCAGAGCGGCTGCCCCATAGCTTTTGCCTCAAGTCTGTACCCTCTGGCCAGGTCTGCTGTCTCTGCTCTTTGTATGTTGAGCAGTTCTGAAGTATGTGTTCTGGAGTCTGGGTTCCGCATCCACATGGACATTCATCTGTGTATGAGATTCTCAATCGGTAAAGGTGACCCAACAGTCTGCAGTGGCCTGTTCTAAGGCAAAATATTGTGGTCTGTTGATATCTTTGGATGAGATGTATTGCATCATGTTTGTATTCCACTTCCATTTGTTTCTTCTACTTTGCTCCACATATTTTTGTCTACATTGAAAAGAGTCGGTATATATTACGCGTGTCTTTAAATCGTTTTGTTTTGTCATCAGGCATCCCAGTGTGGAATTCTTATAGCATTTATTCTGGCAGAAGATCTTTCATGCGGACCAGATGATCTTCCCATGTTCTGCAGTTCTGGTGCCTCTTCATATGCATATATTTATTGAAGTATATGTTTTGCAGTTGTGGGCCACTTCATATGTATATACGATGTTGGAGATGTGAATCGTAAATGTTGTTCACAAGTGACTTTATTTAGTTGTTTTCTGTTCTAATGTGTAGCATGATAAGCAGCCTATCCAGAATTATAAATTTGGCAAAAATGTAACACATTTGGCCATTTTTAAATTTCACTGCCCATGAAGTGTATGTTTTCGTCATGGCTGGTCACTGTGAACATGTATGTCGGTCACTATCATCATGTATGTCTGGTCACTGTGAACATGTATGTCTGGTCACTGTGAACATGTATGTCTGGTCACTGTGAACGTGTATTTAGTTAATGAGATTTACCATAATTTATCTAAAATTTGACTGTAATTGTGATAATCCGAGCATTTTGGGATTTAAAAAAAAAAATCCATTGACTTATTTGATGAGAGAGTACCAAACTACTAGGCCTCTTTAGTGGTTTTCTACACTGAAGACTCCTGAATATACAAGAAAGCTCAGAAAACCACTCAACTGCACATAGGAAGTAAGAGCTAATCGCTCGAAATCCCAGGGATTCTCAAACAACAACATATATAGCAGGTCACCTTGTTGTTATTTCTTGCTATCATTACCTGCCTCGGCGACAAACAAGCGATTTGATTAGTTGTTTTTTTTCCTAGTGGTAAGCAGTTAATACCAATCTTGTTGAATATCAGTAGAACATTCACAGTTTATCTGCTCTCGTCTTCTTCTTTCGTTCAATGATCTGCTCTATAATTTCCAGGTATTCCACAGTAAGATAGTATAAACTGCGTGATGAAATCAGACAACAAAAATTACTGTCCACAACAACAAACAACTGAACAACCAACAGTAAAATATTGAATCACAAGAAGTTACATGTGCTATTTGAGCATAAATACAGTTGTTTTGTTTATATTGACAATATCAGAAACATACTGCAGCAACACAACATCATATTAACAAAGACAAAAACACAATTGGCTAAAGATAAAAGACTGAGGCTCCCCACGACGCTTCGTGCCACTAGTGGCTAGAACAAGAAATATTCTACGCTATTTAGGTAATTGGATTCAGTGCTTTCGTTTACTGCAAAGTCTATCCGAACATAATGACTTTCAGAATTATGGGTATATCATCGTTAAGTGCCGTATCCGCAATGACGGTTGGTTGCAACAGACCTCCAACATTCTCTGCCTCTTGTTTTGGTGGTGCATTGTGCTAGACTGTAACCTGTCCGATTGTGATATTACTCTCCCACTTGTATCTCTGCCTACCTCTTGCTCGCCTCCCCTCGACTTTACCCTCAAATAAGGTCTTCAACAATGTGTCATGGCTTTTAATGTGTCCAAAATATTTTATTTACTTGATCTTTAATTCCTTCAATAATTCTTTCTTCATGCTAAATGTCTGAACCTATATGTTTGTTCTCGTCTCTGTCTATGATGTTCTCTCAATTCTTCAATATACCCACATCTCAAAGGCATCAATTCTGTCTTCTAATTGTTTGCTTATTGCCCATGTTTCTGCGCCACACATTAATATACGATAGATTTAACATAATTCTCATGTTATGCTTGTTTGTAATTTGTTTAGGTGTTAATATTTTTCTCATGCCATTGACAATACTTTTAGCCATTCCTATTATGGGCACACACATTAATCTAATAACTGGTCTAACACATGGAACCGAATCAGACGGTGAGAAAGACAAATTGGGATGAACAGCCTGTCAATGATTGCATTACCTGGATCAATTCACTAAAGTCTTCAGGGAATCTTCATTTCCCTTCTTTTGTTAATTTCAACGATCTCTCTCTCTCTCACCTCTATCTATCTATCTATCTCCCTCAGTCTTCTTTCTTGTCTAAGAAAATGGATGTTTCATTATTCAGACCAGTAGCTCTCACACATGGAAACTGTCAATACTGCATTGTTTCCGGTAGGGAGTTGAAGGGAGGTATCGTGTGGCGTGTGTAATAACAATTAAGGACTCATGCCCTTGCTGTCGCTATGCCACGTTCAGTGTGAGTTTGTTTTTCATTTAAAAGTAAAGTTATCACATCATTTATTAATGCTGTTGAAGTGTGAGATATTAGCGATCTCGCATTCCATTGGCTCTGTTATATGAGGGTGGTAGCCATCTCCTCTCCTTCGCAGTATTTATTTCCTGAATTAATCCGGTACCCATTTAAGGCTGGGTTGACCAGAGCCGTTGCTGCCTGAGAAACAGTTCTGCCTCTACTGGGAAATGAATCCAGACCAACTCATATGCGGAGCTAGTGCGCTAACCACTACGCTGAACGGCTCATTTACACTCCGACAGGCGGGGGAGTGGGAATCCATCAACTTCTTGCTCGGTATACCAACGCTCTAACCTCTGGACCATGCGTCACACTTGGAAACGATCTTTTTAAAAAGAACACTGGCTTACTCTTCTTTAAGAGGTGTGTCGTGCACGGTTCTCTAGATACAATGATGTGTTTCGGGGTTTGCGACGTCACAGCAAGAGTTATTTGCTGTGCACAAACACTGCTGGAAGTTCATTTACACTGGTAAGAGTAAGTTACTTTTAGAAATATTGACTTCTTCTTTTGCGTTCGTTCTCAGGCTCATATAGATTGGCAGGATGTAGCCCGGAGAACCGAATGCATTGTGTCAGGGATTACTGCTTAAGTTTGATATCTGCACCTATCTCCCTGTTACATCCGACTTCAGAATGATTTCTGGATGACTCTGACACTAGGTGAGATTTTACAGCCCACCCCACCTCAAAGTCTCCGTAATCACCTCGTACTACCTGCCTGTACGGTAAATAGTGTTGCTTTTATGTGCTCCCCTTTCAGGCCCAGACTTAATATGGGCGAGACATGTCAAAGTGTAAAGTAAAACGTGTTCACTAATATGAGCATTAAAAGTCTATTGTAGGGAAAACATCGCATAAATGCAATATTTGAAAGTCTGACTCATGGCCGTTGATACGAAGATGGCACGTGACCTTGATAGCAAACTTGTTGATCCCCAGGTCCTACAGTTTTGGCCCGGGGGGGGCGCTCTTGGTGCGTTGCGCGCATATCGATGGATCCGGCATCAGTACTAGTGACTGTAAAATGCGCTTTTATCGATATTTATTTGCGTTAAATAATGTTGGAATGTGTTTCGTTAAAATGTAAGCATTTCCCCCGTATTGTACCGGTGATTTCTTTAAAAAAAAAAAAAAAAAAAAAAGAGAAGAGCCTGTGTTCGGATCAACATACAGTAGCAATTGTACATTGATTGATGAATTCAGACAAATAATTTCGAGTTATAAAGTTAGTTAGTCTTTCCACAGATTATCATCATTGTATATATGAAACGCCCATATCAGCATTTTATATATGAAACGCCCATATCAGCATTTTATATATGAAACGCCCATATCAGCATTGTATGTATGAAGCCCCCATATGTACTGCAACTTCTCCATGATTCTATTCCCCAATTACTTGACGACGGACAGTTCCAGGTCTATGTTGGATTACCAACATGCTTCTAAGCTGGACGTGGTGCTTATTTCTTGTAATATCACATTTCAATCTCTGCTCCTTTGTTCTAGGCGCGAAATGGAATTACTACTCTCATTATAAATTAAACTGCGAATAATATCTGTCTTTGGTTCAGTAAAAAGTGTGCTTAAAAGATTTCCATTATGGTGTTAGCCCTGCTTACGGCGGCTTCGTGTAATTGAACAAACCTCCAGCTCTGTAGCCTGTCGGAATGACAAAAGAATAGTACCGGATATGTAAAACAAAATAGAACATTTCCTCAAAGATCAAGTATTTTCAATTTTACTGTTTTAATTACATTTTAGTGTTATGTTGTGGATAAGCAGACTACACAAATATAATATTAGTGTTACACATAATAGAACTGCAGCCTAGTGTACATTGTTCAAAGGAATCCCTCTATAGCGTATACTTTTATAACATATTTCCCTATTTCCAAAACTGTTCAAAATTTCTAATTTTAATTATTCTTTATCATTTGTTCTGTATATAGCGAATGTATGTTATTACACCTCAATGTTATTACATTTTTTGCGGTCTGTACTACGTTGTTATAACGAAATTTCACTGTATTTAAAAAAAAAAAATTATTACAGACGGTAATGAGGCAAGCATGTATCAGTTTTTGAGGGAGCACGAATCGAACAGTTCTTGTTGTGGCTAAATCTTCTGGCCCCTGATCGATTTATCTGTTGCGGTGGAAGTATGGGAACATGACATCGCGGGAATGTTGCAATTTGCATCAGAACCAACGTTCTTCTTCTCTGCGCATGATTAAATTCTGAAATGTCCTAGGACCTCTACTCTTGATTGAATTAAATGCCCTATTATCTCTGTTCATGATTGAATTTGGAAATGTCCTAATACCTCTGTTTGTAATTGAATTTGGAAATGTCCTAGCACCTCTGTTCATGATTGAATTCGGAAATGTCCTAGCACCTCTGTTCATGATTGATTTCGGAAATGTCCTAGCACCTCTGTTCATGATTGAATTCGGAAATGTCCTAGCACCTCTGTTCATGATTGATTTCGGAAATGTCCTAGCACCTCTGTTCATGATTGATTTCGGAAATGTCCTAGCACCTCTGTTCATGATTGAATTCGGAAATGTCCTAGCACCTCTGTTCATGATTGATTTCGGAAATGTCCTAGCACCTCTGTTCATGATTGAATTCGGAAATGTCCTAGCACCTCTACTCATGATTGTTCTTCATGTGTCAAGATCTATCACAAAGACACCCATTGATGTTTTACATTTGTCTTTGTGTCGCAACTTGGTCTGCCTCCTTTTGACCCCTATGTTCATCTTGTGAACACGGATCTCCACAGCTCTATTTCCAGTATATCTCATCAGAATCACAGTTGGTTTTTTTTCCCCATTCACATTGTTAGACTGTGTAATATTCTCTCACATTGTCGTCCTCAACCTCTCTAGCTTTTTATGTTGTAACTATGTTCTTCAGACCTCCCTGTGACTAAGCGGTAGAGATTATTGTATAACGTTTTATATACTACTATAAATAAGTGGGTGATATAAACGTTATCAATAATAAATAGTTGTGTGTGTGCGTACGTGCGCGTGTGCATGTGTGTGTGTAATGCCGTGATATATTTTAGCTCAGAGTTCTGTATTTTATGTGTCGAAGGGGACGATTTATAGTGTTTGTTTCTCGTATTGATAATCCACAATGCGAAATCGATGGTATAGTTGTGCGTTTGTGTGGCACACATTTCGTATATATATATATATATATATTCTTCTCGAACCTAGGGAATTGCCAGCTGTTAGCTCTTACTTCCTCTATGAGGTGGAGAAATTCTCCGATCTTTCATTCATACCCTGGAGGCTTCAACTTTCAGCTTAGTTTTGAAGGAGATTTCTACTCAGAGGGGGTATATGTCACGTGGCGAGCTCATAATTTGCATGGGTCACACATTGTTTGTCTTTCTTCCGACGAGTCGCTTTGCAGCCAACGAGATATTCCTCGTGTAGGAAGACTATTCCATTACTACCCTTTGTTTCCCTGGGTCCCAAACCTAATTTCTTCCGTATGAGTCGCGTTGTGTAACGGAGACGCAGGGTTGATGCACCTTCCTAGACGAAGTGCTTCTTTGCCAAACACGTCATCGGTCTGGAATTTGACCTGTGAATTTCTCACACACTCGTCTCGTCCGCTTGAGATGACCTTCCAATCTATAACCAAGCGGGGTCTGTGTATTTTAACTTTTCGCCATTGCGTATATTATCCATTTGACCAAAAAAAACTGGCACCACCCCAATCTTGGAATATATTAAGAGACAACAGATCAAATGGTATACACATACCAGCAGACTACCATCAGACAGCATAACACAACAAGCTATGCTACACAGATATAGTGAAGGAAGACTTAGAGGGCGACCACTAAAACGATGGACCACTGAACTAAAAGAGGCGACAAATTCCACAATATACTCAGCACACACGAGAGCCATCTCTAGAAAACTCTTCTAACCCTGACGCTGAAAGGCAACAAAGGGTTTAGCGAATAGATAGATAGATGGTATATTACCCACAGGTAAAATACATCTATCTCGGAAGAGGAGCTTCGCAGAGGGCCTCTGGGTACCGAACCCATTTTTCTCTGTGTGAGCCGTGTTGGACAGCGGCCGACAGTCGAGTATACATATTGTTGAGTTTACAGATTATATACAGAGTTGATATATTGACGATATATATATTCCTTGAGAGAGACCAAGTACATTTTGGGTAACCTAAGTACAGGAAGTAAATACTTTGAACCTTATAATGTATATATGCCTGTTATATTTGTATGTTTTATTTTAACGTTATTGACACATGCTGTTTCCTGTCTGTTTGTTACTAGCTGGTCTATTGTGTTTATTTTAGAAAATGTTTGATGTTTTGTTGGTCTTCATTTAAAGCCACATTTTCACAAACAGTTTCAGTAAATAGGTCTATCGCATTTATGCGAAATGTGTTCTGACTTTAGTTTTTGTTACATGAATCAGCGTTTGTAGTTTGGTTTTCATTATTTACTTTTTGGTTTTCTATAGCTTCCAAATTGTGTTCAGTGTTTGTGTTTTATCACTCCCTTCTACAATACAAATTCTAACAAGTCAGCTTTAACATCCGCTCAGCAAAGGTCGTTCTGTTATCTATCACGTAAACACCCCATAAAACTACCATATCCTGAGTCTCTAGAAGAGGCTAGTGACGTATCATAAGGGAATAAAAACGAACGAATGTCGCCTTTCGTAGTGATAATATGGTTGTTTACGGTAGCATTATGGCGTGTTACTGTGGAAAGGTAAAAAAAGTCTCTCTTAACGGATGTTTACATTAAATTGTTATGACTGTAGAAAGGCAAAATAAACGGGAATAAGTAGGCCTACACATGTTGTGAATATTAGTAAATAAAGCCTAGACCTACTAGCAACGAGACACAGCGAAAGACGACGTTTCGACTAAACGCCTTTATCAGGACGGAAGACAATAAAACAAGCAAAAAATAAACAGTATACGAAACTTAAGAAAGTACATATGAAGATGGTAAGAAGAGAATGCAGCTTGT